>CM018693.1:48087957-48464453 GCA_009363875.1 Mikania micrantha
AGATGCTACTTTAAATTCAAAAAATCATTAGCTTTTAAATAAAGAATAATTTTATAATTATTCTAAATTGTAAAAGTGAATTTTATTTAAGATTATATAGATAAAAGAATCTTACTCTCACATTTTGACTTTTAAAACAATAACCGTGATAACTAAAATAAACCGATGGAATACTAAGTAAAAGTATTCCAATACTATTTATTTAACAAATTATAGGAATATTTATTTAAATAATTAAATAAATATTCCAAAGAGATCTTTTAAACATAGACATATTTTTTTATAAATTTCATAGCTAGTGGACTTTTAGAAGACCTAGCTACATTTTGTGTTGTGCATACTTTTGGAATGACAAAACAATAAATCATCTTTTGTAGATCTTGTACAGCTACAAGATAGAAACTCATTGATTCTTTTGGATAGATTTACTCGTTAAATTATAAACAAAACATTGTAATTTAACTTGTAATTCTATATTATTGTCATGTTAGCATTTCTCAATATATATCATGTGCTATGCAACAATCTGATCATTTCGATTATCAAACGATATCGTGCCCCGAGAACTTCCGCCCGACGGGAATTCGATCCAGCCCGCCCGGCTCGGGGTGTGACAGATTGGTATCAGAGCCATGATTATAGAGAAATATAGGTCATATTACTTAAACGGTTTGGCCTAGACTATAACCTGGACCCTCATGTAGAGATCATACAACATAGGATTCTAATTGCATACGTCTTCTGTGTCTGATCATTGCACTGACTTTTTTCGGTTATTATCATAATGCCGCCAAGAATACCATCACCAGCTTTACTGCCACCGCCACAAGATTCAGCTCCACACTCTTCGACACCGACACCACCTGACTCTCCTCCACATCTACCTCCTCATCCACCTCCTCATCCGCCACCAACTGCTCATGAGTTGGATCCTGCTACTATAGCACTGGCCACACTGCTGACCAGTCAACTGTGGGATGTGATACCTGACATGATGAACATAATCAACAGCAACCACAGTAACAACATCGCCAACTCATCGGGGGAAGGCAGCGGTAACACCCGACATCATCAGGACTATTCCTTCAAGAACTTTGTAGGATGCAAGCCACCTAGTTTCAGTGGCAGTGAGGGTGTCGTCGGATTGATCCAATGGATCAAGAAGATGGAGACAACCCTCGATATCAGTGGTTGTCCTGATCAACATTGTGACAATTGTAGTTGAGAATTACGTCATCAATGACGTAAGCACATTTGGTCGTTCTTAAAATCCACGTTGATTGAATAATTGTAATTGTTACAGGTTGATAGTATGCGAGAAATGGTGAACGTGGGCAAAAACCGTGTGCGAAACGGAGTTACGGATTGTCCGGAATCGCGAAACGAAGCAAAATCCAAAATTTTGAGGAAATAGGCTCCAGGCGGTACGCCTGGCGCCAGACAGGCTGTAGGCGGTAGCCCAACAACCACGAAAAATATCTGGATTTTCCTTTTTCGTCGACAAGTTGCTTAAAATGATCTTATTTCATCCACATACTTATTTCTTTGCTTCTCCACGACGTTTCTCACTTCCAGACGCACCAAAATCATATTTTTAGCATCAAATCTCTATTTTGAAGACTTTTAAACGTTCAGATCATCCCCGGGATCGTATTTACAAGTCCTGATCGTCGTTTTACACTCAGAACTCCGTTTGATTAGGTAACTGTTCGTTTTAACTTTTTAGTTTGATAATGACTGATTAAATCTTGTTTTTGAACGTAATGATATAGTTAGGGTTGTTGATTATTGCCTAGATGGTGGCGAGGATTGATTATAAACAAAGAACACGATGTTCAAACGGTTAAATCCTTGTTTTGATCCGTTGTAATGCCCGATTTTCATAAAATCATAATAATGATTATAATGGTTTAAACCATTTGATTGTGACAATGTAAGTGATTAGTTTGATTAATCTTTGAAATGCAAAGGTTAAATCCAAGTGTTTCAAACTAATCACAATCATTAACATACTCAGTGAAACGATTATTTGACGTTTATGATCACAGTCATATTAGTATGTTAAGCATGGTTTTTAACCTATTCCAAGATCACATTATGATATTTCATGATAATTGGGTACTAAATAACAAGGATTAATCGTTTCTAAGCCATAAATTCATCTAGAAACTGTTTTAGGATCATAATCAACAACATTACCTACCTGATTAATCTGAGATTATTCGGATTAGTTAAACATGTCATCAACTTTGCATTAGGAACCTGAATCATTATAGGTTCCTACATTATCATTCATTGTATGATATAACATTAATTTAACTAATTAAATATTTAACATCGGTTTGATGACTGTTAAGACAATGTCTTTGACATTGGACGTTCAGAAAGATATAATCAGTAAGTTAAACTATAAATAACTAATTTAACACAAATAAATGCAGAATCATCATATTATTACCAGTTTGTGTGATATTTGCCATCATCAGTGAGATATCAGGTGAGTTTCGTACAACCCCTTTTATTTTTCTAATGTTTTACGAATATCGGGTAATCACTGTGGAACTTTTCAAAACTATATGATATGTATCACTGTTATCTGCGTGATTTCATGTGATTTGTTGAGAACTTGTGGATTTCATGGGATTTTGCCGTAGATCAAGAACTCTATCAAAGAACTTAAAAGTCCTCATTTTTAAACTGTATCTAGCGAACCCATGTGGGGCCGAACAGGAAACAATGATAGTACTATCGGCTGACAACCCATTTGCTAGGAGTCTGCAACTCCCTGTGCTGTGAATGTTTGTTACCTGTTTTTAGAACTTCTTAATGTGGTGATAGGCATTAAGACAATGAGGCATTAAGATGTTACCGACGGGTAGTATCTTATAGATCGAGAACTGTCCGAAAGGAACTAGATACGGGTCCTATGGTTATCTGGAACTGAACATTTTGAGAATTTATATATCATATCATATTGTTGAACTTGAACTTTACGAGCTCACCAGCTTTGTGCTGATGTTTTAAACTTAAAACCTTTGCAGGGAGACAGTGACCATCGGGTGAGGATGCACTTCATATAATCAAAATTAAATAAGATAGGTGTGTAATAAATTTAGTTGTAAACTGTAATTCTGGTTGTGATGACGAAATCCTTGTAATATATTTCTTTTAAGTTAATCTGTGTGCTGTGATATCGGTTCAAGTAAGTCACACCTCATCTCGGAAACATCACCACTATGTTTCCGCAACCTTATCGTTTTAAACTTAAAACCTTTGCAGGGAGACAGTGACCATCGGGTGAGGATGCACTTCATATAATCGAAATTAAATAAGATAGGTGTGTAATAAATTTAGTTGTAAACTGTAATTCTGGTTGTGATGACGAAATCCTTGTAATATATTTCTTTTAAGTTAATCTGTGTGTTGTGATATCGGTTCAAGTAAGTCACACCTCATCTCGGAGACATCACCACTATGTTTCCGCAACCTTATCAGAGTGACGAATGACCTCATCACAGGTGACGAGAGGTGGGGGTGTGACAGGGTGGTATCAGAGCCACATGTTATAGAATTTAGGTGGACTTAGTGACCTAGACTATAACCATAGGCTCGTATAGTGACACAGAGAGCACCGAACATAACTAATGAATAAAACTTGTTTTGAATTATTCCAGGATAATCAGGTGGTACGAGTTCCAGTTATGAGTGGCCAGCATAACTGAAATTCGCAACACGTGTGCATTCTAGTGAATCTTCAATGCAAGCAAAACAACCATAACTATAAGGACGATTAGTTGTTTTGAGATAGGAAGAGACATCATATCATGTTTATGTTGAATGTTATTATTCAATATTTATTCCATGATACTAATCAACAAACGTTGTTTGCACAATTATGACAAACCCACCCGAGCGCTACAACTATCAGAGATTTTCACACATGCTACTTGATGATATGCCTAGTTTTATTTTGAACTCGGATTCCGATTTATCGGAAGCATCGTCGGCTGCTTCACAGTTTATACCACAGGTACTAGCTACGTCACCACCACATGCACTATTCACTTCACCCATACATCCTCAAGCACCGGGTGAGGATGCTTCTGTAGGGAGGAGGCATAGTTCATCACCCCAGAGGATTTCGGTATGGGATGGACTTCGACGCATGTGGTGTCAAGCTCGCAAGACTACAGGTTTGCCCCACGACGACATCTGGCATCAAGGGATGTGCCTAACACTATTCCTGAGATGGGAGAATCCTCCCACCAGGGGGAGCTACGGGCACGGCTTCAGCAGGCTACCCAGGAATCTACAGAGTACGCTCCATGAACTATAGCAGTCCTGAACTACTCTAGAGGACACCCATACTACCGTATTAGAGATACTTACGTCTTACCTGATTCTTATGAAGTAAGTGAAGGCTTTAGATACGATATCATATATGAATATTTTTTTGTGTGAACTGTGTACTAATATTAACTATGTATGAACTATAACTAGATAATGAAAAAGAACTGTGTGAGAACATATCTATTTTCTGTGTGGCAAAGTATCTTAGAACTGTGAGAACAATTCTGTGTGAGAACAATTCTGTGTGAGAACATATCAATGTCCTGTATGTCAATATATCAAAAACATGTTTAATAACATATTGATATCACAATGCTGTGAGCTGTGTAATATTTTGACATGTTTTTGAATTAACAGGATTGAGTATAACTACGAATATTTGTGTGATTTTTGTGTACTGAGAACATGTCCGAACTATATCAAGGTAGTTATACTATAATTATTATAATCACATTTCGACATGAATTTTCAGTATGACTGAATATGGTTGAACTAAAGTGATTGAACAAGGGTTAAATTTTTCTTTTATTATTCTTGACCTAACCTGAGTCTGTCTGCATTTGAGCAGAACAATGGCTCCGAAACGAGGTTGACCAACCAAGAAAGCTGGCAGGAATAATGCTAAACCCGAATTGGATCAAGTTCCACCTGTGAACGTGGAATCAAATCCGGATTCACTTACCAGTCTGGAAACGAACAGGGCTCCACCCGTGAATCTTGAAACAAATACGGTTCCACTTACGGTTGCTAGTGGATTTGAGCTAAATGAAGCAACGATAGCTCGAATTGTAAATGAGCAACTGGTGGCAGTTATTCCAGGTATGTTGGCTCAATATCAGCAGAATATAGTTTCTAGCTCAGGTGGAAGCCGTATAGAGCGCCACACTACTGACAGGAACACAGAAACTCATACTACCACTAGTATGAACATAACAGTTTTAGATTCTCCGCCACATGGATGTACATACAACTACTTTGAAACTTATAATCCTCCCGATTTTACTGGCAAAGAAGGAGCTGAGTGGTTGTTAAAATGGATCAAAGAGATGGAAACAAAACTTCAAATCAGTGAGTGCTTAGAAGAGCACAAAGTAACATATGCTACTTGTTCTCTTAAGGACTCGGCTTTGACATGGTGGAATACCCAAGTAAGATTATTGGGTACGGCACTGTTGATGTAATGGGTTGGAAGGAGTTTAAAACCTTGATTATTTCAAAATATTGTCCAGCCACCGAAATCATGAAACTACAAGAAGAGTTCTTGAATCTTTCAATGATAGGTGCTAAGTGTCAGAAATATACGGAACGATTTCATGAACTCACATGTCTATTTCCTGACATGTTTCATACTTAGCTAGTCTTGGTAGAAAAATATATTCAAGGTTTGGTTCCTCAAATCCGAGAAATGGTAGCTGCTGCCAAACTCACAACTTTAGAATATACCATTATCTTAGCCAATAGGTTTACTGATGAGGCAATAAGAAATGGTACCCTAACAATGATGGATGAGGAGAGTTCTAGCAGTACTAAGATCAAGGCATCTAGTAACACGAAAGGTACCAAAATAAATTGGTTTGGCAAGACCAAACCAAGCTTCGGCTGAGACTAGCCAAAGCAAATCAATTGTGAAGAACTATGGTGCGGCTATTCCGGAAAGGAAAGTATATGGTGGGCAAGCGCCCAAATGCAACAGGTGTCTTTTCATCACATAGGACCATGTCCAATTTGAAAAAACTGCAATCGAGTCGGACACTATACCAAATACTGTAACTTTCCTGCTCGTCAACTAGACCAAGCACCATGACAAACCACTCAAACAAAACGATCATGCTTCAAGTGTGGAAGCCCCGACCATTTTATGAGAAACTGTCCCAACAATAATACGAAGTAAAGCAACAAAGTTAGGAGAAGAACTTTGGATAAGAACAAACGAAGTCAGACATGATGTGAACATTTCTACCGGTACCTTTCTTCTTAACAACTAATATGCATCAATATTTTTATATGGGATAAATAAGAACCTTACTTCCTCAGAATGATCATTTTACTTGTATTTCATGTTACATACCTAAATAAATCAGGTGCCATTGAAATTGTTAATGGTAAATTGATGAAAGCTCCTTATCTCCTAATACTATCTGAAATGTGAGAACTTTCGGGATAAATAGGAAGTTTTAGATAAAGGCTTTATCAAATTTAATTTAGCACCTTGAGGAATACTGTTCCTTTTTGTAAAAGATAAAGGATAGTGATTACAGGATGTGTATCGACTATAGAGAACTCAATAAATTGACAATCAAAAACCGTTATCCATTACCACGTATAGACGATCTGTTTGATCAACTCCAAGGCGCTACTTATTTTTCAAAAATCGATTTAAGATCTGAATATCATCAGTTACGAATTCATGATGACGATGTTCCTAAAACTGATTTCAGAACTCGATACGGACATTATGAATTCTTTGTAATGCCGTTTGGATTAACAAATGCACCTGCAGTTTTTACGGATCTGATGAATCGAGTATGTAGGCCTTATTTGGATAAGTTTGTGATTGTGTTTATTAATGATATTCTTATTTATACTCGGAACCAACAAGAACATGCTCAACACTTGAAATTGATCTTAGAACTTTTGGCACATGAGAAATCATATGCTAAGTTCTCAAAGTGTGAGTTTTGGTTACGAGAAGTTCAATTTCTCGGGCACGTAGTGAATGAGAACGGTATTCAAGTGGATCCCAGTAAGGTTGAAGCTGTGAAACAATGGGAGACACCATGAACCCCAACTGAAATACGTCAATTTTTAGGGCTGGCAGGTTATTATCGCCGATTTATCAAGAACTTTTCAAAGATAGCCTTGCCACTGACGACATTGACATGAAAAATTAACCGTTTATATGGGGTTCCCAACAGGAGGAGGCGTTCCAACTGTTGAAACACAAACTCTGCAATGCACCTATCTTGGCATTACCGGAAGGTACTGATAATTTCATAGTGTACTGTGATGCTTCTCGCCAAGGTCTTAGGTGTGTTAATGCAGAAAGATAAGGTAATTGCTTAAGCTTCTCGACAACTGAAAGTACAAGAGAAGAACTATACCACTCATGATCTAGAACTTGGTGCAGTGGTGTTTGCACTCAAGATTTGGAGACATTATCTATATGGAACTAAGTGTATTGTATACACTGATCATAAAAGTCTTTAACACATTTTAGAGCAGAAAATTGCTGAACATGCGACAAAGGCGGTGGGTAGAACTTTTGAACGACTATGACGGTGAAATTCGTTATCATCCAGTCAAAGCGAATGTCGTAGCCGATGCCTTGAGTCGCAAGGAACGACTCAAACTTTTACGTGTGAAAGCGTTAGGTATGACTATTCAAACCGGTTTAATTCCTCAGATCGGGAAAGCTCAGCAACAAGCTTTACAAGCAACGAACTACCCTGCTGAGGAACTAAGAGGATTAGACAAACAGTTAGAAACCATTCAAGCCAAAGACGAGAACGGAGTGAAGAAATAGTTAGAAACAAATTTTCGATTATTATTAACTCAAGAACAATCATCTTGGATGAGGCGCACAAATCCAGGTATTCTATTCATCCAGGTGCTGATAAAATGTATAAAGATATTAAAGATTATTACTGGTGGCCTGGAATGAAGAAACACATAGCAGAATACGTGGGGTCGATGCTTAACATGTCTAAAAGTTAAGGCTGAACATCAACGACCTTCTAGGTTACTACAACAACATGAGATTCCCATGTGGAAATGGGATCAGATTTCTATGGATTTCATCACTAAATTACCCGGAACATCACGTAATCATGACTCTATATGGGTTATCGCTGATCGCCTTACTAAATCTGCGCATTTCATACCCATACGAGAAGATTACCCCATGGATTGACTTGCTAAACTTTATGTTAATGAGATTGTATCTCGACATGGAGTACCAATCTCTATCATTTCTGACAGAGATAGTTGATTTACGTCACGATTTTGGCAAACTCTTCAGAATGCTCTGGGCACTCAAATCAATATGAGCACAGCTTATCATCCACAAACGGATGGACAAACCGAACGAACAAATCAAACTCTTGAAGACATGCTCAGAAGCTGTGTGATTGGTTTTGGAGGTAGCTGGGATGTTCATTTTCCACTTGTTGAATTCTTATATAATAACAGCTATCATACCAATATTCAATGCGCTCCATTTGAAGCACTTTATGGACGAAAATGTAGATCACCTATCTGTTGGTCAGAGGTAGGTGAAAATCGAATCATAGGCCAGAGCTTATTCAAGAAACAACTGATAAGATCGCACCCATTCGAGAACGTATTAAAGCTGCTCGTGATCGACAAAAGAATTATGCTGATAATCATCGTAGATCACTAGAATTCCAAATAGGTGATCGAGTAATGTTGAAAGTTTCACCTTGGAATGGCGTTTTCAGATTTGGGAAGAGAGGTAAGCTTTCACCAAGGTTTGTAGGACCATTCAAAATTTCTTGAACGAATCGGATCAGTAGCCTACAAACTTGAATTACCTCCTAAACCCAGTAACATTCATGATGCCTTTCATGTATCAAATCTAAAAAAGTGCCTAGCTGACGAATCATTGATCGTACCTCTCAAGGAGATTCAAATTGATGAGAAACTACAGTTCAGTGAAGAACCGGTAGAGGTGATGGATCGAGAAGTGAAAGTATTGAAACGTAGTCGCATACCAATTATTAAGGTGCGATGGAACTCACAACGTGGACCTGAGTACACGTGGGAACGAGAAGATCGGATGAAAACAAAATACCCACATTTATTCTCATGATCAATTGTGATCAAATAAGTCTTCACTAAATTTCGGGACGAAATTTCCCTAACAGGAGGAGACTGTGACAATTGTAGTTGAGAATTACGTCATCAATGACGTAAGCACATTTGGTCGTTCTTAAAATCCGCGTTGATTGAATGTGTTGTGCATACTTTTGGAATGACAAAACAATAAATCATCTTTTGTATATCTTGTACAGCTACAAGATAGAAACTCATTGATTCTTTTGGATAGATTTACTCGTTAAATTATAAACAAAACATTGTAATTTAACTTGTAATTCTATATCATTGTCATGTTAGCATTTCTCAATTATATATCATGTGCTATGCAACAATCTGATCATTTCGATTATCAAACGATATCGCGCCCCGAGAACTTTCCGCCTGACGGGAAATTAGATCCAGCCCACCGGCTCGGGGTGTGACAGATTGGTATCAGAGCCATTATTATAGAGAAATATACGTCATATTACTTAAACGGTTTGGCCTAGACTATAACCTAGGGACCCTCATGTAGAGATCATACAACATAGGATTCTAATTGCATACGTCTTCTGCGTCTGATCATTGCACTGACTTTTTTTCGGTTATTATCATAATGCTGCCAAGAAGACCATCACCAGCTTTACTGCCACCGCCAAAAGATTCAGCTCTACACTCTTCGACACCGACACCACCTGACTCTCCTCCACATATACCTCCTACTCCACCTCTTCCTCTGCCACCACCTGCTCATGAGTTGGATCCTGCTACTATAGCACTGGCCACACTGCTGACCAGTCAACTGTGGGATGTGATACCTGACATGATGAACAAAATCAACAGCAACCACAGTAACAACATCGCCAACTCATCGGGGGAAGGCAGCGGTAACACCCGACATCATCAGGACTATTCCTTCAAGAACTTTGTAGGATGCAAGCCACCTAGTTTCAGTGGCAGTGAGGGTGTCGTCGGATTAATCCAATGGATAAAGAAGATGGAGACAACCCTCGATATCAGTGGTTGTCCTGATCAACATTGTGACAATTGTAGTTGAGAATTACGTCATCAATGACGTAAGCACATTTGGTCGTTCTTAAAATCCACGTTGATTGAATAATTGTAATTATTACAGGTTGATAGTATGCGAGAAATGGTGAACGTGGGCAAAAACCGTGTGCGAAACGGAGTTACGGATTGTCCGGAATCGCGAAACGAAGCAAAAATCCAAAATTTTGAGGAAATAGGCTCCAGGCGGTACGCCTGGCGCCAGACAGTGGCTGTAGGCGGTACGCCCAACAACCACGAAAATATCTGGATTTTCCTTTTTCGTCGACAAGTTGCTTAAAATGATCTTATTTCATCCACATACTTATTTCTTTGCTTCTCCACGACGTTTCTCACTTCCAGACGCACCAAAATCATATTTTTAGCATCAAATCTCTATTTTGAAGACTTTTAAACGTTCAGATCATCCCCGGGATCGTATTTACAAGTCCTGATCGTCGTTTTACACTCAGAACTCCGTTTGATTAGGTAACGGTTCGTTTCAACTTTTTAGTTTGATAATGAGTGATTAAATCTTGTTTTTGAACGTAATGATATAGTTAGGGTTGTTGATTATTGCCTAGATGGTGGCTAAGATTGATTATAAACGAAGAACACGATGTTCAAACGGTTAAATCCTTGTTTTGATCCGTTGTAATGCCCGATTTTCATAAAATCATAATAATGATTATAATGGTTTAAACCATTTGATTGTGACAATGTAAGTGATTAGTTTGATTAATCTTTGAAATGCAAAGGTTAAATCCAAGTGTTTCAAACTAATCACAATCATTAACATACTCAGTGAAACGATTATTTGACGTTTATGATCACAGTCATATTAGTATGTTAAGCATGGTTTTTAAACCTATTCCAAGATCACATTATGATATTTCATGATAATTGGGTACTAAATAACAAGGATTAATCGTTTCTAAGCCATAAATTCATCTAGAAACTGTTTTAGGATCATAATCAACAACATTACCTACCTGATTAATCTGAGATTATTCGGATTAGTTAAACATGTCATCAACTTTGCATTAGGAACCTGAATCATTATAGGTTCCTACATTATCATTCATTGTATGATATAACATTAATTTAACTAATTAAATATTTAACATCGGTTTGATGACTGTTAAGACAATGTCTTTGACATTGGACGTTCAGAAAGATATAATCAGTAAGTTAAACTATAAATAACTAATTTAACACAAATAAATGCAGAATCATCATATTATTACCAGTTTGTGTGATATTCTGCCATCAGTGAGATATCAGGTGAGTTTCGTACAACCCCTTTTATTTTTCTAATGTTTTACGAATATCGGGTAATCACTGTGGAAC
Source organism: Mikania micrantha (assembly GCA_009363875.1). NCBI lineage: Eukaryota > Viridiplantae > Streptophyta > Magnoliopsida > Asterales > Asteraceae > Mikania > Mikania micrantha. The sequence continues at coordinate 48,099,520 of CM018693.1, forward strand.
TTTTCAAAACTATATGATATGTATCACTGTTATCTGGGTGATTTCATGTGATTTGTTGAGAACTTGTGGATTTCATGGGATTTTGCCGTAGATCAAGAACTCTATCAAAGAACTTAAAAGTCCTCATTTTTAAACTGTATCTAGCGAACCCATGTGGGGCCGAACAGGAAACAATGATAGTACTATCGGCTGACAACCCATTTGCAGGAGTCTGCAACTCCCCGTGCTGTGAATGTTTGTTACCTGTTTTTAGAACTTCTTAATGTGGTGATAGGCATTAAGACAATGAGGCATTAAGATGTTACCGACGAGTAGTATCTTATAGATCGAGAACTGTCCGAAAGGAACTAGATACGGGTCCTATGGTTATCTGGAACTGAACATTTTGAGAATTTATATATCATATCATATTGTTGAACTTGAACTTTACGAGCTCACCAGCTTTGTGCTAATGTTTTAAACTTAAAACCTTTGCAGGGAGACAGTGACCATCGGGTGTGGATGCACTTCATATAATCGAAATTAAATAAGATAGGTGTGTAATAAATTTAGTTGTAAACTGTAATTCTGGTTGTGATGACGAAATCCTTGTAATATATTTCTTTTAAGTTAATCTGTGTGCTGTGATATCGGTTCAAGTAAGTCACACCTCATCTCAGAGACATCACCACTATGCTTCCGCAACCTTATCAGAGTGACGAATGACCTCATCACAGGTGACGAGAGGTGGGGGTGTGACAAACATAGAGTGAGGTATACTGCTGGCTAATTCAACAAACGGGCGTTAACTTGGTGGAACGCTCAAGTGCAGACTAGGGGCAGAGACGAGGCTCTGTCTATGCCATGGGAGGACTTCAAGACTATGCTGAGGGCAGAGTTTTGCCCAAGGAATGAACTGAAGAAGGTTGAGACTGAGCTACTCAATCTTGTCATGATTGGGCTGTTCTTATTGGAGTTACATTGGTTACTGCAATTAAAGAAATGTTATTATTTAATCATGTTCCTATGTATATGTGTCTATAATCAATTTTGATTTCGGAAGATGGAATGAAATCTTATGCTTTCGAGGTTGTAAATGGAACCATCGTCCACTCTCCTTTACAAGAAAAAAAAATAAGCTCTATCTTAGGGCCTACAAAATCAAGAGACCTCAAATTATCCTGGGTAAATCGGATTTTTGCAATGGATTCTGGTTGAGGTAAAATTTCTTATATTAATCTACACTTTTTTTTTTTGTAATTTATACTTATTGTGGTTTTCTTCTTTTTGATAATCTATATTTTATGTTTTTCAAACTTGATAAGAGTTTTTGTATGCACTAGAAAAATTGGCCCAAAATTTTATCACCGTTTTAGACCACCAAAAGACATGAGACAGCCCTCATTGAAAGATACCATGTATAATGGATTGGAATATTGAAAACATGTAGCCGTAATATCTTGCGGGATTAACAATTTATTTATATTATAAGTTAACTCTAGTTATCTACATATGATCTATCACAAATTTAACTATATATTGTTTCTTCTAAAAACCAATATTTCTATTTATTAAATTATGATTACATTTTAAATTTTTTTTCATGTACATACATGCTAATGTCAGACGATTGGTACGTTTGAATGTTCATTTCATGTCACAACAAAATAATCCAACCATCAAATTCCCACTAAGTTATATTTATAGATTAATGGATGAAGCCTGATGAAAATGTTGTCGCGAATATGATCCCAGATTTAAATTTTACTTTAGGCTTTATTTTTCTACATAAATTTACCAATCCTATATGTGTGTTTATTTAGTGCACTAACAAAATATTAAATGAAAACTAGATAAAAACTTAAAACCAAAAAAAGTTAAATATTGATTGGAATGATCTCACTGAACGGATTAGATCGCACTAATATTAATATGTTTTCTTCTATTTATTCCTATTCCAAAGCAAGGATTCAAAAATTCTTTAACCCAAATCAAAGAACATTTATAAATTTTTGAATCAAAATAAGGAATATCAATCTTTGATAATTTTTTCATCATCTAATTTATCTTGAATAGGCCCCTCTAATGATGTAAATTCTCTCAATGTGATAAAATAATCAACCAAAAAATACCCTTTAATTCATATTAGGAATTTGTTGGGCCTCTAGAAACATGTTTTCCAATTTTTCATTTTGATTTATTATTTCATTTAACAACCCATAATCAGATCTTGATAACCAACGATTTGCATCTTGATAATTTAAAACAAAATTTTCAAATACTTAGATATTATTTGCGATGAAAATGGTAAAATTTATAATCCCTCTTCATGCAGTAATATCATTTTGAATCCAATCAATTTGAATTGTATTTTGTCAATTACAATTATTTTGAAGAGACGTCTACAATTGTTATTCTGCAGCTTCATTTAAAAATGAATATATAGCCAAAAATGGATTACAATTAAAATTAAGTCAAGTTCTAATGAAGGTTGAACGTTTTAGAAGTGCATTTGATTGATTCAATACCGATGAACCTCGAAAAAGAGGATTGAGGGTTGGAATAAATGTATAACAAATATTTTGAAATTTTTTGGGCATTCTTTATGGGTATAGAGCTAACAAGAGTGCAAGTTGTATCTTTTTGGTTAATAAGGTCCTAAGGTTCATCGAGCCCACTGATATAGATATGTAACAGTCATATAGAGATTATTGTACGTTAAATAACATAAAAAATGTTGATTTTAGAAAATGGAATGTCTAATGCTTTTTCACCACTAACAAATAAACTTGTTAAAAACTTGATCTGCAAAAAGATAAAAAACAATAAGCTTGATTAAAAATAGTATTTTATGTGTTGATGCACTTAATGTCCCTAGTTCAATTTTGTATGATCATCATGTAAAGATTAAAGTTATATTAATGGAAGTTGTCTTTATATATCTTTATTGTTATTAATGTTTATGTTTGAGTGTTTGATTTGGTTTATTAGTATTTGAGTATGAGTATCACTCATTCGGGCGAATGACTCTAACTAATGAAGTCATTCGCCGAATGAGAATAGAGAATGACTATATTCAGCAAATGAGTCATTCGCCGAATGACTCATTCGACTCACTTGTCCATTCGACATAGTCATTCGCCGAATGAGCTGCTTCGGCCACTCATTCGGCCGAATGACTACAGCCTATAAATACAAATTCAAATCATTTTAACCCTAACTTCTGAGAACCCTCATTCTTCCTAGTGCGCTCCAGTGTCAAACCCTTGAAGTTTTGAGCAATTCTTCACGTCCAACTTCGATTCTCAACCCGTGGTGATCGATTCTCACTCGCACGTTGATTCTACTCACTCGATTCACCACGGTTGCTGTTGATTTCGATTGGAAAATCCTGGAATAGGATTCCGCACTATTCCAGAGGCTGTCAAGCTGTTTCCGAGATCCTACGAGGTCCTACAAAGTGGTATCAGAGCTTTGGCTCTTGATTCTGCTCGATTTCCAATCCAAATCATCATATCTTTGATTGTTTGTTCGAGATCTGCAAAAACCCTAAGCTTATTGTCCTAAAAGTTACTGTTTCATTGAAAATCCTTGGATTTTTGTGATGTTTTTGTCAAAACGTTTATCTCAATTTGTTCATTATCATCTCATGATGTTCTGTACCAAATTTTGTGGTTAGATCTGGTCAAAATCTCAAGTTATCATGATTTTTGTTGCAAAAACCCTCAGATTGGCCGAATGAACATGGCGGCCGAATAGTTTTAGCCGAATAAGCCTCATTCGCTCGAATAGCCTCATTTGCCATCTTCATTCGCCGAATAGCTCCATTCATGTTACTCATTCGACGAATAGCCCTCATTCGATCATTCATTCGGCGAATGTCTTATTAGGTCAAGTCATTCGGAGATTAGCCCTCATTCGAACTCTCATTCGCCGAATAGGTTTATTCTCTGTACTCATTCGTCACAAGTCATTCTCAGCCTCTCATTCGCCAGTTCTAGCACATTCGGCCCCCGTCATTCGCCATAAGGATCTTCATTCGGCCATCAGTCTGAAAAATTTTCTAAGTGTGGACTCTTGTTGTTCTTGATTCTATGGAGGATTTAGCATTGATGGAGAACCAGAATCATCGTATTCAGACTTTGCTACTGACTGAGATTGAGACTGGGAACTCTAATAAAGCTCCAAAGTTGTTATCCTTAGACTGTAACACCCCGACCGACGGCGGAATCATCGGGATGCCACGAGGGATGTGTAGATTGTTCAAAAGCTCGTGGGCATCTAAATCAAATCATCATATATCATTTAATCAACCAAAATAATTACACAAAAATCATGTTCATCATGAATCAAGTACATTAGTTACACAAAAGAATTAGTTAAACTAACTAAACTCTAATCGCCAGAAATTTAGTTAATTAACTAAGTCCAAGGTCCTATATGATGATGTCCAAAATAGAAGAGATCCTCTCTTCATTCCTACTTGTCTCCATCACCTGAAACATGTAAGAAATCAAGTGTCAACTACAAAAGTAGTTGGTGAGTAATCATAAGTTTTTATATTTAAAAATGTTTTAGTAAAATGAGTTTGAAAGTTTATGCTTAAAATGGTTTTATAAAATGCTTTGTTTAAAACGAGTATAAAACTTATGATCTTCTTGAGAAAATCCATATGAATACCTGTATGAGATAATCCAACACACATCCATCAATTCAACAGCCAAACACATACACAATCACATAACCACATAACCAAATCAATCATAGCCAATCACAAATAATCATAATCAAATATAGATAATCAATCCACAAACTAATCAACCAATCTCATCAACCATATTCTCAAATAATGTTCGTGACTATACATGATCATTATGTAATTAACATAAGTTAAATACATGATTCATGGAGTGGTAGCTAACCACGTGACAATACATGAAGTCAAAGCAATTGACCGAAGTCAAAGGCAATGATTCACAGAGTGGAAAACATCCACGTGACAATACATGATATCAAAGCAATTAACCGAAGTTAAGAGCGATGATTCTCGGATTTTGTGACAATACATGTAATCTTTGTTATTGACCGAAGTCAATAACAATATTTACACAGATATAAGTTAATAAGAGATAATCCATAATAAATGATAATTTTATATTGTGAATATCATATTGATAAACAGGTATTAGCCTTGTGTTATCAAAATAATACTTGAATTTGGTATACATGTTTCACCTCCGAGTTTTAAAACTAAAACAGTTTAAAGAAAGGGAGGTTATGAGAACTCACCTGAAGTCCTTAGTATAAATGTTCTTGTATTGTGCGCGCTCGCGTAAGTAACTCAAGTCAACTCAACAATCTGTGTTCATCATATGATCGTGTTCATAAGTTTAAGTATGACATTGTCATCAGATGCTTAAACTTATTTAGTTTTTAACTCCCAAGTATTCGTTAATTTAATTAACTCGATCTAAGTGAACATATTACACTTAAGATTTTATTTTCTATTATTACATATGGATAGTTCAACCTTTTTATAAATGTTGATTATCTTATATTTACGATAGTCTTTCAAATCAATATGTCAAGGTTATATAATTTGTGAGGCTTTATCCTTATAACTTAGGTATATTCCTTCTTAGTGCATGCATGTATAATCATTCCCCTTCCCTCATGATTAGAATTGTAATTAAAACTTTAGCTTAAGTTTAATACACAAATCTTGGGAAAATGTTCAATATTATGTTTTAAAAGGGTAACAACTATGTTCTCCTTATAAAATGTTTCAAGCCATGTGGATTCATAACCAAATTTCTATTCTTATTATAAAAGGTGATGGCTTTAACTCATTACGCATGCATGGCTATATAAATGCGTGTATATATATATGTTCTTGCTTCCTATTGCCTCCAATCCTCTTAGATTATTAGGTGTTAGTTTGATTACCCACAGGGGCAGCGAACCTATAAAGGTTAGGGCCGAAGGTTCGGCTTCCACCATATAGGGTTCGTGGCCCATGGTTCGGCCATGATGAGAGCTCGGTGACCAACAGGCTCGGCCAATCTCAAAGGAAGAGGGTTCGTGAGCTCCTATAAGTTCGGCTAATTCATCCTAAGGGTTCGTCGAGTGTAGGTTGGTCATGAAAGGTTCGTGAATCGTATGGGTTTCGTCCAACTTAGAGGGTTAGCTCCATATTAGGTTCGCCGGCTAGAGTTAGGGTTCGCCACCTCAAAAGGTTCGGCTAACCCCACGAATCCAGTGCTGGTTCGGGGATCCCATGCAGGTTCGCCCAATAGAGCTCGGCTGTACAAGGTTCGTTAATCAGAGGAAAAGGTTTGGTATCCCTAGGGTTCGCCACCCTAGGGTTCGGCCCCCAAAGGAAACAGGTTCGCGAGCCCACAGGGTTCGCCCCTACCTGCTGTCGTGAGTCCAGATCCATCAACCTCGAGTTCCTGCATTTTCATGACCATCTATGGCTTCTCTACTGCTACTACTACACCGATTAACACATTTAAAGGTCCTAAAATCTGTTTAGTAGAATGGTGGCCAAGATCTACAAGTTTTCTAATCAAAACCGAAATATAAACTCAGATTTACCTCTATTCTTCGTTCAAATGTAAGGTTTCTTCGTATCCTCTTGTTCCCCTCGATCACACGAACTCGTGGGCGCCGAGATCTCCCGATTTCGTCAAGAAACGAGCCCGAAATGCTAGAGAGAAGTTAGAGAGAGAAAGTGAGCTCGTTTTTGGAGCTTAGAGAGAGAAAGAAAGAATTAAGAAATGAGAAAGATGAAGCTATGCTTCTTCCTTATATCGCGATCCATTTCCCCGTGCTCGGTCTCGTTTTTAACGCGATAAAATACAATAAATGGTCGGTATTTAACGAAAACATATTTAACACGTAAAACATTAAAATAAATAGGTTTCGTATTAAATAGAATAGTTTTAAATAAATTGTTTCGTAAAACGATCCGTTTCATTTACGTTAATTTAATTGTTTAAATTATCCGGTTATTCGGAAATAAATTTTTAGTTGTGATTCCTAATAAACGTTTTAAATTTTCATTTATCAATTTAATATCGTTTGATATTATTTAATATCTCGTCGAAACGCGTTACTCGCGTACGTATTCATAAAGATCGTCACCTTTGCGAATCCGACGCTCGTATCGTATTTCGATTTGATTTATTATTTATGGAATATCGTTTTAGAACATTATTCTTAATAATCATATTCGTGTGAATCGTCACCCACGCGAATACATTATTAAGTTAATGTTTCTGAATCAATACTCGCGTTTAATTAATGTTCGTAACCTCACATCGCGTAATTAATTCCCATTATTTAATAACTTTAATATTATCATTTCCCCAAACCAGAACCCACTAAACCCTAGTCACTGACACATCCATGATAAACCGAAATATGCATATATATAGGGCATATGTAAGGGTCAGTCGCAACTGCCCTAGCCACCGTCCCACCGCTATTTCGATAAACCATGACCATGGGTCCTTGACTACGTTTAGTAACCAGACTCAAACAAACTCCCAATTCCATCTCAATCCATTCTCAGACCAATAATCCATCATTATCAGTGATAAGTAACCGCGATAAACACTACGGGTCTGTTTAGTTGAATTACAACTAAACTTCCCGTGGTTAACGCGTATAATAAATTATAATCATGTATACCAGTAACAGTGATAATATCAGTAATGTCAATCAATAATTTCATAATCATTCATAATAAATAAATCTCCAGTCGTAACAGTACAATCGTACGGATGTACGGACGTACGGACAACTGAAAGTACAGTGATGTTACAGTCTCCCCTAGTTAAAGGAATTTCGTCCCGAAATTCAACTTGGAGTGACCGTAGTAAATAAATGTGGGTACTTAAGCTTCATCTGATCTTCCCGCTCCCATGTGAATTCTGGACCCCGCTTCGATTCCCAACGTACTTTGACAATTGGAATTCTACTACGTTTGAGCTGTTTAACCTCACGATCCATTATCTCCACTGGTTTTTCAACGAAGTGCATGGTATCATCGATACGAATGTCATCGAGTGGTACCTGAAGATCTTGATCAGCTAAGCACTTTCTTAGATTGGACACGTGAAACGTCGGATGCACATTACTAAGTTCAGGAGGAAGTTCCAATTTGTAAGCAACCTTCCCGATCCATTCAAGGATCTTAAAAGGGCCAACATAACGTGGAGCAAGCTTCCCCTTTTTTTCCGAATCGAACAACGCCCTTCCAAGGCGACACTTTAAGCAATACCATATCTCCCACTTCAAACTCTAAAGGTTTTCTTCGTTTGTCCGCGTAACTCTTCTGTCTGCTGCGAGCAGCTAACAGATTGTCGCGGATCTGGCGGATCTTGTCAGTCGTTTCCTAAATAATCTCTGGGCCAGTAATCTGCGAATCGCCGACTTCGGTCCAACAAATAGGTGACCGACATTTCCTGCCATAAAGAGCTTCAAACGGTGCCATACCAATGCTCGCGTGATAACTGTTGTTATACGAGAATTCAACCAATGGTAGATGGCTATCCCAATTGCCACCGAAATCGATGACACAAGCTCTCAACATGTCTTCCAATGTCTGAATCGTTCGCTCCGTTTGACCATCCGTTTGAGGATGATAAGCAGTGCTAAGATCCAGTCTTGTTCCAAAAGCTTCATGTAGTGATTCCCAAAATCGCGCCGTGAAACGAGCATCACGGTCCGATATTATGCTTAAGGGAATACCATGTCGGCTAACGATCTCATCAATGTAAATACGAGCTAACTTCCGCACAGGGTAAGTTTCGCGTATCGGTAAGAAATGAGCCGACTTAGTCAATCTATCAACAATAACCCAAATGCTATCTTTACCGTTTGCAGTTCGTGGGAGTTTAGTAATGAAATCCATGGAAATATTCTCCCACTTCCACATCGGTATCTCTGGTTGTAATAACAATCCCGAAGGTCGCTGATGTTCGGCCTTGACTTTGGCACAGTTAAGGCACTTAGACACATATTCAGCAATATCCTTCTTCATTCCAGGCCACCAGTACAAGCCCCTAAGGTCTTGATACATCTTGTCAGAACCTGGATGGATCGAGTAACGAGACTTATGAGCTTCATTCATAATCACCATCCTGAGATCACCCCTGTTCGGTATCCACAACCGATTCAAATAATACATCAAACCATCATCCTTAGTTTCCAATAAAATTTCAGCCCCACAAGACATCTCATTTTTCAAGTCATCTTGAGCTAATGAGTGTTGTTGGGCTGTGAGAACATCATTTCGGAGACTATTGTGCACTCGGACACTACGGATCTGAACTTGACTTTTGCGACTAAGCGCATCTGCTACTACATTCGCTTTACCAGGATGATAGCGAATTTCACAGTCATAATCATTCAACAGTTCAACCCATCTCCGTTGTCTCATATTGAGTTCTTTCTGATTGAGAATATGTTGCAAGCTTTTATGATCAGTGAACACTACACACTTAGTGCCATAAAGATAGTGTCTCCATATCTTCAAAGCAAACACGACTGCACCAAGTTCCAAGTCGTGTGTGGTGTAGTTCTTTTCGTGAATCTTCAATTGTCTTGATGCATAAGCCACAACCTTTCCCCGTTGCATGAGAACACAACCGAGACCTAAGTTGGATGCATCACAATAAACCACAAAATCATCATTTCCATCAGGCAGTGTCAAGACAGGAGCATCACAAAGTTTCTGCTTCAAGGTCTGAAATGCCTCTTCTTGCTTTGGTCCCCACTCATATGGCCTATTCTTCTGAGTCAAAGCAGTGAGAGGGACAGCAATCCTGGAGAAGTTCGATATGAACCGCCGATAATAACCGGCAAGTCCAAGAAACGATCGAATCTCCGTCGGTGTCTTCGGTGTACTCCAATTCTTCACAGCATCAATCTTTGCAGGATCTACGTGTACACCATACTCGTTGACTATGTGCCCCAAGAATTGAACTTCCTTAAGCCAGAATTCACATTTAGAGAATTTGGCATACAGTCGCTCCTCTCTTAGGATCTCCAAAACCAACTTAAGGTGTTTCTCGTGTTCTTCCTTAGTCTTTGAGTAAATCAAAATATCATCAATGAATACAATCACAAATTTATCCAAGTATGGCCTGCAAACACGGTTCATGAGATCCATGAAAACCGCAGGTGCATTGGTAAGACCGAAAGGCATTACCAGAAATTCATAGTGGCCATATCTTGTTCTAAAAGCTGTCTTGGGAATATCATCATCATGTACGCGAAGCTGATGATACCCAGACCTAAGATCGATCTTTGAAAACCATGCCGAGCCTTGTAGCTGATCGAAGAGATCATCGATGCGCGGCAGTGGATATCGATTCTTGATTGTGAGTTTGTTCAACTCGCGGTAGTCGATGCACATTCGGAATGACCCGTCCTTCTTCTTGACAAACAGGACCGGTGCACCCCATGGCGAATGGCTCGGGCGAATGAATCCTTTATCGGTAAGTTCTTGCAACTGGCTTGCCAATTCTTGCAACTCCGAAGGCGCAAGTCTGTAGGGAGCTTTGGCGACTGGGTTCGCACCAGGTACTAAGTCGATTCGGAACTCAACTTGACGTTCTGGTGGAAGACCCGGTAAATCATCTGGGAAGACTTCTGGAAAATCTCGTATCAATGGAACATCTTCAATCTTCTTTCCTTTCTCTTTCTTCTCCACAATATGAGCTAAGAATGCTATACATTTCTTCCTAAGGTACTTGTGTGCTTTAGTGCAAGACATTAGCTTAAGTCCTTTACTAGCAGTTTCTCCAAATATTCTCAAAGTTTCACCCGAAGATAAGGGAATACGTATATATTTCTCATGGCATACAATCTCCGCTTTGTGGGTGGCTAACCAATCCATGCCTATGATAACATCAAAGCTACCAAGATGCATAGGTATAAGATCAATTGGGAAAACGTGATCATTTAAGTTCACAGTACATCCAATGATAATAGTGTCAATATCAATAGTGTTTCCGTCAGCCACTTCCACGTTAAACGGTTTATCTAAATATGTACGTGTTCTACCAAGCAAGCATTCGAAATCATATGAAACAAAACTCCTATCAGCACCAGAATCAAATAAGACAGATGCATAAGAGTTGTTGATCAGAAATGTACCGTTGACCACATCCTGGTTGGCTTGAGCAGCTGGAGCATTCAGTTGGAAAGCCCGGCCTCTTGCCACCCTTTGATTATTCCCGGTCAACTTTGGGCATTGATTCCTGAAATGACCCACTTCACCACACTCATAACAGGCTCTTGCCTGCGCCTGAGGTACCTGGCGAACGGGTACAGCTGGTATAGGTTATGCATGAGGAGCTGGCAGTGCAAGCGGTGCATGTTGCAACCTTTGTGCTTGCGGTGCACTCCGACAAACATTAGCAAAGTGACCAAACTTGTCGCAGTTGTTGCAGACGTGACATGGCAATTTGGTACGTGATGATATCTGCAGGTATTACACTGAGGAGTGTTCCCAATGAAATTCCTGGCAGTTGAATTGTTTGATGATTGCTGCGCAGACTTAGCAGCAGGAGCAGTGACCATGAAGTTCCTGGTCTTTCTCTTTTTGTTGCTGCTTTTGGATGAACTAGCAGCTTCAGACTTGACTTCAGTTTTGACTTCCTTTGCAGCAGTCTTGGTGTCAGTCTTCTTGTATCCTTTCCTAGTAAGCGTTCCATTCTTCACATGGTTATCAGTAAGAGTTGCAGATAGACGGATAGCAGCTTCAAGTGTTTTAGGATTACTCCCGTAAACCGTATCCTGAATCTGTACCGGCAGTCCGCCGATATATTTCTCAATCGCCCTATCCAAGGGTGTCACCATATGAGGCACCAGTAGACTATACTCATGGAACTGAGTATTATAGATAACGTTCTCCCCGCTATCCTGCTTGAGCTCCCAGAACTCAGTCTCCAGTTTCCTCATCTCGCTTCGAGGACAGAATTCAGTGGTCATCAGGTTCTTGACCTTTGTCCATGTCAAAGCTAAGGCAGCATCCACTCCCCTAGTTCGCTTTTCCCCATTCCACCAAGTTAGTGCTCTCTTTTGGAAAACACTTGTGGCATAGCGAACTTTCAGATTTTCGGGACATTCGCTGTTGATGAAGGTGTTCTCCATACTCTCGAACCACTGCAGCAGACCAGTGGCTGATTCAGCACCCGTGAATTTCAGAGGATTACAGGAATTGAAGTGTTTGAATGTGCAAGTTGTCTGGTTTGCACCACCTCGATTTTGGTTCGCATTCTGGTTAGCCTGAGTCAGTTGGCTAACCAATCCAGAAATAAGTGTGGCTAACTCTTGTATGCCGGAGTTGGCATTACTGTTGTTAGTCTCCCCATTGTTCGAGTCATCTTCGTTGTGACGGCGAGGCAGCATGTTTCTGAAGGAAATAGAAACATGTTACTACCGTTTACAACGTAAGTCTTACAAACAATGTTTAAATGAGTTCATTAGACAATTAGGATTACATATAGGAACTATATTTATCTCCTATCTGTCATTAAACTCAGAATGTGCATAATTCCCTATTATTTTACTAAGTGTCCTAGTTGGTCATAACTAGTGCTAGTTAACTATTCCTAAGTCCTATACATTCCTCACTCTATACTAACACTGACAACCTCCCAATACAATGCAACAAGCTTATATATAGGGCATATGCAGAGGTAGATCGCAATCTCCCCTACACCGTCCCACCACCGTTCCATTGCACCACGATTATGCCCTTGCTAGGGTGTAGAGTGTGTCATGTATTCCACCATAAATCTCACTTCACAAACCTTATCCTTAGTAGGATAATTTTGAGTGAAGTGATCTCTAGTTCCCTTGGACAGTTAGGTTTGCTTAATGTCTAAGTTCACCTGACATGTAGGCTTGCCTATTTCTAAGTTCACCTAATGTCTAAGTTCACCTGACATTAAGTTTTCCCCCAATTGTCTAAGTTCACTAAAATCCATATCAATCTCAATGTCAATGATCATCATTAAGGGTTCATATCATCACGAAGTGCTCTTATTGTCACTAAGTGTTCATATCCTCCCTATAGTTTATTCTGTCAAGTGTCCATACCACCACTAAGTGTTAGTATTATCACTATGCGTTTATATTATCATCAAGTGTCTATATCATCCCCCAAGTCCATATCACATCACTAATCGCTCATTATCGTTTGTTAATCCTATGCACCCTACGTGTCCAATCTGTATGTTTCATAAGTGAGTTTATAAATATTTAGCAAGTATGATCATCCATGAGTCAATCCCAGTCAATCCATCAAACATATCATCAACAGTCCACAATCATATCCTCTCAACCATTCCTAGTAAGGTCCTAATAATATCCTATGTTCCTGACACTGACAGACCCCCAATATACTACAAATGGTATATGTATAGGGCATATGTAGGGGTCAGTCGCAACTGCCCCAGCCACCGTCCCACCACCTTTGTAATATACCACGAGTGTGTCCTTGTCTGGAGTTTATAGATCAAACAGATAATTTTTCCTAAAACAGATAATTCCTAAGCAGTTAATTTCCTAAACAGATAACTTCCCAAACGGGTAGTTCCCACATTCTTCAATACTGACATCCACCCAATGTACCGTAAATGGTATATATATAGGGCATATGTAAGGGTCAGTCGCAACTGCCCTAGCCAACGTCCCACCACCTTTACGATACACCACGTGCATGTCCTTATCGAATCATTAGGGCACACGTAAGCAAGAAATTAATAAGCAGCATATGTAGTCAGATGTATATCAGAAGTTCAGTTAACATGTAATAAACACATAAGCATGAAATCCTGAGTATACTAACTAGTGTATGAAATTAATTCATACTAGGGTATCCTATGGTTATAGACTAGGTCAACCATTTCTAGTAACCTAATTCCCTATAACCCAGGCTCTGATACCAATCTGTAACACCCCGACTGACGGCGGAATCATCGGGATGCCACGAGGGATGTGTAGATTGTTCAAAAGCTCGTGGGCATCTAAATCAAATCATCATATATCATTTAATCAACCAAAATAATTACACAAAAATCATGTTCATCATGAATCAAGTACATTAGTTACACAAAAGAATTAGTTAAACTAACTAAACTCTAATCGCCAGAAATTTAGTTAATTAACTAAGTCCAAGGTCCTATATGATGATGTCCAAAATAGAAGAGATCCTCTCTTCATTCCTACTTGTCTCCATCACCTGAAACATGTAAGAAATCAAGTGTCAACTACAAAAGTAGTTGGTGAGTAATCATAAGTTTTTATATTTAAAAATGTTTTAGTAAAATGAGTTTGAAAGTTTATGCTTAAAATGGTTTTATAAAATGCTTTGTTTAAAACGAGTATAAAACTTATGATCTTCTTGAGAAAATCCATATGAATACCTGTATGAGATAATCCAACACACATCCATCAATTCAACAGCCAAACACATACACAATCACATAACCACATAACCAAATCAATCATAGCCAATCACAAATAATCATAATCAAATATAGATAATCAATCCACAAACTAATCAACCAATCTCATCAACCATATTCTCAAATAATGTTCGTGACTATACATGATCATTATGTAATTAACATAAGTTAAATACATGATTCATGGAGTGGTAGCTAACCACGTGACAATACATGAAGTCAAAGCAATTGACCGAAGTCAAAGGCAATGATTCACAGAGTGGAAAACATCCACGTGACAATACATGATATCAAAGCAATTAACCGAAGTTAAGAGCGATGATTCTCGGATTTTGTGACAATACATGTAATCTTTGTTATTGACCGAAGTCAATAACAATATTTACACAGATATAAGTTAATAAGAGATAATCCATAATAAATGATAATTTTATATTGTGAATATCATATTGATAAACAGGTATTAGCCTTGTGTTATCAAAATAATACTTGAATTTGGTATACATGTTTCACCTCCGAGTTTTAAAACTAAAACAGTTTAAAGAAAGGGAGGTTATGAGAACTCACCTGAAGTCCTTAGTATAAATGTTCTTGTATTGTGCGCGCTCGCGTAAGTAACTCAAGTCAACTCAACAATCTGTGTTCATCATATGATCGTGTTCATAAGTTTAAGTATGACATTGTCATCAGATGCTTAAACTTATTTAGTTTTTAACTCCCAAGTATTCGTTAATTTAATTAACTCGATCTAAGTGAACATATTACACTTAAGATTTTATTTTCTATTATTACATATGGATAGTTCAACCTTTTTATAAATGTTGATTATCTTATATTTACGATAGTCTTTCAAATCAATATGTCAAGGTTATATAATTTGTGAGGCTTTATCCTTATAACTTAGGTATATTCCTTCTTAGTGCATGCATGTATAATCATTCCCCTTCCCTCATGATTAGAATTGTAATTAAAACTTTAGCTTAAGTTTAATACACAAATCTTGGGAAAATGTTCAATATTATGTTTTAAAAGGGTAACAACTATGTTCTCCTTATAAAATGTTTCAAGCCATGTGGATTCATAACCAAATTTCTATTCTTATTATAAAAGGTGATGGCTTTAACTCATTACGCATGCATGGCTATATAAATGCGTGTATATATATATGTTCTTGCTTCCTATTGCCTCCGAGCCTCTTAGATTATTAGGTGTTAGTTTGATTACCCACAGGGGCAGCGAACCTATAGAGGTTAGGGCCGAAGGTTCGGCTTCCACCATATAGGGTTCGTGGCCCATGGTTCGGCCATGATGAGAGCTCGGTGACCAACAGGCTCGGCCAATCTCAAAGGAAGAGGGTTCGTGAGCTCCTATAAGTTCGGCTAATTCATCCTAAGGGTTCGTCGAGTGTAGGTTGGTCATGAAAGGTTCGTGAATCGTATGGGTTTCGTCCAACTTAGAGGGTTAGCTCCATATTAGGTTCGCCGGCTAGAGTTAGGGTTCGCCACCTCAAAAGGTTCGGCTAACCCCACGAATCCAGTGCTGGTTCGGGGATCCCATGCAGGTTCGCCCAATAGAGCTCGGCTGTACAAGGTTCGTTAATCAGAGGAAAAGGTTCGGTATCCCTAGGGTTCGCCACCCTAGGGTTCGGCCCCCAAAGGAAACAGGTTCGCAAGCCCACAGGGTTCGCCCCTACCTGCTGTCGTGAGTCCAGATCCATCAACCTCGAGTTCCTGCATTTTCATGACCATCTATGGCTTCTCTACTGCTACTACTACACCGATTAACACATTTAAAGGTCCTAAAATCTGTTTAGTAGAATGGTGGCCAAGATCTACAAGTTTTCTAATCAAAACCGAAATATAAACTCAGATTTACCTCTATTCTTCGTTCAAATGTAAGGTTTCTTCGTATCCTCTTGTTCCCCTCGATCACACGAACTCGTGGGCGCCGAGATCTCCCGATTTCGTCAAGAAACGAGCCCGAAATGCTAGAGAGAAGTTAGAGAGAGAAAGTGAGCTCGTTTTTGGAGCTTAGAGAGAGAAAGAAAGAATTAAGAAATGAGAAAGATGAAGCTATGCTTCTTCCTTATATCGCGATCCATTTCCCCGTGCTCGGTCTCGTTTTTAACGCGATAAAATACAATAAATGGTCGGTTTTTAACGAAAACATATTTAACACGTAAAACATTAAAATAAATAGGTTTCGTATTAAATAGAATAGTTTTAAATAAATTGTTTCGTAAAACGATCCGTTTCATTTACGTTAATTTAATTGTTTAAATTATCCGGTTATTCGGAAATAAATTTTTAGTTGTGATTCCTAATAAACGTTTTAAATTTTCATTTATCAATTTAATATCGTTTGATATTATTTAATATCTCGTCGAAACGCGTTACTCGCGTACGTATTCATAAAGATCGTCACCTTTGCGAATCCGACGCTCGTATCGTATTTCGATTTGATTTATTATTTATGGAATATCGTTTTAGAACATTATTCTTAATAATCATATTCGTGTGAATCGTCACCCACGCGAATACATTATTAAGTTAATGTTTCTGAATCAATACTCGCGTTTAATTAATGTTCGTAACCTCACATCGCGTAATTAATTCCCATTATTTAATAACTTTAATATTATCATTTCCCCAAACCAGAACCCACTAAACCCTAGTCACTGACACATCCATGATAAACCGAAATATGCATATATATAGGGCATATGTAAGGGTCAGTCGCAACTGCCCTAGCCACCGTCCCACCGCTATTTCGATAAACCATGACCATGGGTCCTTGACTACGTTTAGTAACCAGACTCAAACAAACTCCCAATTCCATCTCAATCCATTCTCAGACCAATAATCCATCATTATCAGTGATAAGTAACCGCGATAAACACTACGGGTCTGTTTAGTTGAATTACAACTAAACTTCCCGTGGTTTACGCGTATAATAAATTATAATCATGTATACCAGTAACAGTGATAATATCAGTAATGTCAATCAATAATTTCATAATCATTCATAATAAATAAATCTCCAGTCGTAACAGTACAATCGTACGGATGTACGGACGTACGGACAACTGAAAGTACAGTGATGTTACATAGACGATTATCCACACTGGAAGTATCGGTTTGAGATCCACATCAATGGGGTAGATACAAACTTATGGATGATGATTGAGGGAGGTTATCTGAGGCCTCTGAATGAAGACGGAGCTCCTATGCTAGTCACACAGATGACTGAGCCTCAAAGGAAGCTTTATGATTATGAGAAGAAAGCCTATGCTATTCTATCCCAGTCCATTGCTACTGATATTTTCCATCAGTTTAGACAGTTTACCTCTTCAAAGCTACTATGGGATGCATTGCAACAAAGATATGAAGGTAATGATGCTTTAAAGAGCATCAAGTCAAAGGTATTGAGAAAGGAATTCAATAGCTTCATGTATGTGGGAAATGAGTCACTGGATGAGTTGATTGCTAGATTTTATCATCTTTTGAGTGAGTTATTCAATCATGAAGTCAAGACTACTACTCAGAAAAAGATCCAGTGTTTGGCAGATGCTCTACCTCCAAAGTGGGAGTCATTTTTGATGGTACTCAAGCAAAATCAGATGTTGGCACATATGGACATAAATGATTTCATTCAGAAGCTGAAAGAGCAAGAAATAGAGAACAAGTGGAAGGCCAAGAGAGTTGCCCAAGTCCAGGACCCATCGTTGTATTATTCTACTCCTACAGTTGAGAAATCATCTGCTCATGCTCCATTGAAGACAGCTTTTGTTTCTCAGACTACTGAAGCTCCATCATCTACTCAGATTCATTTTAATCAATCATCCTCTTCATCCAATCCTCAGAAAGAACATCATCAGCCAGTAACCAGTTTGAAGACCGAAAATTTTGATAAAGTGACTGTGGAGATTGCCAATGAGCACATGGGACTTCTATCTACTCTAGTCAGCTCTTATGATGGTTTAGTAGCAGGACAGATTGGCAATCCTTATCTGACTAATGATGATTACTCTCAGATAGATCCAGATGACATGGAAAGGATTGATATTATGTGGGCTTTGGCTAGTGCTGTCAGAAAAGCTAAAGAGTTTGTGAAGAGAACTGGAAAAGACATCAACTTGAACAAAGATTCAAAGTTTGGATTTGATATGGCTTCTGTCACTTGCTACAATTGTGGAGAAAAGGGTCACTTTGCTAGACAGTGCAAGCATCCTAAGAAAGCTGGAAACAAGAATCCTTTTCAGCATCAAAAGTCTTCTACAGTAAATCCAGAGAGAAGACTTGTTCCTATTGATTCTCCTGCTCAGACTGGTTCTTCAAATACAGGCAAGGCATTGATGGTTCAGAATGATGAGGGTGAGAATTGGGATTTCAGATTTAATCTTGATCAGGGTGGATAGGATAAAGCAGGTATGGCAGAGATTAAGAAGACTGAAGACTTAAGTGCAAAATCTGAAGAAATGAAAGTCAGTCAAGAGGAGTCTTCTGAATCTGAATCAGAAAGTTCATCAGATGCAGAAACACATGATGATTATGATGCTGAGAATGAAGAACCTGTTACTCAGTTTGCATTAATGGTAAACTCATCTGCTACTCCAGCATACTCCTCACAGTCTAGTCAGGTATCTGAAGAATGTTCTTCTTCTCACTTTACATGTTTTAAATGTGTTGATATTGACAGCAAGGTCCTTGCTTATCAGAAGCATAATTCTGATTTGATTAGCGATCTCAGCCTACGTATTGAGGCAAACAAAGTTTTAAAATCTAATGAAAAAGATTTTCTTGCCAAAATTGAACTTTTAAACAGACAACTTCATGAGGCTGAGATTGCTGTTCTAAACAAGCAAGATGCTATTACTTCTTATCTCAATACCATTAATGAGATAAAGAAGAAGTTAGCCATAGTCGAATGTGACTATGAGACCCTGGGTCAAAAGCTCAAGAGCTATGAAAGCTCATCATATATCATTGAGCACATGATCAGTAAGGGTACTGATCAAAAGGATAAGGTAAAGGAGAATTATCAGCATTGTCCTCCACCAATCTTAAACAGCTTTGTCAATTCACCAAATGACAAAGATGTTAAAGATTTTCAAGTCAAAACTCCATTAGTAATTGATCCAATTGGAATGATTACTGATGAGGGTTCCACCTTAACAGAGGAATCTCTTGTGGATGGGACTGTTGAAGATTGGGTTTCAGATTCTGAGGATGAATCTGACTATTCATCTGATGGTATTGCTGTTCAGAATCAACCTCCTGCTATCATGAAAGGTGACCCAATCTCTTCTTCAAAAATTTATCAAGCCTTAAGTTTTGTGAAAGCCTCAAAAGAAAATGAAGCTTGTATGTCGAACAAGTTTGACAATCTTGTTCCAAATGGTAAAAAAGGTTTGGGTTTTAATCAGAACATGCCTAAAACCACTGCTTTCAAACCAAAAAGACCTTCTTTTTCTGAATTAAAACATTTTCACAAAAAAGGTGAGAGAGTTTGTTTTGAGTGTGATGCACCTGGGCACATTGTTAGATTTTGCCCACAGTTGTCAAACCTGTCAAATTTCATCCTGAGTCAATCCTGACAAAACTCAAACAACCAAATCAGGTTAAATCTGTAGACAAGGGTAAAGGGAAACTGATGAACTTAAATGTTCTCAAAACTGTTAATGTGATCAATCTAAATCATCATCCATTTATCTGAAAAATTCTTTCACTAAAAATGCAATCTGGAAAGTAAAGTCTGAGACCACAGTTTCAACCACTTCAGACAAGGCTGTTTCAGATGGCAAATGGATCGATGTTATGATCCGAGACTCATTGGGTCAACCCAAGACTATCAAGGCTTGGGTTCCCAAATTGAACTAATCGTTTCATTTGTGTGCAGGTTGCCCCAACAGCTGCTTTTAACAGCAATTGGATTGTTGATAGTGGGACTTCTAGGCATATGACTGGTGATATTTCGTTACTCACCGAGGTTAACTCAGTTCGAGGTGGTTATGTAGCTTTTGCTGGTGACAAAGGTGGTTTTATCACAGGAGAGGGAATCTTATCGAATGGGCAAGTTTCATTTGACAAAGTCAGATATGTCAAGCAATTGGAGAATAATCTGCTTTTTGTATCACAGATCTGTGATAAAAACTACAAAGTTCTTTTTGATGACTCCAAATGCTACATTCTAAAGCAAGGTGTAGTTATTCCTGAAGATTGGATCTTGATGTCTGCCCCCAGGAAGCAAGACTTGTACGTACTCAATATGGCCACAGCTTCAACTACATCCTCCACAGCTTCATGTTTTATGTCAAAGGCAACAGAAAGAGATTCAATACTTTGGCATAAGAGGATGGGTCATTTGAGTCTACGCAAGATGAACCACTTGGTACACAACAATCTGGTTGAGGGGGTCAGTCTGAAGAATTTCAAGCTGTCTGATGTCTGTGTATCTTGCAAGAAAGGCAAGCAAGTCAAGCAGTCTCACAAACCAAAGAAGTATCACTCAATCACTGTTCCACTTGAGCTGCTCCATATGGATCTTTTTGGTCCAGTTAACCACAAGAGTATTGTTGGGGATGAGTACTGTCTTGTCATCACTGATGAATATTCCAGATACTCTTAGGTTTTCTTTCTGAAGGAGAAGTCGGAAACGTTTGACTGCATTCAAGTGTTGGTTACCAAACTTGAATCTCTCTATAAGCTCAAGATTCGCATATTCAGAACCGACAATGGGACAGAGTTCAAAAATCACAACATGGAGAACCCTCATTCTTCCTAGTGCGCTCCAGTGTCAAACCCTTGAAGTTTTGAGCAATTCTTCACGTCCAACTTCGATTCTCAACCCGTGGTGATCGATTCTCACTCGCACGTTGATTCTACTCACTCGATTCACCACGGTTGCTATTGATTTCGATTGGAAAACCCTAGAATAGGATTCCGCACTATTCCAGAGGCTATCAAGCAGATTTCCCTTGGAATCGGATTGTTTCCGAGATCCTACGTGGTCCTACAAAGTGCACCTGAAGAACTAATGCAACCTTCATCTGTTTCAACTCCTACAGCACAGACAAATGATGACAGCTCAGACACAGACGACAACTCAGTCCCTCCAGCTGCCCCTGAACCAGCTGTTGACAATCTTGTACCAGGACTTGAGGATCTGAATCTGAATAATCTTGATCCACAGGTTGAAGTTCCCGCTCATCCTGTTGGACGAATTAATCGGATTCATCCTCAAGAAAATATTATTGGTAGTCCTTTGGATGGGGTCAAGACAAGAAATCAGCTTTCTTCAGGAGGACTTGCAGACATTCTTGACTTTGCAGATGTAAACTTTTGTGCCCATTCATGTTTTATCTCCCAATTTGAGCCACGTACTGTTACTGAAGCTCTCAAAGAAGAATCATGGGTAGACGCAATGCAAGAAGAACTCCTACAGTTCAAAAAGTTAGGTGTTTGGCAATTGGTTTACAGACCAAAAGGTGTGAAAGTCATAGGCACCAGATGGGTTCTTCGTGGCAAGAAGGATGATCATGGGATCATCGTGCGAAACAAGGTACGTCTGGCTGTTCAAGGATTCAGACAAGTTGAAGGTTTGGACTATAATGAAGTATTTGCACCAGTTGCTCGACTTGAAGCCATTCGTATCTTCTTGGCTTATGCATCCTTCACAACGGGTTCAGAAGAGGTGTCATTGACTGTACACTGTTCATTCGAGAAAAGGATGGTGACTTACTCTTGGTGCAAGTATATGTGGATGACATCATCTTCGGTTCAACAAATGATGGTATGTGCAAAGAGTTTGAAAAGGTTATGAAAGAGAAGTTCGAGATGAGCTCAATGGGAGAGATGAAATTTTTTCTGGGATTACAAGTGGATCAGTCTGAGGCAGGAATCTTCATTCGTCAAACCAAATATGTTGGGGACATACTGAGCCGGTTCAGTATGTCTGATGCAAAGCCTGCTGGTACCCCACTGGCTGTCAATCACGGGATTACACCAGATGAAAAGGGGGAGTTAATTGATGCTACTTTGTACCGAGGAATGATTGGGTCTCTTATGTATCTTACTGCTTCTCGGCCAGACATCATGTTCGCCACATGCTTGTGTGCACGTTATCAATCAAAACCAAGAGTGTCTCATCTGATTGCTGTGAAATGGATTATGCGTTATCTGAAGGGTACTCCTGATCTTGGTTTATGGTACCCTAATGATGATAATTTTGAGCTTACTGCATACAGTGACTCCGATTATGGTGGCTGCAAAAGAGACTTCAAGTCAACATCTGCGGGATGTCAGTTCTTTGGAACCCGTTTAGTTACCTGGCAGTGTAAGAAGTAGACGTCGGTGTCTACTTCAACCTGTGAAGTTGAATACATTGCTGCTGCTAGTTGTTGTTCTCAGATCATCTGGATTCAACAGCAACTTAGGGACTATGGGTTACATTTTTCTAACACTCCTATATATGTTGATAATATTGCTGCCATAGCTGTCACTAAAAATCCTGTTCAGCACTCGAAAACAAAACACATCGACATTAAATATCACTTCATACGTGATTGTTTTGAAAAGAAATTAATCGATGTTGTTAAAATTCACACCGATCACCAGAAAGCCGATCTTTTCACAAAAGCTTTTGATAAACCCAGATTTTTATATCTGTTATCGGCTAATGGTGTTTTCCAAAAGGATGAAGTCCTACCTTCATCTGAATTTAACAAATGATCATCGCCTTTCTTAGGTAGTTTTTGTTTTTGTCTATTTCTTTTATTTAAGTTTTCTTGTCTAGTTATCTTTTCTTCATCAAAAACTCAAAAAGATTTTATGTTTTAGGTTTTTAGGGGGAAATAGTTGCTAAATTGAAAAACCAAAAACATTTGAAAAATTCAAAAATACAAAAACAGTTGAAAAAGTTTAAAATTTAAGATGGTCTTTCTTTGAAAAAGTGACACATTAATCTATCATGATATAGAAGCTGAGTTGAATGTGTAAGCTGAACACACAAGAAAATTATGATGTGATGTACTGATAGGCCAACTCTACAAATGAATAAACAGGTTGTGATAACTTAGAAAGTCTGATTTGTGGAATCTGTTTTATAACACCACTTATGTGAGAAATAGTTTTTGACTCAAATCAAGCATACAACGGTCACCATGGAATCAAATGAGATTTCAATTAAAAACAAGCTGGTATTAAGCTTGAAGAAAAATAAAATCAAGCTGGTATTAAGCTTGAGAAATACTTGAACTAATTAAGTTCGATTCCATACACGTGCCATATTGTTGGGACGAACCTAGCTGAAGCCGTCCATTTGGATAGAACAAGAAAAATACAAAAAGATAATAAAATTGAAATCTTATTGAATTTATGATGACTGGTATTAAGATATGCAGAAATGAGTTATAAACTGATTTTGATCTTTAATGGTGAAATGAAATGGGGAACTCAATCAGAAAACATGAGTGATCATAAAGTTTGTTTAGTAGTTGTGTATTGTATGGTTTAAGATTGGACAAATATATCAATAATCGTATCATAAGACAAATGTGTCTGAGGTGAAACATTCAATGAAAGTGATGTGATGTGATTAGATGTATGTGTTATTTTATCAATAGACTTCTCACAAAAACATGTGTTTCTTTATCTTTAGTTACTAGTTGTACAGTCGTAATTTTGTTTCAGAAAAGTACAAAAAGATTTTATATTTTCAAATTTAGTTTAGATGATCATTTGTAGGTTCAGATGTCTGTCCTATCTGAATCCTGAACCAATCAGACATATCTTCATAATTGTCATCAATTTTGCTGATTCAAAATGTAAAATCTTGAAAACAGTTTGTGTTTTGGATGTTAAAATTCTCATTTGCCCGAATGAGATGTTAGATTCATTCATTCTGCCGAATGACTTATGACGAATGACTCATTCGTCAGTCTCATTCGGCGAATGACTGAATAACGAATGACTCATTCGTCATTCACATTCGGCGAATGTGAGACCCTATATAAACAGTTAATCGGGTAATCTACCTCATTCGCCACAAATTCTCTTTCGCCCCTACTATGTGTTTACATTCGCCCGAAAAACTTCTTTCTTCGGTAGATCATTTTCTCGTGATTCCTACTCACCTAGCCACTGATAATCTTCTTTATTGTCATATCAGGTACCTTGGGATCAAATACCATCAATTTCTGACCGTGAAATCATCAAGAACCGAACACATTTTAGGGTTTTAGGGTTTTTATAATCGCCTTTGCAATAATCAGTCTAAATGAACTTAAAACCCCAAATGATCTTAGTTAAATGTGTTAATCGGTAGTTTCTAAGGTTGCATATGTGATTTTTGTCAACTAATTTGAAGATTTTGAAAAGAGGGGTTTGAAATTGAACTGACAGCCGAATGTCGTCATTCGGCGAATGACTCATTCGGCGAATGAAACTCATTCGACGAATGACTCATTTGATGAATAGCTCATTCGGCGAATGACTTGATCAGCTCATAGTTCATTCGGAGAATGAGATATATTTGGCAAATGAAGCTCATTCGGCGAATGGTTCATTCGACAAATGTATTCATTCGCCCAATTCAAGTCATTCGGCATATCAGATTAGTCTGAATCTGTTTTCTGATTTTTTAATCTGTTTATTGTATTCTTAACTATGGAAAAGTTCTAACTTGTTTTTATTCAATGTTCAGAATGGCTGGATATAAATCTGTGACGAAGAATAACATATGTGCTTACTTGGAGCTGAACACACCCAACGCCCGTCATTTCACTGAGATCATCACTTTTCTGAGGCGTTCGAGGATTCTCACCGCCATTTCTACTTTACATACACCTTATCACTCACATCAGCAGGATTTCTGGGCCTCTACTGATATAGATTGTGAGGCTGAACCAACTGTGATCAGGGGAAAGGTTATCGGGCATGATGTTGTCATATCAGCCGAGCATATCAGGAAAGTCTGTGGTTTCCAGGATTCCCCTGATCAGCCATATTTGCTAGACCGCTACTTGGTTCGTGGATGTTTCATAGGGTGCAAGTATGAAGGAGATCTAGGAGCAGGGATTCTCAACAAGGCATACATGTCTCACCAGTTCAAGTATTTGGCGCACGTTCTCATTCACTGTCTGGGATCCAGGAGAGGCGGATTTGATGATATGAGGGAAACTATCCAGTGTGCATTCGTTGCTTTGGTGCTGAACATGCCTTTCAATTTCTCAGAGATGATATTCATGCATATGAAGGAGAATGTGGGACTCAAGGGAGATAAGAAGTTCCTGATGTATCCTCGTTTCCTCCAGCAGTTGATTGATGCTCAATTGCCCGATTTACCGAAGATCACTGCTGATATCATCAAGCTAGAGCATATGAATGACACTACTCTCAACAGAGTATTGTCATATAGAGGCAAAGACAGGAAGCCGACTCTACGGTCATTGTTTGGTCATCTGGCGAGGCCTGATTATGTTGCTCCATGTGGTAGAAGATGGAGGCATGATGACTCAGACTCTGAGGTAGAGGACATTGTTGTACCTGGTGATGATGGTGATGATGGTGATGCTGGTGATGCTGGTGCTAGTGCAGGTGGTGATGATGTGAGTGCTAGTGTTATTGTGAGCACTGTTGTTGGGGATGTTGTTACTGCTACAGGTGTTAGCATGGTGAGTGCAGGTGGTGTGAGTGCTGGTGGTGTTGGTGCTGGTGTTAGCACTTCTGTAGCAGATGAAGAGGTTGACATTGATTCTTTGATGGAGTTGGATTTCTTGATGACTACAACCTCCACAGTGTCTATTCCTCTTGATACTACAGTCATTACATCTGCTGCAGATGAAGATGAGTTAGAGGACTCAAGTGAAGATGAGGGTGAAGCCGGTGCTGATGAGGCTGGTAGTCCTGATTCTGAAGATACACCTGATGAAGAGTTCGAGACTGTTTGGCTTGGGGGGAGGATGACAAAGAGGAAAAGGAAGAGGAGTGAAGCAGAAATGGAAGAGATTGCAGATCCTTCATTCATTCCAGAGTTTGATATTTCTCCACCTCCTCGGTCCTCTGCTCCTGCCACTACTGCTGCTATTCAGTCCACATCTTCTAGGGCTGGGAGAGGAAAGAGATCCAGATTTTCTTTCCAGAGGAGGTCAGAACTGACGACAATTGCTACAACCTCTGTCACATCAGTAGCAACTGTCTCAGTTTCTTCACTGACACGGTTAAGGGCTACTCATGTTCATGCTTCCACTGCCCCTCTGACCACCTCTATGACTCAGGCTCCCATATTCTCTACTGCTTCTGCTGGTCCCTCCATCTCACGGGTTGACATGTCTATACCTACTGTTTCAGTTGTTGATCAGCTGGGCACACTGAACAGTATGGTACTGAGACTGATGGAGAGGAATCTGGAGCAGGAAAGGAAGAGTAAAGAGCAGGATCTGGTTATCGCTCAACTTACTCAGAGGATAACAGATCAGGATGCATTGTTGCTTCAAGCTGCGGATCAGAGAGCAGATCTCAGAGCCAGATTAGCCCAGCAAGAAGAACAGTTGCTGAAATATATCGACGAGCATCATCAGTTGGCATTAACTGTCACTGATTTCAGTGATCGAATACTGTCCTTAGAGACTGAGAACGCTAGACTAGCTGATCAGATTGACAGTCTCAAGGACAGTACTCCCAGGATTGAGGGCATGGTTGCTCATTCTGATGAATCAGACAAAGAAGAAACAGAAGAAGATGATGAAGAAGAAGAAGAGTCTGAGGAGGAAAAAGTCGACTATGAGGAATCAGAGAAAGATGATAAATCTGATGATGATGACAAGGACGGATCAGGAAGTGGGTCTTCTGATTCATCAAGTACTGATGATGATGATGACGATGATGATCAAGCCCCTTCTACATCGGAGATCCGGTCCAAGAAAGCCAATGACAAGAAGAAACAGGCTCCTCCTTCATCTTCTCCCACAAAGACTGCTGAACCTGATGCTACTGAGGAAGTAGAAGCTGTGCCTCTGAGACGTCAACTGGACGAGACTCTCACCATGATTCTTGACGCTCAAGGCATTATACAGCACTCAGTTAGCTACGACAAGGAGGAGGGTGAGATCATACATTGCCTATCTAAGGAGCAGATTGCAGAACTGTTCAGGCTTAACCCAAATGAGGTTGTTGCTGATGATTCCTCTATACTAGTTTTTGATGAGCCAACTCCAGAACCTTTTGATGACATTGATGAGGTCATTTTGGAGGACATAACCGAGGAGGAGTATCCAAAGTACACATCAGCTGAGGAAGAGCTACCAACATTTACTGATCAGTTTGATCAAGCAACTGAAGATCTGCTGATTCGATACTTAGAAGAACAGGTTGAGACTAGCAAAGCCGAAGCTGATGAACAAAAGAAAAGAAAAGAAGAATGGCAGGCCTACTGGGAGGTCTTGAAGAAAGATAGCACCATGAAGATGCCAGACACACAAAAGAAAGTATACAGAACCAAAGGCTACAAGGCTAGAGGTCAAATTCTAAGCTGGGCATACTTTCATGATTTAGGGTGCTATGCGGTGAAGAGAGAGAGAGGAATTGATTATTTCAAGCACCCCATGACTTTAAGACGTTGCCAGGTTTTGAAGTCAATCAATTAGCACGTCTAAAGATGTTGTACATTGAAGATTCGGGGATGTCTTCTTGGTTTTCCCGGCAACTCTAGTACGAGTACCGAAAGAGGTGGTGAACTTTCAGCCTCAACAGCCTGAACGCTATTATTTGCCCGAGATTGATGGAGACACTCGAAAGCATAAAGTTATCCTGAAGTGGCTTCCTCCTAACATCTTGAAGAAGATTCCTTTGAGGAAGATGCGTCAAGATTTTATGGAAGGCTTCCGATGGTGGTATTATGACGGGCGTACTGGAGAAGCTGTGATTGTTTTGTGCAAAGATAAGAAATGGGAGACAGTAAGGATTTTTGAACCGATGTGGTTGACTAACTTGTCCCACAAAGATGTCTAGCATTGTATCGTCATCAGATTTTCTTTGATGTACAGGACATGGTACATGCACTGCAATTCATGAGGGTGATCCGTCTCTGCAGTATATTCAAGATTCATGCTGGAGCTGACTGGAAAGCCATTTCTGATAAGTACTTCAAGAAAGACACTTCCAAGAGCTGAACTAGGTCCAAGGGGGAGTTTGTTGATGCACTTAATGTCCCTAGTTCAATTTTGTATTTATCATCATGTAAAGATTAAAGTTATATTAATGGAAGTTGTCTTTATATATCTTTATTGTTATTAACGTTTATGTTTGAGTGTTTGATTTGGTTTATTAGTATTTGAGTATGAGTATCACTCATTCGGGCGAATGACTCTAACTAATGAAGTCATACGCCGAACGAGAATAGAGAATGACTATATTCAGCGAATGAGTCATTCGCCGAATGACTCATTCGACTGACTTGTCCATTCGACATAGTCATTCGCCGAATGAGCTGCTTCGGCCACTCATTCGGCCGAATGACTACAGCCTATAAATACAAATTCAAATCATTTCAACCCTAACTTCTGAGAACCCTCATTCTTCCTAGTGGACTCCAGTGTCAAACCCTTGAAGTTTTGAGCAATTCTTCACGTCCAACTTCAATTCTCAACCCGTGGTGATCGATTCTCACTCGCACGTTGATTCTACTCACTCGATTCATCACGGTTGCTGTTGATTTTGATTGGAAAACCCTGGAATAGGATTCCGCACTATTCCAGAGGCTGTCAAGCAGATTTCCCATGGAATCGGATTGTTTCCGAGATCCTACGAGGTCCTACATTATGTATAATAAAATGTTGTACTTTTAAAGATTATAATCAAGATATCGAGAGTTTGAAGAGTAGGATTCGAAGTTAAATGAACCAACAAGGGCCGAGTGTATTTTTTTAGTAACCTTGAAAGTGAGCTTGAGTTTCACTTATTCAAACACAAGCTAGCTCCTGACTCGATCACCTAGTTTGATTATTATAAAAAGTTACTTTAAAAAATGTATTTATTTTTTAAATTTGTAGTTTAAAATCTATTAAATTAGCTAACTAGTATTTTTTTTTAATTTAATTATTATTTGTTCATTTTAATTAATTTTTCTAATAAAAATAACAAAAGAGTGTGTGTGTGTGTGTGTGTGTGTATTACTACTAGTGTTGGATCGGGTTGTTTAACCTAAACAACACTTCACAAGTATTTCTCTAATACAATCTAACAGATGCGGAAAGTCTGTTAGAAGGATCTCACAAACACTCAAATGATAAATAATCTTTGAATAACAATAAGAACACAAGAGTAAATTCAAGCTCAATGATATATTTCTCTCAATGTATTACAAGTGTAAACGGACAAGCACACTTCCAGACTTTACAATGAGAGGTTATATAGCCAAGGCTACAACCATATGCACGTAGGAATACAAGTTGGGTATACTAGACAAGTATATAAAGTAAAGCTTATTCTAGTATGTAGAGTGTCTTAAAAGGCTAAGACACTCAATTACAATTATTACAAATATAGACATTTACTTAACCAAAGACTAGCTAAATACAAAAAGCATTTAATGTTGTTGATCTTCAAGGCTTCAGATGATCTTTTGCATTTAATGCTTAGGTAAGAAAGGTAAGCTGCTGTCTGATTATCAGTATGTTCTTTTTGTATTTAATCAGACCAGCATGTCTTGTGTCAGACCCTTTTGTACTAAGAAAGTAATCAGCTACAGTCTTTGTCAGAGGATAAACCTCAGAAGTCTTTGTCTTTATCCTTGGTGCAAAGGAGAATCTTCGAAAGTCTTTAATTCTTCAGAAGCTTTATATCTTCAGAAGTTATGAAGTTTTATCTTCTAAGTACCAATCTTCCGAAGAGTTTGTCTTGTACAGCCTTCAGTAGGAATGAGTTACTCTTCGGAAGCAATTCTGCTTCCGAATAGGAACTCTTTCCTTCCGAAGGCTGTTTATCTGTGTAGTCTCTGTACTTAGACAAATTTGAAGTTTGGTGAGCATCAGCCTTTATTAGTCTTTACAGTCACCCCCTAGGCTGATGCTACCAAAACTTCCTATGAAACTCTCCTTAAAATTTTCTCTCCCCTCAGGACTTGAGCCCTTGCATTTACCCATCTAAGTGCTTGCCTCCCTTCTGTTCCATTGTCTAGATTTTCAAGAGGATGGTTTTCCAAATCAAACACAAAGGGTGCAGCCAGCACAATCAGTTGTGTCAAATCCAAAACCTTTATTCCTCTATTGAGCAGAGTGAGAGTAACTCTTTGTGAACTCTATTGTAGCTCCACTTTACAACAGGAACGTAGGTATGATAATGCTTTAGATCATATAGATCCTTTGGATGATCTTTGGGCATTGAAGCTGCTGGTTTGGCTTTTGGTCCTTGGGGAGGTGACTCTGGCTCAGAGTCAGAGGAGATGGCAGATGTTCTCTTTTTCCTTCTTGCCATACTCTTTCTTCTTGTGAATCTTGGTCTGTCTTGAGCAGTGGCTTGACTCCTCTGATCTCTGGCCTGCTGTATTTCCATATTTGAGCCCACTGCTGCACCTGTTGTTGCAGTGGGCTGTGGACCATCATCCTCATTTCTTGAGGGTTGTGTTCTCCTCTCATCAGCCTGTGTTTGTCTCTTAGGATCAGGGTCTGTTGATGATTGTTTCCTTGTAGTCTTTTTACCCTTATTGATCTTGATCACTGAAGAGATCGGCATGTTGTCCATAGAAGGACTTGATGGAGGAGATGTTTGTTCTTCTTTAGGGTCTATGGGAAACATGTTGGAGAACATGGCCTTAGTAGCTTCCCCACACATGACTTCTGCACCATCTCTGATCCCTGATCTAGAGATGGGAATTTCAATTGTAGCTCCTCCCCCTAGACCTAAGCCTCTAATTAGGCTTGCCCTTTAAGCCTGTATCTGCTTAATTGGAAGCAACTCACCTCTGGCTATTTTAGCCTTTATATCTCGGATGTGCATATCCATGGTCGAGTTCTTCATAGGGCCTAGATGCCGAGCATGAAAGCCATATTCCATGAGAAAGGCCTTCGACTTGTCTCTGTAGGCCTTTTCCTTTTGCTTCTTGGTAAGGACAATCTTGGCCTTGGATGCAGCAGCAGCCTGTTCTTGCTGCTGCACCATGTCCAGCTCGGCAACCATTCTAGGTACAGACCAGCTCAGTACTTCATCAATATCATACCCCTTTTCCTGAAGAAAGGCAGATAATCTGATGAGTTCATTATCCATTGAAGTGTCTGGTCGGCCCTTCATCTTCTTTGGTACCCTCTCCTCCTGTTCTGCTTCCTCCTCCCGGGTTAGCTTTCTTTTTCCTTTTTCATAAGCAGTTAATTTTGCCCTAGAGGAGATAGATCCTGTAGCCTCACCAGCTGGTTCATCGGCATGTAGCTCTTCTGTGGAGGAAACATCCAATATGACTGGGCCTTCGGAAACAGCTGCAGCTTCAAAGTTAACCTTAGCATTCACTGCCTCCTCTAGTTGACCAATCATCTTGGGTGATTCCTTAGCAGTATCCACAAAGTGCTCAGGAGTGGAGGAGAGGTCTTCAACAGCTTTGTCCCAGAAGGGGACACAGGTTCCATGGAGATTGGTTCTTCTTGAGTAGTTTCTTCCATGGCAACCTGAGCTGTAGTCCCAGCAGGGGACTGAGGTTCCAAGAAGACATTTGTTGTATCTTGCTCAGTCTCTTTGGCAACCTCCATGGTAGCCTCAGAAAAAGAAGAAGAGGAAGTAGTACTAGAGTCTTGGAAGTATGTGCCCAAGAAGTCATCCCATTCAGTAGTCAAAGTGACTATGGATGGATTAACCTCCTGTGCACCTTCCTCTTCTCTTACTTCTGGTCCTGACCCTGCAGAAGGTGCATTCTCCCCCTTTTTGGTAGCATCAGGGGAGAGGAAAGTAGTAGTAGCAGGATCAGGATGGAAAGGTTGAAGGATTACTGGGGGCGCCTCCGGAGGTCCATAATTGTTGCCTCCTTGGTTTGAACCTCCAGCCGCAGGGTAGCAACCTCAGCTTCTAGATGAGCTACCCTGGCTTGGAGGGATGTGATGGTGGCCGTCAATTCCTGTGTATTGCTGCCCTGCTCCACATAAGTGGAGTCATTGGGCGATGGAGTCCTGAGCCTGGCTCCTGCACCTCCACCACCAGATGTGGTTTCTTGGCACCCTGGATTCCCCTCATTGGGAAGGGCTTCAGAGAAGTCCTCCCCAATATGGGTTGCCGCAGGTGAGGTCCTAGTGCCTGTACCACTGGCCTGAAGATCCTGAATAGGATCAGTAGTAGTGGCAGCCTCATCTGCATTGACAACCTATGATGTGGTAGGATCTGGGTCAGGAAACCTTGCTTGCAGCTATGTCACCACTCTCATAAGTGTTTGGGTAGTGGGAGAGAGTGGTTCCTCCACAGCAACAGCAGAGGATTCTTGAGCCTGGGTGATAGTATGGATGGGGGGCATTTCTGGGTGATAAGAACCTGAAGACCTGGGAGACAGTCTCTGATCTAATGGAGTTGCCTCATCAGAAGCAGACTCAATAGTGGGGGTATCCCTTTGGATATTCTCAGGTATGTGTTGTGACAACTCTTAGGGCTATCAGGCTAGTTAAGGGTAGCCACAGATTCCAGAGGAAGAACCTGTGGAGTAACAATAGGTTTGGCTTTCACCTTAGGTGGAACTGTGCCCTTGACAGTTCTTTTCACCTTTTTCTTGATGGGTTCAGAAGAAGGAACCTGAACAGCTGTAGATAGCTGTTCAGGGGTGCGGCGGCGTTTATAGGTGATTTTGATGGGATGTGGAACAGAAATGGAAGGTGTGGGTTCAGCATCTGTGGGTGCAACAGAGCTGTCACCTTCAGGAGTTGGTAACTCCATAGAAGGAAGAAGAGGAGTGAAGTTTCCTGAAAACTTAGCACTCTTCTTCTTCAATTGTACAAAAACCTTGGAAGAGACCAAGGGAATTTTGTATGTATTCCCAGTCAGTGAGAGGACAGAACCCAACTCACAGTAAAATATATGCTGCAAAAATCTGGGGTACATACAAAACCTTTTTGGTAACGAAACATTGTCAACCAGATTATTGAAAATAAAAGCAGAAAAATTAAACATTTGGTTTGAGATCAAGCCATGAATAGCCGAAGCTAAGTCAGATGGAACTTGATCCCAACCACCTGTCTTATTAGAAAGACAGTGCAAAAACAAATGTATGAGGTACTTATAATTATAGGACACTCCACCCTTCAAATAAGTAGTTGAAAGGAGAGGACCTTCATACCCCATTGACCTAAAAGTCAATGCTACCTCATCCTTAGTGAATGAGACCCTTCCCCCGGCATCACCAAGCTGAAGATGCCGACAGATGGTCTCCACTGTGATAGATATGGGATGAGCATCAATGATGGCATGAAGAATCCGACCATTGGGAGATGAAGAGACTGAACAGGAAGCCCAAAATTGTTGGTGATGAGATTCATACACCATGGGCTGAGCAGTTAGAGCAAAATTATACCTGCTCCTTTGAAGAAAAGAGATGATCGGTGCGAAGTCAGCATCATGTTCTGCTAATAACTCCGCCGGTAGGTTGTGAGCAGGTTTGAAGGGAAGAAGAGCCATGATGATTGACGGTTTTTTAGGTTAGAGATCACCGGTTTTTAGGTTTAGATTTGAAGAAAGAAGAGAAAAACAATTCGAAATGAAACGGTGAGAGAGAATGAGTGAGCGGGAGACCTTTTTATACATTCGGATGTCAGCATTTAATATAGAAGCACATTAAATTTTTGAGATCCGGATGTCAGAAAAAGGTCTTCCGAATACAGCTCATTGATTATTCAAAATTTGCTAAGTACAAAGTTCTTCCGAGAGATTATGTATCGGAAGAGGTTCATGAGACTAAGAATGTTCTTCGGAAGATACTTACTTTCGAAACATATACAAGTATATTATCGGAAGTATATCTTCTGAAGACTTAGATAAATTCACCAGAGTAATTGTTCTTCGGAAGACACCTTGTTCTGAATATAAGATTCAGAAGATGTTGCTTCCGAAGTTATAATGTATCGGAAGTATAAAACTTCAGAATGAGAGTTATCTTCTGAAGTGTGACGTCTTCTGACATAAGGAAGGAATAATGCTTATGAAGACTTAAACTATCTTCTGAAGAGTAATCACTCATCAGAAGATAATTTAAGTTTATCTTTCGAAGAATTATTGATTTCTTATTAATTCATTTACTCGAAGTTAATCATGCCAATGGCTGTTATTAAGTACCTGAATCTTCCTTCATCAAATGCCTTGGTGAATAGATCAGCCAAATTGTGTTCTATATCAACTTTGACTAGATGAATCAACTTCTTTTCTGCACAATCTCTGATGAAGTGATACCTGATATCAATGTGCTTGGTCTTGGAGTGCTTGACAGGATTATTAGTGATGGAGATTGCACTGGAATTGTCTATCTGAATAGGAGTATTGAAGAGCTCTACTCCATAATCCTTCAACTGATTTTGAATCCATATAACTTGTGCACAACAACTTGAAGCAGCTATATATTCTGCCTCTGCAGTAGAGGTAGAAACACAGGATTGTTTCTTGCATTGCCAAGACACAATTCTGGATCCAAGAAATTGACATCCTCCTGATGTGGATTTCTTGATGATGTTACAACCTCCATAATCACTGTCAGTATAAGCCATGAACTGAAGGTCTTCGTTTCTAGGATACCATAATCCTAGACCTGGTGCTCCTTTGAGGTATCTGAAGATTCTCTTCACAGCCAACATGTGTGAAACTTTGGGATTGGCCTGAAATCTTGCACACAAGCAGGTTGCAAACATTATATCAGGCCTGCTTGCTGTGAGGTACATCAAAGAACCTATCATTGCTCTGTATTGATGTTGATCAACATCCTCCCCCTCAAGATCAGGGCTAAGAGATGTTGTCTTGGACATTGGAGTTCTCAGAGCTTTGCAATCAGTCAGCTTGAATCTTTCAAGAATGTCTTTGACATACTTTGACTGACTAATGAAAATCCCTGTAGAAGTTTGTTTCACTTGGAGTCCAAGAAAGAATGTGAGTTCACCCATTGAACTCATTTCAAACTTAGACTTCATGAGTGATTCAAAGTCCTTGCAGAGAGATTCATCAGTTGAACCAAAGATAATGTCATCAACATAGATCTGTACCAGCATGATATGTTGATTGGACTTCTTGAAAAAAAGAGTCTTATCAATTGTCCCTCTCTTGAAGTGGTTAGCAAATAGAAAAGAAGACAAGGTTTCATACCATTTTCTGGGAGCTTGATGCAGCCTATATAGAGCCTTGTCAAGCTTACAGACATGATCAGGAAACCTTGGATCCTCAAATCCAGGAGGCTGACACACATATACCTCCTCATCAATAATTCCATATAAAAAGGCACTTTTCACATCCATTTGAAAGACTTTGAAGTTCTTGGCAGCTGCAAAAGCTAAAAATATTATGATGGCTTCAATTCTTGCAACTGGAGCAAAGACTTCATCATAATCTATGCCTTCTTCATGGGTGTATCCTTGAACAACTAATCTAGCTTTATTCTTGATGACAACACACTTGTCATCCTTTTTGTTTCTGAACACCCACTTGGTTCCAATGGCATACTTTCCCTTGGGTAAAGGGCAAATCTTCCAAACTCCTTGTCTTTCAAACTGAAGAAGCTCCTCTTGCATGGCTTCTACCCAGCTGCTATCTTTTAATGCTTCAGCAACTTTCTTTGGTTCTATTTGTGACAGAAAGCAAGAAAACAAACAGATGTTTGCTTCATGCATAGATCTTCTTGTTCTTACTCCATCTTCAGCATTACCAATGATGTTCTCAACTGGATGAGTGTTATGAATGCGAGTTCTAGGAATCACATCCAGCTGAGAAGCTAAATCCAGATTTGTCAACTCAAGATTAGGAAGTACCACCTCAAGTTGAATTTCTGGTAGATCTTGTGGATTTTGAGTTTGGATTGTGGTGGAAGAGATCTCTCTGAAACATGGAGTTTCCATAATGTTCGTTTCAGCTGAGGGAGTCACATCTTCTCCTTGACTCAATGGAACTGAAGTAGAG
This sequence comes from Mikania micrantha, assembly GCA_009363875.1. Taxonomy (NCBI): domain Eukaryota; kingdom Viridiplantae; phylum Streptophyta; class Magnoliopsida; order Asterales; family Asteraceae; genus Mikania; species Mikania micrantha. The sequence continues at coordinate 48,136,097 of CM018693.1, forward strand.
TCACTCAAGGGAACTGCATGAGATGTGTTTACTATCTCAGACTGTGATACATCATTGTGTGTTGAAGTGGATTCTGCCAAGATTTGTCTTGAAGCTATTGGCACTTCAACACGAAAGTCTTCTTCTCTAGTGGACTGAGAGGAGTCTGTGGTAATTGACTGTGATTCTGGAACAACCTCTTTCACAAGATTAAATGCAGATGTAAAGCTATCAAGATCAAATAACCAATCGGGACCAATTCCAGGCTTATTGATAGTATGTTCATTGAACTGAACATTTGCAGACTCTTCAATAATCCTGGAGTCTTTGATGTATACTCTATATGCTTTTGCATAAGAAGAGTACCCAACAAAGTATCCCTCAGCTGACTTCTCAGCAAACTTGGCTAGATGATCTTTGGTATTCAAAATGGTGCATTGACAACCAAATGGTTTGAGAAATCCAATGAATGGCTTTCTCTTATGCCAAATTTCATAAGGTGTGATTCCATGTGTCTTAACTACCAATACTCTATTTTGGACATAACAGGCAGTATTGACTGCTTCTGCCCAAAAAGTTATTGGGAGTTTGGCATTAGATAACATGGTCCTTGCAGCCTCAATTAGTGTCCTATTCCTTCTCTCAGCAACACCATTTTGTTGTGGAGTACTAGGAGCACTAAATTGTCTAGTTATACCTTTAGATTCACAAAAAGAATTTAAAACATGATTCTTGAATTCTGTTCCTTGATCTGATATGATTATTTTTACATGGTGATCACTTTCATTCTCCACCCTAAGTATGAACGACTTTAGGGTCTCAGCAGTTTCATCCTTGGTACTTAAATACCCAGGTGTACCGAGAGAAATCATCAGTGATTACCAAGCAATATGACTTTCTACCAAGACTTTTAACATTAGTGGGACCAAACAAGTCTATGTGGAGTAAATGCAGGACTATTGTGATTGAGTTTATCTCTTTGGCATGATGAGATGTCTTGTGTTGTTTACCTTTTAAACATGCAACACAGTTATCAACACAAATAAATTCTTTTGATGGTAAGCCAGTTACTAAATTGTTTTTGACAAGTTTATTCATGTTTTTAAGGTTTACATGACAAAGTCTCCTATGCCAAAGAGATGTCTCATCAAGTGAAGCTTTAGAAAGAAAACAACTTATATTGCTAAGTGGAGTAGTTGTGCTCATGTCTAACATATACATGTTATTCTTCCTTGGTGCTCTAAGCAAGATTTGTTCATTTGGTACAACAAAACCAGGTTTAAAAACTATACATTCATGCTCAGTGAACAACATGTTATGTTTTTGATCGCCTACCTGTGATACACTCAGCAAATTGTAGTTTAGTTCTTTAACAAAATGCACATTCTCAAAGCTTACCTTGCCATTTGTGATTGTGCCCCTACCTGTAATGTATCCTCCCACTGGATCACTTCCAAATGCAACAGACCCGCCATAGAATGGTTCATATTTGTGCAAGTGAGTCTTATTGCCTGTCATGTGCCTGGAACAACCACTGTCAACTATCCACAAGTTGCTCTTTGATTCCTGCTGTCCCTGGACATGACCAGAAGTGAGTTATTTCCTGATGGGAACCCAAGCCCATGTGGTCTTGGGTTTTCCATTAGCATCATTGTAAGTAAATTTCTTTGACATCATCTTAGATGGAACAGAAGATGTGCTTGTTGTTTGTGGGACTGGTGGTTGAACAGATGGCTCAGCTGTTTCCTTTTTCTTCCATATATGTTTGGTTTTTGAGATTTTCGGAAGAGTTTGCTTCTTTTGACAGTTATCAGAAGCACCATTTGCTTTTCCCTCCGATGACTTGGTTTTTGTTGACCACTTGGGCTTTACTTCCGAAGTTATTCTTCTTCCGAAGGGCAAAGATTTCTTTGGTTTGTAGGAAGTTTTCTTGTTATGTGCTTCCGATGTTCTTTTACCTTTGGAAGCCTTTCTTTCCTGATCTTCCGAAACATTCTTTTCGGAAGCCTTTTTATTCTGATTATCAGAAGTGCTTGCTTCCAAAACTTTCTTTCCGAAACCCTTCTTGTTTTGTTTCTTTCGACTATCAGAAGTGCTAGCTTCTGATACCTTCTTGACTGGGCTTCTTCCTTGTTCTTCAGAAGAAGAAGATGACATTCTCCAACTTTCCTTTCTTCCTCTTCCTTGTTTCTCAGAAAACATTCTGCTTCTTGGATTGTAGAAGCAATCAGCAGCAAAGTGATTTTTATCAACACACATCAGACATGCAGGCTGGTTGTTTAGAAATGGCTGATGCTGATTTTGGTTGATGGAAGATGAGCTTTGATTCACAGCAGTTGATGGTTTGGATGTTCCAATAGACTTGTTACCTTGATGATTTACCTGTTTTCCTGAAAAACTGGCCTTTCTTTCTTTTGACCTACCCCTTTTGGACTTGTCTGATGGACAAGTAACATAATCATCTGATGAGGTATCCCCATTTTGAATGTTTTTAGCCTTGACAAAAACTGATTGATGTTTCTTAGTTTTCTTAGTTCTTTTATTACATTTCAAAACTGATTTTTTCTTTTTTGGTTTAATAGGAATATCATCCTCATCTGAGCAGGTTGAGGTACTTGGGTTTAGATCAGAGAGAGTATCAGTTTGAGCCACCTTGTGTATGTCCAATTCCTCATCATACACAAGGTCAACTACTGGTTTACACCTAACATCCACAATGGGAGTATAGGCAGATGGAGGCTCTACTTTATTATATCCCAAACCAGCCCCTTTTTTATTCACCAACTCAGTTGTGCTACTCATTCTGAAAAGCTTCTCATACTTTTCACCTTGGCTTAAAAACTTGTCTCTATAAGACTCAGCCATTACAAGTTCAGTCTTAGCAGTAGTTAATCTTTCTAAAAGATTGTTAATTTGACACTGTTTGTTAGTGTCTTCATGTTTTCCATGAGACCCGTAAGGGAAGGAGTACATGGTCATTCCTCGATTCTCGATGGGTCTGCTTAGAAATAGTCTTTTCCATTTCTTCAATCTTTTGTTTGTAATTTCTTTCACATTCAAAAAAATTTGCCTTGACTACTTGTAATGACTCAAGTTCATTACTGAGTTGATAGTTTGTTCTTTTAAAGACATTTAACTTCTCTAAACATTCAGTTGTGCACATGTCATCAGTTACCTTGAATGAATAAGTTGAATCATTTGCCATCAATGCACTATTGGAAATGGAAGCATCCTCAGCTTGAAAGCTCCAGTCTGCAAAATCTTGCTCTGCAATATTAGCATTGTTTGTTGAACTTGATGGTCTTTGTTGTGATTGCCCAGAATTTGATGGTTGAGTTCCTGTGGACTTGCACTCTCTGGCAAAGTGACCTAACTGTTGGTTGTTGAAGCATTTCAGCTTGGACTTGTCAAGACCAAACCCAGTTTTCATATTGTGCTTTTTGAATTGTCTGCCAGTTCTTTGGTAGAACTTCTTTGCTCTATAGGAGATCATGGCCATCTGATAGTTAATGTCCATTTCCTCAAGATCATCCGCAGGAATACCATCTAAGTCTTCTTGGCAAAGATGAAAGTAGTTTGTTTCCTCAGCCATGAAAGCTCCTTGCCCATATGTTAAGAGGGGAGTTGGGTTGGAAAAAGGGTTTGTGTGTGTGGTAGATGGAGTTGGTGTTGGTGTTTCAGGAAAGCTAACAATGGGTGTGGAGGTAGGATGGTAAATGGGTTGATAACTCTGGTAAGAAGAGTTACTGATGGGTGCATAGAGTGCTGCTGAACCAAGATTTGCATGAGTGGATTTAGGTTCCTGAGCATCTATTTCCATCTGATATGCACTGAGTATACCAAACAGTTCATTCAGCTTTAAAGTTCTTAGATTTTCTGTCCTCCGGATGGCTACAGAGTATATGTTCCAAGCTTGAGGAAGTAATCTAAGAAACTTTCTGATCACATCCTGGTTCTCCATTTTGACACCAGCTGCTACCAACTCATCAACAAGTTGAACATACCTGAGGTATTGAGAAGTCATCTTTTCATTGTTCTGTTGACAGAAGTTTTCAAACTTCTGTTTCAGCATATCCTTCTTGTTTTCTTTCACATCTTCAGAGCCTTCATACATCTGCTGTAGAGAGTTCCACAGCTCTTGAGCAGATTTGCATTTCTTGAATGCATGAATGATTGAGTTAGGAATTGCCATCTGTATGAGCCACAATGCTTTCGAATCCACTTCCATTTTCTTGTAGTCTTCATCAGAATAGAGAGCTGGATCCTTTGGCACAGGAGCTCCACCAGCACCAGCAGCAGGAACAGTTGGGATGAAAGGCCCTTCAAGAACCGACTTCCAGAGTTTGAAGTCTTGATTCCTGATGAATCCTTCCATCTTGACTTTCCATGTGTCGTAGTCTTCTGGAGTGAACGTTGGTGGCTTGTTGAGAGTACCATTTTCTGTATCGTATTTGTTGAGTGTAGCCATTTGAACAAACAAATAGAATATGAGTTTTGAAGTAGTGAGATTTCTAGAAGAACTGGTAACTTATTGATGATTAGTCACTTAAGTTCAAGAGCCAAGGCTCTGATACCACTTGTTGGATCGGGTTGTTTAACCTAAACAACACTTCACAAATATTTCTCTAATACAATCTAACAGATGCGGAAGGTCTGTTAGGAGGATCTCACAAACACTCAAATGATAAATAATCTTTGAATAACAATAAGAACACAAGAGTAAATTCAAGCTCAAAGATATATTTCTCTCAATGTATTACAAGTGTAAACGGACAAGCACACTTACAGACTTTACAATAAAAGGTTATATAGCCAAGGCTACGACCGTATACACGTAGGAATACAAGTTGGGTATACTAGACAAGTACATAAAGTAAAGCTTATTCTAGTATGTAGAGTGTCTTAACAGGCTAAGACACTCAATTACAATTATTATAAATATAGACATTGACTTAACCAAAGACTAGTTAAATACAAAAAGCATTTAATGTTGTTGATTTTCAAGGCTTCAGATGATCTTTTGCATTTAATGCTTAGGTAAGAAAGGTAAGGTGCTGTCTGATTATCAGTATGTTCTTTTTGTACTTAATCAGACCAGCATGTCTTGTGTCATACCCTTTTGTACTAAGAAAGTAATCAGCTACAGTCTTTGTCAGAGGATAAACCTCAGAAGTCTTTGTATTTATCCTTGGTGCAAAGGAGAATCTTCGGAAGTCTTTAATTCTTCAGAAGCTTTATATCTTTGGAAGTTATGAAGTTTTATCTTCTAAGTACCAATCTTCCGAAGAGTTTGTCTTGTACAACCTTCAGTAGCAATGAGTTACTCTTCGGAAGCAATTCTGCTTCCGAATAAGAACTGTTTCCTTCCGAAGGCTGTTTGTCTGTGTAGTCTCTGTACTTAGACAAATTTGAAGTTTGGTGAGCATCAGCCTTTATTAGTCTTTACAACTAGGTTATTAATCCGTGTAATACACGGGTTTAATATAAAATAATAAATGATTAGTAATGAAAATTTAACAATTATAAAACGATATTTTGACATATTAATAAATATTTTAAGTAATAAAATATAATTCAAAACTTTAATCATTATACAAATGATATATTACCTTATGATGTGTAAAAATTGATATCTTTGAAATTATTGACGTTAAAAACTTCTGTTTGTATTATATTAAAGACTAACTTTTAAAAAATCAATAATATAAAATATAATTTTTATAATTATTAAAGTTAAACGACCCAATTTAAAAATAACGTTAAACATAACGGAACAAAAGTGTAACTTTCTCTATCATTTTTATTACTTCAGTATTTAAATAAATTAAAAAAACGTCTTTTGTTTATAAAAATCTCATTGTTTAAAAACTCATTTTATAGCATACTTTATTTTTAAAAAAATCATTTTATAAGACAACTTGTTTTTTACATACATTTTGTTTTTTTTGAAAATAAAATATTTCTTTCTTTAAAAAATTTTGATTTTAGAAAATTTTGACTTATTTTATAAAAAAAATTTTAAGTGGTTTTATCATAAAAAGATAAATAATATATTAATTATTAGTATTATAATTATTTAATAAAAGAAAAAATTTATTTAATAAGAGAGATAATATAATTATTTAATAGGAGTGAAAATTAAGTGAAATGATAAGTAATTGACAAATGACAATAATGGTGTAAGAATGTGACAAGAGGCAATAGTGGTGTGAGTATGTGACAAGTGACAAAAATTTTACTCTTTTATTATAGTGTGTATAGTGTATAGATATGTACACTTGAAAACATATATAAGTAATACTAAAAATAATAAGACTCCCTCTAATGCGTATTTAGGGAGGGTGCATTTGGTCCACGTGGATATTGCACTTAAGAAGGATGCACTGGAGTGTGCTGACTAGTCAGTTGCATTTCAATAAATGCACTTGGCCAAGTGCAATGCACTTGGAGTTAATGTGGGCCCCATTGTGGACTTATATTTGGGTTTATGTTTATTGGGAGTGACAGTTGTTTTTTGTGACGATAGTTTGATATTAACATAGCAATATGACTCAATTTTTTTACAGAATGTTAACTAGGTAGCATTGTATTATGCGAGTTTTAATGTTTTCATATTTTTACTGTTATTTTTTAAAACTTTAGCGCTTTTATTTTTTAAAGTTTTATGATAAAATTTTTTATGAGATTTACAGAATGTTAATTAGGTAGCATTGTATTATGCGAGTTTTAATGTTTTCATATTTTTACTGTTATTTTTTAAAACTTTAACGCTTTTATTTTTTAAAGTTTTATGTTAAAATTTTTTATGAGATATTAGTTTTTAAAGAATAAACAGTTTTTTGTTTGTTGATCATCATGTGCAAAGATGCCCATTTACCCAAATGTCACTTAGGGCATGTTTGGGATTGCTTATTAAGTTTAAAAGGACTTTTTGTTAAAAGTGCTTATAAACTTATGACTTTTTGAAATGAAGTTTTTAAAAATATGTTTGGATTAGCTTTTGTGTATGAAAACGTAAAAAAATGACTTTTTAGTCATAAAAAGTTAAAAAGCCAGAAAAAGTAGCTTCTTAAAAATGACTTTTTAACACTGCTCAAAAAGTTAAAACTAAAAGTGCTTTTTAAATTATCAAACAACTTTTTAACTTAATAACTTTTTAATTAAGTCAATAAGTTAAAAAGTTAATTTTTAATGGAATCCCAAACATACACTTATGTGGACGTAAAGTTTATTAATATTTGTTATTCACCGGAAAGGAAATTTCTTTAAAACAAAACTAGTTTGGAAGGATATCTATATCAATGCAATATCTATTTCCCATTCATTCACACTTTCTTCAACGTCGTGACATTATCATTATTTTTAATATTATTTATAATACAATTGTTAAATTGTCAACATTCAAATGCAAATATAGCAACTAGAAACTATATGGAATCTAAAGACCATTATCCAGCAATAAATAAAATAGATCATAGTCCGATTCATATATTTAAACACAACTTTTTTTGGTGATTTAAGTTTTATTATTGAGTTAATTACATGAATACCTTATATGATTTATTCATAATTTTATGTTTGATCCACAAACTTTTGAAAATAAATAAAGGGTCTTTACTTTTGAAAAATCTTAACACACATAAAATGTCATTAGGTTTTATATTTAAGTGTGTGTAAAATGACAAAAATATTGTTAGTACTAATAAAACAAAATAAAAGGAATTAAAACCCTCCTTTTTACCCTCACTATTTTTTTCTTGACCCAAAACCATCACTGTTGCCACCATCAGTGATTCAGTGGTGCTCTTCACCGCAAATTCATCTCAGCATCACCAATTCACCACCCTCACTTTCCTTTCTCAAGATCTAGCCGGATTTCACCAAACTCAAACGAAAACAACCATTGTCACACATGTTGGATTTATATGTATAGATCTGATAAGTTAACACAACTAATCAAGCTGTGACACGTAAGAGTTACACCTTAGGCAACGAATATTAAATATACTTAATTTGGTTAACTGGTAATCACGAATGGATTTGTATTTTATAATTGTTATAAATTATATAAGTTTCATTACTTGTTTTAATTAAACTAATGGTGTTGTATGACTTGTACCTAAACTAATGATTGGTCTTTAAGGGCCAAAAGTAATTAATATAAATTATATATAATTCTTTTCTACCGTAGAGTAAAAAAACAAAACTAAAATAGAGTTTTTGTTTTCTCTTCTTGGAGCTGCCGTCGAACAAAAGGAGAAGTAAGAGTTGTTTTTTTTTCTTCAGTCATGAAAAACAAAAATTAAAAGGAAAGTGAATTCTTCCGGCCTTTGAATCCTCAGCTGGTCCCATTGAAGAAAGGAAGTAGAAATTTGTTTTCTTTCTTCTACTTATGCCGTCCAAGAAGAAAAGGAAGCATATCCGATTGGTGCTTTCCGGTCAACCACCGCAAACCACCTCCTGCTTCCAAGGTGAACCAGGAACCCCTTTGTGCGCGTGTTGAAGCATTCGTTCGTTGAACCTCGGTGTCTTAAACGGTTAATTATTAACCGAAAGAATATAATATTTTCTCATCGGTAGATTAGATTAGTTTTATTACCTGTATTTGTATGTTTTCAACCTTGATCCTTATAATTAAATATGGATTTAATTATTTAATTGATCAAAATTGTTTTTACCTAAAATTCAAACAAAATACCACTATGATTCCGAGCAGCACCATCTCCAATGCCATTGTTGGCGTTAGTGATAGACTCGTCAGAGACCCGACCTACCTATTCGGTTTTCTTTCGGTCTCTAGAATTGGAAATTAGGGTTTCACATGGTTGGGTTTGGTTTTTACTAGTATTTTAGTGGAGTTTAGCGAGTAAATTAAAGTGGTGGTCATTATCAAAATGATATTTTGTGTAGTCGATTGCATTTGCTTTTTTTAGTATTCACTGACTTGCAAATATTTGTTTTGAAATTTAGATTATTTAATAACATTTGATATTAAAAAAATTTTAGGGATAATATCATATATCCCCTTATTAAACATCAAAATTACATATATCCCCTTATTAAACATTAAAATTACATATATCCCCAATGTTAAACTAAAATTACAAATATCCCCATGTTTCAAAATTGTCCCTTAGTAAGGAGAAATATATAAATAATTTTTATTTAGTTCATTAAGGGTAAAATAGAAAATACATAATTTGTTTTAAATGAAATAGATAAATATGTAATATATTTGGTTTATAGAGGGGAAATATGTAATTTAGTTTTATGATTGGGTAAATATGTAATAAATGGTTTTAGTAAGGGGATATATGTAATTGACCCTATATAAGGATAATATATGAAGACATAGATATAAAATCACTTAATTTTTATTCTTAAACCCATGTAATACACGGGTTTATAACCTAGTAGAGAATACACCAATATAGCTCACCAAGCAGGTGATGATCTGGGTGTTTAATCGTAGTTATGGGACCACACTCGAAAGGGTTGATTTTAGGGAAAATTCCCAAATAGGCCACGCCCACATAGGTTTTTCCCAAAATGTCCACCACCATGGGCGCCGGCGCCCATGGCTCTCCGGGCGCCGCCCACCTTTCTCGACCAATTCGGGTTCGCCACGTGTCCTCTAGAGGCGCCCACGCCCATAAAAATGCTCCGACGCCCGTAAAAAAAACACCCGGTCACGGGCGTCGGGCCCACTCTGACACGCGTGTTGTGGGCGTCCCGCCCATAGTCAATTTTTTTTTTTTTTTTGTAGGCGTCGTCGACCAACAGAACCGAACCACACTGTGGGCGCCCGAACCTAGCTACGGGCGTCCCGAACCTAAATACGGGCGTCCCGCCCTTTTTTTTCGAAATTTTAAGCGGGAACCCACTACGGGCGTCCCGCCCATTATGAAATTTCCACTACGGGCGTCCCGCCCATTATGAAATTTCCACTACGGGCGTCCCGCCCGTATAAAGATTTTTTAAAGTTTTTTTAATTTTTTTTTTAATTACACCCATTGTAGGCGTCCCGCCCGGAGCCACATTTTTTAGTGGGCGTCACGCCCGTATAAAGATTTTTTAAAGTTTTTTTAATTTTTTTTTTTTAATTACACCCATTGTGGGCGTCCCGCCCGGAGCCACATTTTTTAGTGGGCGTCACGCCCGTATAAAGATTTTTTAAAGTTTTTTTAATTTTTTTTTAATTACACCCATTGTGGGCGTCCCGCCCGGAGCCACATTTTTTAGTGGGCGTCACGCCCGTATAAAGATTTTTTAAAGTTTTTTTAATTTTTTTTTTTAATTACGCCCATTGTGGGCGTCCCGCCCGGAGCCACATTTTTTAGAGGGCGTCACGCCCGTATAAAGATTTTTTAAAGTTTTTTTAATTTTTTTTTTTTTAATTACACCCATTGTTGGCGCCCGGCCCGGTTAAAAATTTTTTCGTGGGCGCGCCGCCCACCAAGTTCCCGCCAAAACAAAAAAAAAATTCCCTCCATTTTTCCATCTTTATTACCGAAATTGGGACCACAATCACATTTTGTCGGGTTTGGATCAACTTCTGTCGGGTTTGGATCAACTTACGAAATTTGTAAGTTGTGTCTGTTTGATGAATGTGATAACTTTAACAAAAATGGATTTTTATAGGCAAAAAATTAATTTTTTTTTTTAAATCGAGTTCATGGGCCGGACGCCCGTAGTCGAAGATTGATAATGGGCGGGACGCCCATAATGAGGTAAGGGGGAAAAAATTAATTTTTTTTTTTAAAAAAATCGAGTTAATGGGCGGGACGCCCGTAGTGGAAATTTCATAATGGGCGGGACGCCCGTAGTGGGTTCCCGCTTAAAATTTCGAAAAAAAAGGGCGGGACGCCCGTATTTAGGTTCGGGACGCCCGTAGCTAGGTTCGGGCGCCCACAGTGTGGTTCGGTTCTGTTGGTCGACGACGCCTACAAAAAAAAAAAAATTGACTATGGGCGGGACGCTCACAACACGCGTGTCAGAGTGGGCCCGACGCCCGTGACCGGGTGTTTTTTTTACGGGCGTCGGAGCATTTTTATGGGCGTGGGCGCCTCTAGAGGACACGTGGCGAACCCGAATTGGTCGAGAAAGGTGGGCGGCGCCCGGAGAGCCATGGGCGCCGGCGCCCATGGTGGTGGACATTTTGGGAAAAACCTATGTGGGCGTGGCCTATTTGGGAATTTTCCCTTGATTTTATGGTGCATGTGCAACCTGAAAACCCTAGATATAAAATTGTACAAGAAAAGGAATTTTGGGAAAGAAATGAAACTAGAAGATGAAGACAAAAGTTTTTCTGTATTTGATGTGTAATTGATCTCACATTGAATAGTAGTAATAATGCCCACAAGGTAATTTAATGTTCATTTAATTTTTACACTTGTATCCTCAATTATTGCTATGTTGATCTCACTTTTCTTCAAACATATGTATGCAATCGTTGTTTAATATTTTAAGTTCTTCTTTTTAATATTTAAAGTTTTATTTCTTAAAATTGTTTCGATTTGAATGCCAAAGTTGTTTGTATATTAAAAAGATTTAAACAATGATTTTTCTATTCTAAATAATGGAATTTTAAAAAAATAAACACTTTGTGCTACTTAATAAATATTATTTGTTGGATACATTTCCAACAAATATAATCTATATTTTATAAAAAAAAGTACGAGTCAAATTTTTACTTTTCCTTGTAATATTTTACATCTACATGCAGGTAAACTTACAAAAAAATAAAATAAATCTATCAACAAAATCTATTATATGATAGATTAAAAAATATCAAAATTATCAAACAAAAACAAAATAAAAAATATATTTACAAATTCTGAATAAAAAAACAACTAAAGATATCCCAAATAAGCATTACATGTAAAAATTCCTTTTTTATTTTATATTACACAACAATTGACAATGATATAAAAAATTAATATTTATTATTATATATATATATAAACACATACACATGTGATGTGGTTGGAGAGGGCCCAACACGATCCATTTCCTTAATATGCATCTGCAAGCTAAAATGGTTTGAGAATTAATTACTTTACATTTATGTTTTCAAATTTTAAAGTAATTTATTTTCTTTTTTACATTCGTTAAAATTCAATCAATAACTTTGTTTGAGGGAGCATGTTTGTAAAGTTTAATAGTTATTAATTTCGTAACCATAATTTTCTAAAATGGAAGGTCATGGGTTCAAATCTCATCCAAGGCATAATGGGGCTGAGAGGGGTCAGGGGGTTTTCCTAAATGGTTTCCTCCTGGGGTGGACTACCCTGGGTTCAGGTGTTGCCATATGATCCGGGTTCCGAGTCTTCGAGCTCGGTGATATCCTGGATCCAAGGTATTGCTGGTCAAAAAAAAATTAATTTCGTAACCCGGACTGGGACGGGTATAAAACTAGTTAGGTTTGTGACCAATGTAGTTGTAACATGGTTGTGTAATATATGAACATATGTTTCTTTTGTTGCAAGCAATGACTGTGAAACCTTTAACATCACACCGTACGCTTCCGCTATGACAGGTCGTGATAGTTTTTACCTTCGTTTTCATGTTTTTCACAATAAAATGAGGTTTTCAAATTATTCTTTCTTTCTATATATATATATATGTATGTATGTATATATGGGATTTGGTTCAAATAAGAACCCTGCTTAATTGTGGTAACCCAAATAACCCTGCAAAAAATAGCCGAATCTTTGATTTTTTTTCATGGTCTTTATTACACATATTCAGGGTTTCTTTTTTGTGTTTTGGCTAATTCGCAAGGCAAATCGAATTTGCATCGGTGTAAAAGTTTTGCACTTTTCTAAATGTTGCGAAATGCAAATCGAATTTACACCGATGCAAATTTGATTTGCTTGCGAATTAGCCAAAACACAAAAAAGAAACCCCCCTAAATATGTATAATAAAGACGATAAAAAAAAATCAAATATTCGGCCATTTTTTGCAAGGTTATTTGAATTACCGCAATTACAGTGGGTTAACAACGGAACCTTCCCATATATATATATATATATACATATATATATATATAGTAGTAAGTTCATATACGAAATGGTTTTTTTTTGTAAAACTGGTATGAACCAATTAAATATTGACATGTGGCATTTTGGTTAATTAATAGAAAAGGGTAGTATTGGCAATTTAACATTAATTGATTTTTAAATTTCGCATTAAAATAGGAAAGTGGGTAATTAGTTTACTGATTGAATTTATTCCAAAAATTAACATACAATCGAATAACACAAATTTTCAGCAAATACGAATACATAAAATTAATGGATGATTTCGCACAAATAGAGAATACATACTAGCACATAATATTTCATTTGATTTTACATACAACCTACTGCACATTATAACACAATAACAACACATATCAACACAAAATCATAACTAATGTCAGCACATAACATTGTGCTACTTTGTGTAAACAACACATTTATAATGTGATGACAAAATATAACTAATGTACTTATAATCTAGTAATAATACGAAGTAGTACAATGGTTTACACAATAACATCATATATCAACACAAAAATAACATAATGGTTTTAATAGATTTTAACATCTAATGATAACATAATGGATGTTAAAAACTGTTAAAAACACATTATATACTGTGATAACAACAAAATCATAGCCGATGTACGTATAACCTCCTAACAACACGAAGTAGCACAATGATTTACACAAAGCCTAATGTTAGCACATAACATGATAACAATACATAATAGCACATGATATTTTCATAACGGTTACATTCAGCCAACAACACATTGTATAATTCGGTAACAGCACATTGTAACACATGATTTTGTAGCAATCGCATCTGTTGAATAAGGTTGACTTGGGAATGAAAATTAATTTGAGTAACTGAATCTCATTTATTTCGAATTAGCCGTATTAATAGCAAGTTAAAAAAAATCTAAATCCTTAATTTACCCTTATATTAACTGTCAACACCTATTAATAAACACTTTTGCCATTTTTAATTTCTAACCCTTGATTATAGCACATCAATGACCCAGATTATTTTTCACACTTTTTACAAAACAAGTGTTTTGTACAATAACCTCACTCTATATATATATATATATAAGGGAGGGTTTCATAGAAAACCTCCATTTTGGAGAAAACTTAGAAACTAATCACAATTCTTATCAATTAATTTCGTTTTTTGTTTTTTATTTTACATTTTGTTTTATTATAAAGTTAGATCTGTAAACAAAAAGAAAAAAATAAAAAAATATATGTAACTCATGTTATTACATATGTGTAACTTATTGATTACATATATGTAACTTTTTTGGTTACATATATGTAACTTCGTAGTCTACATATTTTTATTAAAAAAATTTCTTTGTTTATACCATTTCTAAGCTAAATATAAAAGATCATGAAACTTTTTTTTTTAAATTGATTGTTTAGTACGAGTTTTCTTAGTTTTCTTCAAAGTAATGAGTTTTTATTTGAACCCTCCCGTTTATATATATATATATATATATATATATATATATGATTGTGAACAAATAATAACTCATGGATACAGCAATAACCTATTAACTTAAATCTAATGGCTAATCAAAAAGTTGAGTGTATAGGATTGCGTCACGTGTCATGTTTCATAGTTAAATAGCTGGAAATAATAGAAGGGTATTTTAGCCATTTGCACCGTTTTAAAAAGCTGGAAATAATTTGGTGGTGTCATGTGTCACCTTTTAATATATTATAATATGTCTACTTTTTTATTTAAAGTTTAGCCCCTCTTTTTTTATAGATTCATAACTTTTTTATCCTATAATATTTTTATATAAATTGCACCATTTTACTCGTCTTATTTTTCTCTTTAATTCCGTTATAGTCTTGACTATGTTTTTTTAATTTTTTCGGATATTCGTATTTACAGCAATGTAACAAATATTAATATTATACATTATTTGTAACGAATTGTAACTAATTTTGGTTTACATTTTCGTAAATTAAATATGGGTTACGTTTAGGGTGTAAACGAGCCGATCCAATTCCGAGCTTATTACGGCTTGAGCTCGGCTCGTTTAGACAAAATAGCTCGTTAACACCCCTAGTTATGTTGTATCATTTATTTATTTACAGTGATGTAACAAATATGGTTACATTGTTGTAAATAAATATGGTTACATTGTATCAATTATTTAATTACAGTGATGTAACAAATATGTTAGGCTCACTTTAATTTACACTGTAAACGTAGTTCATTTTTAATTTACAACAACGTAAACCAAAATTCGTTACCAATCGTTACAAACAATGCGTTATGTTTATACTTGTTACATTGATGTAAATACGAACATCCGGAAAAAAATAAAAAAAAACTAGTCAAGAATATAATGGAATTAATGAGCTCGGGATCGGCTTGGCTCGTTTACAATCCTAAACGTAACCCCTATTTAATCTACAACAATGTAAACCCAAATTCGTTACAACTCGTTACATTGGTGTAAATACGAACATCCGAAAAAAATAAAAAAACATAGTCAAGACTATAACGGAATTAAAGAGAAAAATAAGACGAGTAAAATGATGCAATTTTTATAAAAAAATATTATAGTATAAAAAGTTATGGATATATAAAAAAAGAGGTGATAAACTTTAAATAAAAAAGTAGATATATTATAATATATTAGAAGGTCACACATGGTACCACCAAATTAATTCCAGCTTTTTAATATGATGCAAATGACTAAAATATCCTTCTTTATTCAAATAAGAAAGATGACACATGTCACAATCCTATATACTCTACTTTTTGATTAGCCATTAGATTTGAGTTAATAAGCTATTGTTCTATCAATGGGTTATCATTTGAACACTTCCATATATATATATATACATGGCATAAATAATTTGAAAACCACTTCTTGGCATGAAAACCATGTAAAAATCATGTAAAACATACGTAACACTATATAAAAATATTTCGTAACATCTTGGCGCTACGTTACGTATGTTTTACATGATTTTACAAAAAAAAAACCGAGCAAACATTTAACATATCAATTATGAAGAAAATATAAAAGCAGGAGATGAAACTATGTTTCTCTCATACCAAAGATAAACGGCAACCAACCTTCATGACAAACTGATGTTCTTCTTGAACGGCAACACACTTCCTACCTACGAAGAGCGTACAATTGGACAAGAGAAGAAAGAAAACCATCCAACGCCCGTTTCCGGTAAGCATGGGCAAAGGTTTGAAGGGACCGGGAGGGGCGACCGTCCCCCTATTTTTTTCGTCAGTATTGTTAGTTTTCGGGCCGAAAGGTTAATTTTTTTAAAAAGTTTTGATTTCGTCCCCTCTCATTTTAAAAAAAAAAATTATATTACCATCTCTTATAAATAAAAAAATTCTTTTTTTTGTAATCAGTAAATAAAAAATCAACTTCAAAAGTTACCCACATATTAAAATCTCTAATTTTTTATGCCCCTTTATTTCCTCTAAATAGAGTAAATTACGGTTTTTGCCCTTGTGGTTTAAGTGTTTTAGCTATTTCAATCAAAAATAAAATATTTTATCATTTAAAGCACATGTGGTTTAAACAATTAATGGTTTTGGCCTTCAAACTTGATTATTCTAATAGTTTTGGCCCCTAAACTTGACTATTTTAACGGTTTGACCTCCAAACCTAACTATGGTTAGGGGCCAAAACTGTTAATTTTTTAAACCACAGTGACTTCATTACTAGAAGATTTTATTTTGGATTGAAATAGTTAAAATATTTAACCACACGATCAAAACCGTAATTTACTCCTCTAAATTTTTAAGTCACTCATTTCCCATCACATATTTCCCCCTCCTTCCTACCCTTATTTTTTTCTTCCCGATCGCAGAACCTTTTCTTTCCCGAATCCCGTTCACACCACCACACGAGTCTACCGCCACATTTAATTAGTTGAATTGATGATTTTAGTTAATTAGTTGTTGCAAATTTAGTAAATTAGTTGGTAATTTTAGTTGTTGTAGATTTTAGTGTTTATGTTGTAATTTGGTTGAAATGTTGAATTGATACATAATATTTGGAACAATATATCATAGGAAATGTGAAAAGTATTGGTTTATTTTTCAAAAGAAATGGTGTTTGATTAAGAAATTGTTGATGCCAATCAAGATAAACGTAAAAAATCCTCAACAAATTTCAAAGGTTGTCGAGCTGAATTGTAATTCTTCTTTTAGATACTTGCTCTTTTTTCACACATAATAATAATTATTATTAGATACTTATTTTGTTATTATTTGACCCGAACATTTAACCTGATTAACCAAGACATATCGATTGGTTGTAAAAATTAGGTCATTTAAATTTTCGCCCCTCTAACATTCGTATGAAGCTTCGCCACCAGTGGCGTACCCACCTTATAGAGTGGGGGGGCAGCCGCCCTCCTTAAAATTTTTTTTTCAGTGGTATATGTATGTTAAAATCTTGACCGACCCCCTTAATATTTTGCAATCGCCCCCCTTAAATTTGCATAATTGGACTTGTGATGAGAAAATAAGTTATAGCTATACTTGTTTTCTGGAGACATAACTACTTAAAAAGGTCACCATAGATGTTGTTTTGAATAGATTTTAAAAAATAAAACCCCGTAAAAAACAAATAGGTCTAACAATCTTAACTCATAACATGATAAATGTGTAGATTAGGAAACAATTATTGTATTTTGGATTAAAATGAGTAACATTATGACATACAATGAGTTGAAATGTGTAACACATTAACCAAACGTGGTTCAAAATGAGCACGTAACTTAAAAACTTATGTATATATAAATGGATTCAAACGGATAATAATAATAAACCAAAACTGATTTTGCTTAAAACTCATCCTAATTACCTGCACTCGTTCTGACCCGCTACACAACCCAACCCGTCCATTTTGCCAGACATAAGAACAACTTTAGATGTATTATATTATTAGTATGTTTTTCTATATGAAATTTAGTTCGATTGTTTTTTAACATGATCGGACCCAATTCGACCTAACCCGATATGAACATAAGGGAAAAAAAATATTATATAGCAATTCTCAAATAACCTTAAAAAATTTCCGCCCCCCATGAAAAAAATTTCTGGGTCCGCCACTGTTCGCCACTGCAGGTAAGTTTTATTTTCTGTCAGGTTTGATGCAGCCAAAACCGAGCAGGAATGGGGCTATTTAAACGCAGGATGGCGCAGGATGGAGGGTCACAAGTTGTCGTGTGATTATGCATACGATTATATATAGGTGAGTATGATATGCGCGTGTGTGTGGTTATCCAAATTTGCGCAAGAGAGTGGCCGGTATTTAGTCAAGGGAATTGATGTAGGTTTCTTGGTGTTGGCTCTAGACGTGGTTGCTGCTCAAGTAGATGAAATAAGAATTACCAACCTGGTGCGAGTGTATGTATGTTAATAATGAATAGGTGTGTGTTGAAACAAACATGAGTGCTTTGACCAAAAGGGTTAGCCAGGTTGTATGTTTGGTTTGTAATGGTCACATGTATCCATTTTTGACAGTGAGATGTGTGAACAGACAAGATCGAGTATATGTCTGAGTGTAAGTTGTACATGTGTTTTTAGTGTATGTTACTATAAATTATTTGAACCAAGCAAAGACATTGAATGTTAAAAATGATGACAATGTGTAGGTTATTGAGCTTTCACTAGACGAAGCCTACTAGTGAGTTTGCTCTACTATTTGTTACTAAGTAAGTATGAATGTTGCTCTAGTCCTTGGACACTTAGTGTTAGTGGATATGGAGTCTTATGCCGGTGTAACCCTGTTGATTAAAGTCAACAGTTGCATGAACAAGATAAACTTGATATTCTAAACGTGATGAAACGTGTGATATATGATGATTGAACAATGGTTTGCATAAACCAATTATTTAAAGAATTTTATGTAAAAATAAAACTAGAACTCATGAGCGTAAGCTGACTTGTTCTAGTATGCATGTCAGGTTAAGCA
Organism: Mikania micrantha; assembly: GCA_009363875.1. NCBI lineage: Eukaryota > Viridiplantae > Streptophyta > Magnoliopsida > Asterales > Asteraceae > Mikania > Mikania micrantha. The sequence goes on from CM018693.1 coordinate 48,155,080, forward strand.
GGATAAGATGCTAGCAAGATGGCTTGTGGCGGACCTTAAAGATTTGTCGTATTATAGAACTCGCAATCCTGTTTAAATTAAAGAACATGCATGAATTTCCATGTTTGTTTTAATTTCGAACAAATGAGTTGAAATTTGACATGATATTTTCAGCTGAAAAGAAATGACAATTCAATTTAAGAGCAACGTTTTTTAGGTATAACCCAACTGGAATGATTCCTAGGTTTGGGGCCTTTCAGAGTGAAATGCTATAGCTTCTTGCTCCCCCTGTTATTACACACAAACGCAATCCAACCCCAAATTTCGGATGAACCCGAGAAGTTTTCTGTTTTGAATTCGATTGATGTGGGGTTTGTGAGCCCTTAACATATTTGGGCTTACTCTCCAAATGCAAAATCGATGAGATTGATGTTTATGGTTACAAGGATTCGATTCGAATTTGGGGAGATAGGCTGCAGTTCAGCTCGAGTCGATGACACGAGGTTGATCCAGCGATTAACGGAGTTTCTAAGAGGGTTTTCGAGTTATGTAGAATCAGAGAGTGACAGTGAATATTTGTGTATGGTTAATTTTGACTGAGATCATGTGTATTAGTCAATTACAGTTCGATATTACGTGTTTTTAGTAGGGGTGTGTATGGCAAAACCATAACCGAAAATTAACCAATAACCACCTCGAACCGTAACTGATTTTAACCGAAACCAACTTTAACCGATGGTTATGGTTAAGCTAAGCCATTAACCGAATCATTCGGTTATGGTTATGGTTAAGCCAAGTCATTAACCGACTTTAACCGAACCGAACCGATTATTGCATATTTGTTTTTTTTTTAATATTTCTAGGTGTGTGTGTTTCTTTTTTTAAGAAGTTATGATTCAAGTTAAGTATAAAAGGTGAGCTATAGCTTTTTATTAAATGAAAATATTATGGGTTACATGTGAGGCTAAATATATTAGGAGATTAGTTAGTGTTCATAAGGTTTTTTTTCTTTTTCTTCAATCATTCTAAAGTTATAAGAGTTTTACTTATATTTTCATCATCAATATATCTCTAATTCATAAGTTTATTTACAAGTTTTTTTTAGTTTTTCAACAATTTCATTATTAACTGAAACCGAACTATAATCAGTGGTTAACCGATTAATGTTAAGCAATCAAATGGTTATGGTTATAGATATGGAATTATAATTAACCGAAGTAGCGGTTTTATTTATAAAAATAGTCAAAACCGCACCAAACCGCATCATGCACACCCCTAGTTTTCAGTGTGTTGTCAATAACACGTCCTTTGTTAGTCATTTTTGGAATTGAATACATAGATTGATTCGCTATTGGATGCTATATGCGTATGTATTCAAATTTCAAAATTTGAAACGTGTTCTAACCGATTGTGGGGTTGATACGTTGGTAGAGGATTCGAAGGGGAGATCGGTGAAAGAAAGAAGGAAAAGGAAAGTTTGTTTTCTTTTGACAATTTTAGCCCTGCACTCCTCGCTTCTTTTCACTTCCGTTTAAAACTTTCCAGTCTCTCAAATATACTTCATTATTTTACAAGATTAACTCTTCCCAGGGGCGGCTTGGATGGGTGCAAACCCCCCTCCCGCACAGGGCCCATCGTTTTTAGGGGCACAATTTTATAAAAAAAAATTTATATATACTATATATTTTTTATAAAAATTCAATTGTCCCATTATAACATTCTATAGATTAAACTACAAGGCCCAATAAATGACTAAAAAAAACAATAGGCACATCTACAAGGCCCATTCGGTTAGTTATTTTGGTATATTGGTACGTACTTTTAAGTTTTAAAACTATGATTTTGTTATGCTTACGTTAATTGTCACAACATTAGTCATTATATATAAAAAAATGTTATCTAAGGGGCCTTTTTTTTCCATTTCGCACGGGGCATTCGAATTCTCAGAGACGCCCCTGACTCTTCCCACATTATTATTAATTATTTCATGCCAAAACCTTTATGCAAGTATTTACAACTTTTTATTAAGTATTAATAACTTAATATTTTATGAAACTTTAACAATTTTTGCAACTTGAACTTTCAATCTCATTATAATATTATTTTATAATATAGAATCTTATTTAATAAAATTCTAAAATAACTTATACTTAACATCTTGATACGCATATGTGCATTTGCGAATCTTTTAAGAATATTATTATTTCAAAATGTGTTGTTTTGTTAAAGTTTAGTTAGTCCGTCTTTATTTATGTTTATTTTTCTATACATTATGTATATAAGCATGGATTCACGTATATATATGTGTGTCTATATATATGAATAATAACTTTTGTTTATTTACAAATTGTCACAATTACAAATTAAAATTAGTATAGAAAAACCCCAACGGTTATAACATACAATAATCGAGTTGCATACAGACAAGTCACAGTGGCAAACATCTCTTTGACTTGTCGTTTTTCTATTTTCAATTTTTACGTTGCACATTTATTCATTTTTGTTCTTGCATCGTCGTTGTTATGCTCTATTACTTTTGTTGCATACACACATAAGATATCAATGCAAGTCATAACCCACACCAATGATCAAGAGTTGCAAAAGGAAGGAGACTTTGTGAAATCTTGGATCAACTATGCCTCGTTATATTTCTTTGCTACTGCAGTTCTTTATGTCACGATGGAAGATAATGCTATATATATCATTGTAATCACTTCCTTCTAATATAAGGTTAAAATGATTGACAAATAAGTTTTGAGCTTGTATTGAATATTCCAATGCTTTGACGTGTTACCCTGTGTGCTATGACAGATCATATCAATACATGTAAAAGCTTATTTTTTTAGTTAACCTAGAACTTTGTGTCATAGGAAGCGAAATATATATATAGGGAAAGGTTAAAAATATAACCCACTAAATGTGTGCTAACCCAAATAACTTTGGGAAGATGAACCCGAATCTTGGATTTTTTGTTTTAAACATCATTATAACACATTTTGAACCCCATGTTCTTTTATAAGTTTGGGCTAATTCTTTTTCGTTTGAGATCCTACATCATTGTAGTGTGATATATATATATGGCACACACTACAATGATGTAGGATCTCAAACGAAAAAGAATTAGCCCAAACTTATAAAAGAACATGGGGTTCAAAATGTGTTATAATGATGTTTAAAACAAAAAATCCAAGATTCGGGTTCATCTTCCCAAAGTTATTTGGGTTAGCACACATTTAGTGGGTTATATAAAATTCCATGCCATATATACATATATACATATACATATACATATATATATATATATATATATAGGATTTGGTTCAAATAAGAACCTTGCTTAATTGTGGTAACCCAAAATAACCATGCAAAAAATGCCTGAATTTTTGATTTTTTTCATGGTTTTTATTATACACATTTAGGAGGGGTTTCTTTTTTGTGTTTTGGCTAATTCGCAATGCAAATCGAATTTGCATCGGTGTAAAGTTTTTGCACTTTTCTAAATATTGCGAAATGCAAATCGAATTTACACCGACGCAAATTCGATTTGCCTTGAGAATTAGCCAAAACACAAAAAAGAAACCCCTAAATATGTATAATAAAGACCATGAAAAAAAATCAAAGATTCGGGCATTTTTTGCAGGGTTATTTGGGTTACCACAATTATAGTGACTTAACAACGGAACCTTATATATATATATATATAAATATAGGATTGTATTAAATAATAACTCACTCTTATTGTACTAACCCAAATAACTTTGTTAAGATCGACCTGAAACTTATTGTTTTTTTTACAAAATCTTTATTTTAATGTACAAGAGTACGTTCTTTTATGTGTGTGCAAAATTTTGTTATTTTGAGATCCTGCATCACTGTAAATTGTCTTACATCAGTGTAACATTTTAATCCAAACTTAAGATTTTACAGCAGTACATTATTTACACTGCTGTAAGGCAACTTACAGTGATGCAGGATTTCAAACGAAAAAAAATTGGCACAAACAAATATAAGATATTCTTATACATGTAAATAAAGATTTTGAAAAAAAAATAAAAGTTTTGGGTTGATCTTGGTGGAGTTATTTAGGTTAGTATAATAAAGAATGTTATACGTACATACGTATATATATGCATGCATGCATGCATGCATGCACATACATACATACATACATACATACATACATACATACATACATATGTGTGTCTGCTCGTGCGCGATTAATTTCATGCCCTTGTTAACTTACTATATCACAAGGAAAATGTTGAAAAATAACTTTTAAGAAGTTTCATAACAAGTTGGGTTGATGTAAGATCCGTTTAGAAACGATGTGTAAGATCTCTAACACGCTAATCAACATGACACAATATTGGTATGTGAGGAATTCAAACCGTTAACCAAATGAATAACAAACTGTAATAACTATATAATATGAAACGTTAAAACAATCATATAAACATTTTAGTCCATCAAAGATTACAAAGTTTTAATGTCCGGTTCGTCTAGACGTCTAAAACCCGCACAAACCAAAGATCAAAACCAAGTAATAATCCTTAGACCACAATAGGATACAACATACGAGTACTCTCTTTGTTAGGAGTTGTACAAAAATACCAATAGTCAAACCTTATCCAAGTACTCTATCTTGTTCGGCTCAATTCACATCTTTCTATACTAATGAATAACTCTAAATATATTACATGACATTCTCTTACTATTTGGAAAATATATGTTTATTTTTAAATTTAAAAAATCACAATTAATGTTACTAATAATATATGTTGTTTACATAAATATGCTAATTGATACGAAGAATAAATAAAACGATAATAAATATAATGTTAAATACACACACACACATATTAAGAACAATTTTTATAAATTTTTATTTTTAAATGTTTTTAATGTTAGAAAGTATAACTGATGTTATTTTAATTATGTAAATTGTGAATATGTAATCAAAATAATCACATAATTTTTATTTGTTGACAGTCCGGTTTCAAACCGCAAAACCGCCCAAACCGTTAATCGGTTCGGTTTCACGATTGGTTTCAAAAGTTTAAAACCGTAATAAACGGTTTGGTTTACGGTTTTCATAAAAAACTGTCATATAAAACCGGACCGGACCGTATATGTGTGTGCACACGTATATATAAATATAGATATAAATATATACACACATATATATATACACATAGGGGAAGGTTAAAAATATAACCCACTAAATGCGCGCTAACCCAAATAACTTTGGGAAGATGAACCCGAATTTTGGATTTTTTGTTTTAAACATCATTATAACACATTTTGAACACCATGTTCTTTTATGAGTTTGGGCTCGCACACACTACAATGATGTATGATCTCAAACGAAAAATAATTAGCCCAAACTTATAAAAGAACATGGTGTTCAAAATGTGTTATAATGATGTTTAAAACAAAAAATCCAAGATTCGGGTTCATCTTCCCAAAGTTATTTGGGTTAGCGCGCATTTAGTGGGTTATGTAAAATTTCATGCCCTATACACATATATGTATATGCATATATAGATTTTTATATATGTGTGTATGCACATATTGAGTTCTTGATTTATTTGCGATTTAAAAAAAATACATATGGACTTTGTGTAAATAGTCTGTCTTGAACTATAAAGGTTTCGTGTGATTGGATTTTATTTTTAACGGGATCAAAATCCCAAACCATAAACCAAACCGTTGATAACAATTCTGTATTGTTCGGTTTTTATTTTGAATGGTTTGGTTTTGGTTTTCATTGTTCAAAAACGGTTGTTAGCGATTACGTTACAGTACCACTTAGAAACCGTAAAAATCGGACCACAAACACCCCTACTTTATAACATAGTAAATTAAATAAATCTCAATCCAACGTAATACAAACAAAATGTAATGAGTGGATGGATGATATAACTAGAACTCATAATTTCTCATATATATATATATATATATATATATATATATATATATATAGGAGATATGCTTAGCAATTATAAAAATATTCAAAACCATTATACCTAAAACTAATACCACCTTCTTGCTCGCCACCACAATGAACATTCAAAGAGGACTTAATATTGTGCCAACACCACATTCTCCGATGATGATAGTTGAACTATTTTTTTTGCGGATGTGTGCTTACATTGGCAAATGTTATCGTCATAGTTGTGCTAATCTGAATATTTGTTTTAATAATCTATTGGAGTACTTCCGTCACATCTGGGAGTATGCAAATGAGGTGAATCAAATTGGGATCATTAGCGGCGAGACAACCCTTGTGGTAACATCATTATTCTCGGCCTATGCCTTACAATTTTATCAAAATCCGCCTAGTGGTCTCTACAGATACACTCGTCTTTCAAACGGCGAGATTTCTGACCAGGCTGGAAAAGCGATAGCATCATACAACAATCGTGTTGTATTCAGACAAGTCTCAATAGCATACAACATCTGCATGACTAGTAGTTTATCTATTTTCATCTATCATTTTGCACATTTGATATTTAGAAGGTGAATATTCAATTTTCTTCTTACAACCTCGTTGTAAAGCTCTATTAGTTTTGCTGCATACACACATAAGTTGGCAACGCAAATCATAACCCCAGACCATGATCAAGAGTTGCAAACGAAAGGGGACTTTGTGAAATCTTGGATCAACTTATGCCTCGTTATATTTTTTGCTAGTACTGTTGTACTATCACTTGTCTTTTTCTTCAAGGTTTTGAGAGTATAAGTATTAATTTCTTTAGGGTCTTTATGTGTATGATGGATGATAATGCTATAATTATCATTGCAATCACTTTGTTTTAATATAATATTAAAATAATTTACATATATGTTTTGAGGTCGTATAAATTATCACAATGTTTTAACCTGTTATCCTATGTGCTATAAAAGATGATATCAAAATCAAGTAAAAATGTAAATTTTTGCATCACTGATTGAGCAGCCCAAGTTCATGCCTTCATACAAGTTTACCATGGGCGGCCCGGGGAGGGGCAAACCCGACCCCCGTCCCGTGTGTCACACCCCCAATTTTCAACTAACGGAATCATACCGTTTGGGACGTGACAAACCAGGATCTCAGATCATTAGACATAACGAAGACCTCTATATGCTTTTACAACATAACTTTGGTCTCAATTTAAAAATTCAGAGTTTTAAACATTGCGGAAGCGTTTGTGAAAAGTAAAACAATCCCATGTTTGCAAAATGTAAATTACAATACTAATGTCTCAAATATTCAAATCCAAAACAATTATAATGTAAAATATGCATGCGACTCGATCTCATAGTCCATGCTTGCTTGCTCTTATACCTTAACGTCATGAGAAAACATGTAATTCAAGTCAACACAAAGGTTGGTGCATACATAGGTTTGTTTGATCACAAATGTTAGAAAAAACTGTTTGAAATGAAATATTTACAGATAACATAATCACTCATGCATAGTCATGATAGCTAGTCATTTGTACTATTTACATAAGCGGTTGACACCGAAGCTGACTGTTTGAATGTTGGTTGCCTTTCCACTATTGTCTAGCACAAACAATAGTAATGTGAATTGGCTAGTCAAACACTTGCGTAGATCCCATCTACCAAGTGAGGTTTGTCAAACCTAATAGATCTATTTTCAACTACCACGCTTTGCACTACGGCAAACTAAACGGTTCGATATGTAAGGACTTGTAATGCTATGTTCGCACTTAATGTAAACAGCTAACTCATGCAAGTGATATGTATCTAAAAGCTTTGTTTGCACATGTTTTCTCCCCCAAAACAGTTAAATAAGAAAAGGGGCCATGTACGCACCTTTGAATGTAGCAGAATGATCAAACACACGTGAACTCGCGTAGATAATCCTCTACGAAGAATCTGTGTTTAAACAATAACGTTGTGTTATTCGGAATGTCGTTTTGTATTTGAACTCACATACGTGTCAACACACGTATGTTAGAGTGTTAGAAATGCACATACAAAAGTATGCGTGACTTTGTATTCGGTTGTTTAAACCATATAAACATATACGATTCCTTTTAAATACGCGAAATTATACGCGATCTTGATTTTGGTTAAAAATATGAATTTTATCGTTTTATTTTGTTCGGGATTCAAATCCGGTTCCAACGCAATTCGAACGGGTCGAAACGGAGTTAGAACGAGGAACTTATGAGTAAATCATTAAAATGATTTAGATTTTAACAAAAACAGTGGAGGCTGGGTTCGAACCCACGACCCCCAACTCCATGCACACCCATCCAACCAGCCTTCTCTATTAAACATTTGCAACAAAATCCCATCTCAATTTGTTTTAACCATTGAGGAATCTGGTTCCCTTTGTTAACCCCCAATCGAACTCTATGGGTTCTAATTGAACCCCAATTCAATTGAATACAAACCCAAACTCTTAGGGCTTCTGTTCAATGGATCTCATCGCATCTATAGATGGTTTTAATTCGTTCACTGATTCGGATAAACACCTCAAATCAATCCCGAACTAAGTCCGGTTCAAACAACCCCATTCCTTGAATCCATTGAACCGAATTCGAATATATCAGGCCTCGAATCCATGGGGTTTTTCATCCTAATATCCAAACGAACCCCTCTGTGTAATTTAATCGAACTTTTAATCCCAATTGTTTAGAAAACCCCAAATCTTTTTAACTAATAAGCCCTAGAATATGAGATCCTTTAATTCATCGTTATTACATGAAATTGATATAGGTTTATCATTTAAAACTGAATTTCGAAACTCTCTGAAAGGTTTAATTTGAATATCAAATGCACTAGAATCGAAATCCCCAATTCGTTTTCTCGTTAGAACCCTAGAATTGAAATCATTCAATCTGTTGTTGTTTTCTGAAATTGATACATGGTTTTCGATCAAACATGAATTTCGAAGTTATCTGTATTGTTTAATTTGATTAACAAATTCGTTTGATACGAAACCCCCAAATGGTTTTGTTTAATGAACCCTAGAACTTGAAATCGATTAATTCGAAAATTTGTGATATGAAATTGATATAGGATTTTCGTTTAACATGTTATCACGAAACTATCTGTATAAATCAATTGAATTTTTAAAATCATTTTGTTAGGAATCCCCAAAACCGTATTCTTGATGAACCCTAGGATTCGATCTTGGATCATTTGATTTTACAACTTCGAATTAACATGGGGATTAGCTTTATCGGCAGTTTTAGAAAGTGTAGAAAGGATTTCTTACTTGATTTGATGTCGAATTGTAATAGTTCGTCTTGAGAGTTGATGTTCCGTCAAGCTCTTGAATCAAACTTCTTCCTGTGGCTTCTACAGTCGAATTGTGGTGTGCTACAGACTCTAATAATGCCGATTATGAGTTCTAAAATTCTGATTCGATGTATTATGTTTCAATTATACCGATTTGATAATGTTTAGTAGTGGTTTCGACATTTTGATTATTATTTGAGTTTAATTCGACGTTATTGTACAATATAACTGATAATCATTGATGATAATCATCAATATGATGATTAAAGATGGTTAATGTTCAGTTACAAGCCTAATTGTGGTGAATTCCGAATTTAATTGGTTATCAAGGTCGAATTTTGACTTTTAATGTCAAAATTAAGCATATTGTGTAATTACAAATCAAATCCTTGTATTTTAAGTGTTTTATGAACCTGTTTTATTCAATATTAGCCCTTGTAGTTTGTTTTTGTTCAATTTCATATCGTTTCGGTTAGTCTTGGGTTAACGGTGTTAACCCGAAATTGTCGGATTGTCACACCGTGCCCATTTTTTAGAGGGGCACACAAATTTATATATATATATATATATATATATATATATATATAGAGATTTATCCAAATGATAACTAATAAGACGAAGAGAACTAAAAACAAGCATTTATAAACACATTATTTAATAGGTGCAAAAAATCATTTTTTTAAAGTATAGGAAGTTACTTTCATGCCCTTTAAACTAAATATGTCTTTTGGTTGGGTTAACGGTTTATTCGGTCTGGTTTAATCGGTTTTCAATTTTTTTTGCCTATCAAAAAACCGAACTGAATTCGAGAAGTGGTTCGGTTCTAATTTCGGTTAAAACCAAATAACCAGATTGAAAGCCAAATAAATCGCTTAAAAGTTAAATAAACCAATACAAATAAACCGAATTCAATCGAATAAACCGATGAAAACCAAATAAACTGTTTAAAAACCGAATAAACCGATCTGAATAAACCGAATTCAACCGAGTAAACCGAATTCAATCTTATATATTATTAATAATATAATAAATTTAAATTTGAATCCGGTTTAATCGGTTAAGCAAACAAAAAAAATTTATTAAAAAATTGGAATTAAAAACAGAAACTAAGATATGGTTAGATACTGAACCGAAAACCAAATTTGTAATTTGGATATAGCTAGAACGAAAACGAAAACCGAATTCAGCATTCGGTTCGATTTTTTCTGTTACGAATACGTTTTGTAGAAACAATTTGTTGCAGCTTTGTCCTTGGCACGGCAATTCTTAAGGCCGCCCCTGAAGTTTACAAATAGGCAAAAAAAATTGTGCATAACTAATACAAAGCAGCAGTTTAAAAAACGCATACAAAAGAAATCCGGCCGCATCCTTTGTTTCGTATAGTTAGTTTTGGTTTCCTTTGTCATTTACATAGTGGAATGACTACTATTGTAAATAAGTTGTTGACTAACAAGAATTAGTTAACAATAATCTTGTTATTAAACGATCACTAATAGAATAAGAGCTTAGCTTGATTTTGACAATTATTTCTTCTATGTGTTCAATCTTTCTTTTCTACCCAACATTGGTACCAGAGCTCAGCTCTTCTGATAACCGGTGCTTCAGTGACGTTAGGGTTCCGGCGACAATTACAGTGGAGACGAACAGAAGAAATCAAGAGATGGAGAAGATGGTGAAAGATCAAGAACATTCTCTATAGCAACTCAACACGTAAGTAGATGAAATTCGGTCGTTCAACATTACAATTAAAACAACTATGGGTAATGTCTTCATAGTTCAGTTCATATAATAAGGCAAATGAACTGTTGAGGCTTGTGTAGTGATATTCTGAACAGTATATACTAATAATAATATATTATTATTATTAAACTCAAAATTAAGGAGGCTGTTTAAAACAGTAACAGTTAAACGGATTTAGTAAAGTTGATTAAACGTGTCTAGTCGCCAGATAAATTCTTAATCGGCATACTAAATATCAGGAGACTGTGAGTGTTATTTTCATATGTTTCGAACACGAAATGATAATCGGTAGTGATAGCCAGACTCAAACGGGTTTATGAGATATACACGATTTACACGTGATACGTACTGACTTACAGTATTCCCCACCACTTCCAAACCTAATTATAAAAGGGAATCAACGCACTTTTGCTACTCACACATGAGCCGCTACACACACACCAGCACACATATGTGTGTGCTTTCACTGATCGAGACAAGAGGCCAAAAAAAAAAAGAAATCGATGACATACCCCTACTCCGGCCAAACTTTCGATCATCCAGCTCGAGTCATAACCGACCAAAAGCTTATGAGTGTCTCCCGTAACTGCAACTTTCCGATGTGATCTTCACCACCATCCAAACACCGATCGTTCATCCAACGACCCTAGTGAGAGGAGGAAGACGGTGGCGAGGACCACCACGTGCAGCCGTTTTATCCAATACATAGTGGAAGGACTAGTATTGTAAGTAAGTTGTTGACTAACAAGAATTAGTTAACAATAATCTTGTTATTAAACGATCACTAATAGAATAAGAGCTTAGCTTGATTTTGACAATTATTTCTTCTATGTGTTCAATCTTTCTTTTCTACCCAACATTGGTACAAGAGCTCAGCTCTTCTGATAACCGATGCTTCCGTGACGTTAGGGTTCCGGCGACAATTACAGTGACGACGAACACAAGAAAACAAGAGATGGAGAAGATGGTGAAAGATCACGAACGTTCTCCGCAGCAACTCAACACGTAAGTAGATGAAATTCGGTCGTTCAACACAACAATTAAAAGAACTATATATGGTTGATTTGGGTCGAAGTTTTCTGGTAATGTCTTCGTAGTTCAGTTCATCTAATTAGGCAAATGGTTCGATAGTTCATACTGAGGCTTGTGTAGAAAACAAATTGTAAAATTTGACAAATTTCGGTAAATGATTCGTTGCTAACCGAATCAAATGGGCTAGGCTAGTTAAGCCCAATGAGGCCTAATAAGAACTCAGGCCCAAACTAGGGCCCGATCTATAAAGTTAAACCATTTTAACCTACAAACATTTTTCCATGCATTGTTTCTTAATTATTGATGCTTGCGGAAGAAAACAATCAAAGAACCGATTAATGTTCGCACAAAGTGCAGTGATATTCTTAACATTATATACTTATAATATTAATGATATTATTATTATTATTAAACTCAAAATTAAGGAGACTTTTTAAAACAGTTAAGCAGTTAAACGGATTTAGTAAAGGTGATTAAACGCGTCTATTTGCCAGATAAATTCTTAATCCACATACTAAATATCAGAAGATTGTGAGTGTTATTTTAATATGTTTCAGACGCGAAATGATAATCGGTAGTGATAACCAGACTCGAACGGGTTTATTACATGAGATATACGTGATTTATACGTGATATGTACTGACTTACGGTATTCCCAACCACTTCCAAACCTAGTTATAAAAGGGAATCAACCCACTTTTGCTACTCACACATGAGCCGTTACACACACACCAGCACACACTGTGTGTGCGCTTTCACCGATCGAGACAAGAAGCCAAAAAAAAAAAAGAAATCGATGACACCCCTACTCCGGCCAAACTTCCGATCATCCAGCTCGAGTCATCACCTACCAAAACCTTGTGAGTGTCTCCCATAACTGCAACTTTCCGATGTGATCTTCACCACCATCCAAACACCGATCGTTCACCCAACGACCCTAGTGAGAGGAGGAAGACGGTGGCGAGGGCCACCACGTGCGGTGGTTTTAGACAGAAAGAAGCCACCGCGTGCGGTGGTGCTAATGGTTAGATGGTCGTCACAGGAGACATGAATGTTTTCATGTGTTTACAGCACTAGATCGGCAACTATGATGGCGGTTAAGGAGAGGCTACGGCAGCCAAACCAGGCTGTGGTTCTTGGTGGTGTTCTTCACGGCAAAACAGAAAAACAAATATGTGTCTGTGTTTGTAGGAAACCAGAATACGATTCTTCTAATCACATACATACAAATGAGGTTTCTAGGGTATATACCCTTACAATTGACAGTTACAAATGGTAGTTATATAACTAACTTAACTAACTTATATTAACAATTGATAACCTCTTATTTACACAAAGTTACATTTGTCTTTTGAAACCTTAATCATGTTTACTTTCAACAATCACCCCTCTAAACATGATTATGGCCTTCATAATCTTCACTTGACTTTTTCATCCCTTTTTACAGATCTCGTCTTTCATGATTATATCTTTTTTAATATGAACAAACTCTTCAATATCTTCACAAATCTTTTGAGTATCACTGTCTTTCATTTGTAACATTAAGAGAGTTGGTTCATCATCTTCTTGTTCTTCTTATACGAGATTTGCTTGTTTTCCTCCATGGTTTGACTTAGGACAATAAGAGGCATAGTGTCCAAAATTATTACAGTTATAACACCTTACCTTATTTATGTCAAACTCAAACTTGTTTTGGTTTCTTGAATTCTTCTTTCTTTCATCATTATAACTATTATTTTTAACTCCTTCTGATCCCTTCTCCGACATGTTCACTTAACAATTTAACAAAATTGTTTTAACTGGTACATTTTTTTTGGGATTTTCTAAAATTTCTTATCCTAATTGGGATAAATAACTGATAATGACTCTAACTGGAATCAATATCAATATAACTCTAATTCTATAAAATTGAAATTCCAAATGGTAATGATAAAACCTGGAATTTTGTAAAATATGTTTAAAGACCCGTCACGGATTTGCCTTTCTTTTCTAGTCTACAATCAAAACTTTCTTCTTTGACTTTTCAAGTAATTTCCTTCAAACTTTTGGTCAGACTATAAAGTCATTGTAACTTCCTTTGAATTTTTTTTCAAACAATAAGTGATTGAATAAAATAATTTTTTTACTTCCTTCCTTTGATCGGAAATAAAAAACAATGATGCTAGGGATTTTTTTCTCTCTTTTTATTTCCTGATCCCCTTTCGTCTCTCTTCCTTCCAAGTGTTCGATCAAAACAAGGGTATCTCCTCTGTATTCAATTTCTTTTCTTTTATGGTGTGCAACACAACAGAGGAATCCACTATGATTTTATCCGAATAAACAAGAGCAGAACTTCTCTCGATCTGTCCTTGATGGAATTTAGGGCTCAAAGGAACTTCAATAGATTTTTTTTTCTTCTTCTCTTCTTTCTGGCTCTCGATCTTCGAACGCAACAACAGGTATATACCTTTTCTTTATACCTGGTTTTCGGATCGAAAATATATGGGATTTGGTTCTGAAATCGGCTTTGTCTGGCTCTTGATTTTCTGATCGATTTATACTGAAATCGATTTTGATTTCTTACTAGTTCTGAATCGATATTAACCTATTTGATCGATTTTCTTTTTGGATTAATTTCACTGAATCGATGTTGTCTGAATCGATTTTGACAGGCTTCTTCCTTTCGTTCTTGGCTTCGCGAATCTAAGTTTCAGAATCGATTATGATCTGAATCGATTTATTTCTTCTTTGATCTGAACCGATTTATAGACTGAATCGATTTGTGTTCTTCTGAATCAATTGTTGTTACTGAAATTGATTTTGTACGTTCTGTTCTGAATTTATTTTGTCGCTGAATCAATTTTCTCTCCTCAAATCAATTTGCCTCTGAATTGATTTATTTTCTTTGATGTGAATCGATTTGTATCTGAATCGAATTTGTTTTACTTCCCCACAGGCCTTAGATCATGGCTCTGATACCAATTCTTGGTGGTGTTCTTCACGGCAAAACAGAAAAACAAATATGTGTCTGTGTTTGTAGGAAACCAGAATACGATTCTTCTAATCACATACATACAAATGAGGTTTCTAGGGTATTTATACCCTTACAATTGACAGTTACAAATGGTAGTTATATAACTAACTTAACTAACTTATATTTACAATTGATAACCTCTTATTTACACAAAGTTACATTTGTCTTTTGAAACCTTAATCATGTTTACTTCCCACAGTGGTTGTGTAGCAGCTTGTCAAAGCCGCATGTCGGGATGCAAGGGCCACCATCTGAAGCAAAGGTGGTTGTGTGGCTACCTTAAGAGGATTCCTGCCATGCTCCTCTTCGGCTTTCAACCCACGGTAACATAACGTTCATGATTTTGTCTAAACCGTATCTATAGTATTTGCTTGACAGTTTGTTCGTTTTATCCAGATCCGAGGTTCGTCTTGTCCAGATCTAATGGTAAACTCATATTAACAGTTTTGTAAGAAGAAACCAGGTCCGATCTGTGGGCTTCGGGGCCGATCTTGTCATTCCCGACAACCCAGGTCCCGTTCATCGATTTGTCAAAGCTGGTCAAACAGTCAACCAGTCAGATCGGGTCAACAACAGGTTTAACACGTTCGGTTTGTTCGTGACGTAAAAACGAACACTTTTATATGCACGAATCTCTAAAAGGGTTACCGGTTCTCAAAACGAGTTCGCGTACGCGAATTGACTCGGAAGGTATACCCACACATAAATCTTTAACATGTTATCATATTTCGCGTCGTACGAGTGTTTACATTCACGACTAAATTAAACGAAAGCGATCACGAAACATATAAAGGATTAATAGAAATTAATATGATATATTTGATAAAGTAACTAAATTGATAGAAGACATGGTGATATACCAACATCAAAAGAACTAAGATGACTATTCGATGATAAACTGACGATTAGAATTTGATAATTTTAACGGATTATTTCAATTATCGAACCACAACATATAAGGTATTAAATTTCTAATAAATAGAAATGCGATGGAATCAATAAATACATATATATATATATATATATGTATATATACATGTATACATACTAGTCGAAAACCCGCGCGATGAGGCGGCCGCAACGACAATATACAACGCGGTGTTCGTATTTTGCTAATTTATCCCTGTTTTTGTGATATATATAGTGCTCTCGATATTTTCTTTTATGTATGCTGTTCGGTGTGGATTATCTTTGCCATGAGTTTTACAAAATTTCACTAAATCTATTATACTTAATAAATTAAAATAGTTGGGGGACACTTGTCACAATATATTCATTTTTTAATTAAAAAAGTTCTTAATATTAAAAAAATATCGCTTAATAGTATCAAATATTAATAATATATATATATATATATATATATATATATCTTTTAAACTTAAAAAAGATTTCTTAATATAACAAAAAATGTTTTAATATTAAAAAACACAATTTTAAAAAAATCAATTATTATAAAATATGAAACTTTTCCAAAAATTTATAACTCATAAAATCTTTTTATAATTTATAAATCATTATTATTAACTGTTTATTTTTTTTCTTTATCAACTTATGTAATAATAGATAACATCCTATAATGTTGTAAAAAATGACATTTTTTAAAAACAACTTTTTTTAAAATTAAATGTTTAAAAACCAAACTTTAAAAAAGGAATTTTTTAAAATACAATGTTATTATTTTATTTTTTATGTAATGTTGATCATCTTTTAAATCAAAAAAATCATTTAAAATTGTTAAATTTATATTATTGAATATTTATTAATTTTTATTTTGCCCGCGTAATACACGAGATACTAACCTAGTTAATATACATAAATAAAAAAAATAGTTATAGACAATATTGTAGAAATCGCTAGTCGGTCGGTGGGGTGGGCACTAGGGATTAATCAGGATTATTTGGGATTAATCGGCTAACTAATCGCCCTAATCGGATAGTCGGGCCTAGTCGGCATTAGAGGACTAGCGATTAATCGGCCTAGTCAGGGATTTTTACAACCATGGTTATAGACATAATAATCTTGTAAAAAGGAAAACCGATCACACAAATAATAAATTTGATCAGAAACATAGATGTTTAGAGTTAATTACTTATGTTGCCGTAATATCTATATGTCGACATAATGATGCCTCTGGGAATGAGATTATTGCAAACCCTCATGTAGTATATAAATATAGAGAACATGCATCCAGATTGCATACATATAAAAATATAAATAGGCACACATACATATATACACTCATACACATGGACATCATTTTCAATATTCAATATACTTATAACTATTTTTCAAGATCAAAATCCTAAAATCATAAAAATCAAATTTTACTTATTTACAATTACAATTATGTCATATTCAAATATTCAATGTTTATATAATAAAGTTCTTAATAACATTATTACTAATATCTACGTGCATATTTCATTCATGAAATATTAACTAAGAAATTTACATAAATACATAAATACACATACACATGCACCAACCATATAAAACAAAACATGCTATGGTAGATGCTAGGCTTGGGAATGCTTGAGTGGAGAGATGTGATTAAATATATCCCAACCATTTTTTTGGGTAGACACAAACAAATTAAGAATTTTACATACACATATACACAAAAAAAATAACATACATACAAATTTATCTTCTTTTTTTTTTTTTAATATTTATGCACTTTTTATGAAAATTCAAATGATTTTGTATATTTTATAAATGTATTATGAGTCCATACAGATTGCATACATGCATACATACAAACTAAAATATCAAATAACATACATATATGCAGATTGCATATAGAATTGATGTACAAACATACACAGGTATGTCAAATTCAAATATTCCATATACTTGCAACTAATTTTCAAGATCAAATCTCAAAATCATAAAATAAAATTTTACTTGTTCACAATCACAAGTATGTCGTATTCAAATATTCAATGTTCATCTAACAAAGTTCTTAGTAACATTATACTAATATCTACCTGCAAAATTCATTCATGTAATATCATCTAAGAAATTTACTATGAAACATACGAGTTTGCTTCATCAAAACACTATAACTTCAAAAAGTTGCATAAGAAATAAAGTCATTTTATTTACAAAAAAACATTCAAGTTTTAAAAATATATACCACTATGCCATTATGAGAATATTCTCTCTTCACGGTGGAGCTGCTGAAGAATGTGGCATAAAATCACCATCAATGTCTCCCTACAAATAATTAAAAATTATATAACATCTTACATCAATATCAAAAAGCTAAATTGTTGAAGGTATTTCAAATCATACATCATATGTTTTGGATCCAGCTCTGTTCATTCTTCCAAAGTTATAAGCAGTTAGATACCTAAAAAACATATTGAAGTTATTATTAGTATGTTACCTTCCACATCCTATAAAACCACATATTGGTTTACCATCATGTTGCTGCCAAAGTAGACATACCTAACACTAGAAAAAGTTAACTACTTTTGCATTTCAATAAGCTAGCTACCAATGCTACAAGTTAATAAATGACATAATACTCAAAGGACATCAAAGGTTTCAAGTTTTGATTGGGATACAGTTTGCATAATCCATTATCATTACAATATCAGACATACATCAAAACTCATTGAAGTCTCCATTATGGCTGCCAACTAAAATTTCGCAATCCAGCTACAATATTTCAAATCACATAAGTCGATTCATGCAAGGAAAAGCTGGTTTAGGGGCCAGATGCTGTTAGATATACTTTTGATATAGGATATAAGGCATTCAAATATCATATGATTAATAAGACATAAACGTAATATTAGTTTCACTTACAAAGATCAGCAAGAAAGTGTAATTAGAGTTACAAATTTATACATTTCAAGCCTGTAACTCATATCTATTCATATAAGTTTTTAACAGTCATAAACTACGACGATTTAATAAAATTCCAATCAAAGAACACAATCAAATGCGTATTTAATCCAAAACGTAATCAAATACAAGTCTGAAAAGTTTAAGAACTGTACATTCAAATGTGAGACATTGTGTTCTTAAACACTCAAAACCAACAAAGGCACATGAATACATGATGATTGACCTACATAATTTTGCATCAGAAACATTGTATGCTACATAACTCTTCATCATAACAATACCCAAACATTTATAGAACAAGTAATAAGAAATCAAGAACTATAACACAATTAATAAATCTTTCCATGAGATCAATTCAAATACAATACACTTTCTTTGGAACCACCAAAATTACTTTAAAATGAAGCCTTCACAACTGAATTCTAAGAGTCAAAAGCTCAGATAAAACAACAACTCTATCAATCACGAATTTCTTAGAAGCAGAAGGGGCTTAAAAGCTGTGTAAAACAACAGACCATAACTAAAACTTTGTAAATAAGGATAATCAGAGGAAATCGGCAAACTAGATTGCATTTCATCTAGAAGCTGAGTTTACAACATATGTGGTGTTGTTCTTCGATCGAAAGCATGCCGAGGTGAAGGGGAGTCGTATTGCGTGGAGTATGCCACCAGTAGCGCATATTGTACTTGAGTAAGAAGGAACTGCTCATCCACTAACTGTGCCGCTAGATTCCCGTCGAAGGTGGTGCCCCGGCATTCCCATCGAAGGTGGTGCCGCTGCATTCCCGTCGAAGGTGGTGCTGCTGTTGCTGCTAGGGAAAATGAAAGTGAGATTGGGGCTAGGGTTTGGTTGAGACGTCTGATTTTGAATTTTGAATTTTGAATTGTGAATTTGAATCCTTCATTTCTCTCCACTTCATCAAGCATCAAGCATTAGGTGTTGTACATAACGCATTATAAATTGTATAGTTCTTAAATTTAAGACAATCAATCTTCTGTCTCCAATCTCTATTATATAATAGTAAAGATAAATATATATATACACACACAAACACATGTCTAGTTAAATATATATAAAAACCTTGAATATATGTATAAATATACATATACAATGTAAAAGAGTTGCATATTTTAAACACCATACTTATAAGCAAGTTGTAATCTATACACACTCTTTCAATTTCTTTAAAACGAGAGTTTTCAAACTGAAGATTTTATTAATTATAGCATGCAAATTGAGAGGTGTTATTCATATTAAAACTCATAAATTATCTCTTATAATGTTGGTTTCTATAAAAATCATTATATATATATAAACATAAACCTAATACGAGTTCAAATGTTTAGTGAATATATAAACAAGTGAATTTCAAGTATATTTGATTAAAGGGTTTCAAATAATGTATGTTTATAGTGACGTATTGATTTTGAAAATCTATATTCGGACCCAATAACTACTACTTTTAACAAAATAGTTTTAAAAATATTTCGTACACATATAAATACTCTTCGAGATACAATAAACTTGGTTACAACGAATTGTACATACACAAGTTAGGATATTTTTGATATCTTTATTATAAACCTGAACTAACTATTTGACAAAGTTATATACAATAACGATAATTACTAAATTTTGATAAATGAGATTTTCTACACACATTTAAGCATATCATATACAAACACATTCGATTAAATAAATAATCGAGTATTAAAGGAGTAAGCATTATTAACCCAAAGGTAACACCTGTAAACAAAAAGTCTTCGGTTAATCAACTTTAATATATGTGAGGAAGCGTTAGAGCACATGTGGCAGTTGTGTCAAGTAGGCACATGAAACAAGATTGTTGGTATTGATTTTTGATATACATTTGATTTACAAACAGGAACTTATGTTTCATTTGATTGGGAAATGCTATACTATATCAAACATACATAGTTGACTAGCACTGATGTGCTGACTATGGTTACTTTGATTTCGGTTATCATAACGCATGGACATGGGTTCCATTGCTATACACACTGTGAGTATTCGTAGACTCTTTTACATTTTACATATTTTAGGGGAAATACATGCTACAATACTCTGCTTTTTATACTATGATACTCGAATGGTTTTCATTACTCTGCTAAATGTGTTAATGCTAGAACATAAGTTAGTCGGATGTAGATTGCATAAGGTTTTGTTGTTTTATCTTAAGTCCCTTACTTATTCACGCCTAGACACAACCATTAACTCATAGGTATGAGCTGGTGGACATATTGAATAGTACTATTTTGGATGACAAACCATTCATCTATCGGGTGGTCTTGCTAGCTACAGTCACCTAATGACGTGGTCAATCACGATGAATGAATATTTCCAGCACACATACTATGAACTCGCGAAGAGTTGTTGATCATGGGATCATAAACAAGGGCACTCAGTCATAGTCTTGGTCGTGGACTTATGTACATTGCATCCATTCACACTTATGGATAACATATTATATGATAGCATAGCATTACGAGATGACGATCCTACTGGATTTTGATTGAAACATTTACTCATGCCTGGAATGGCCAACACACTATGGGATGATGATCCTAATGAATTTTGATTGAAACATTTTACTCGTGCCTGGAATGGCCAACACACTATAGGATGATGATCCTACTGAATTTTGATTGAAACATTTTACTTGTGCCTGGAATGGCCAACACACTATGGGATGATGATACTACTGAGTTTTGATTAAAACATTTTAACTCGTGCTTGGATGACAAACACTATTACTTCAATTGTTTGATTAACATAAAACCTAGGAACTCACCAACTTTTTAGTTGACACTTGTTCTTGCATGTATTAGGCTAGATATGGACCTTACACTTAAGCAGAATGAATAGCATTCTCTCATATTCAATGAGTTCTTGATACACAGTTTCATCACATCTCTCGTGTTTCCATCGACGGCGAGGGTGTGACACAAATGATGATACAACATATGGAAGATTCAATAACATATTATGTAAATTGGAGTTTCCTAAGTTTGATGGTGATGATGTAGATGGATGGATCTATAAAGTAGAGCATTTCTTCCTCGTAGATGAAACACCAGAAGCATTTAAATTGAGAGTTGCGGTTGTAAATTTTGAAGGAAGGCCATTACAATAAAATTAGGGTCATTTAAGAGCAAGGGTTTACGATCAATGAATTGACATGGAGGGATTACAAACAGTTAATTGCGAACGTATTTGCAGATTCTTTTGTTGAAAATGCTATGAAGGAGTTGATTTCATTTATGCATATTGGTGAACTTAAAGATTACTGTGATCAGTTTGATGCATTGCTTAATAAGGTAACTTTAATAGAGTCTTATGCTATTTGCATATTCATACATGGTTTGAAACGTGAAATAGGAGGAGTGCTTAGGATGTTTAAGCCTCCAACATTTAAGTAAGCATATTCCTTAGCAAGAATTCAAAATGTCCTAGTGGTACTCCATGACCATCCAAAATGGAAGCTCATGGGTTCAAATCCCATCCAAGGCATATTGGGGCTGAGGGGGTTTTCCAAAATCGTTTCCTCCTGAGGTGGGCTACCCTGGGTTCAGGTGTTGCCATATGATCCGAGTTCTGAGTCTTCGAGCTCAATGATATCCTGGATCCAAGGTATTGCGTCAAAAAAAAAAAACTAAAAAAACCAATTCGCGTTCCTCCTGTGAATTCTATTACGAGAATACCTAACACTTTTTTTGCGGAAAATATGATTAATACTCCTTTAAATGCTGCTAAATTACCTTTACTACCAGCACCATAGAAAATTCCAAATAATATCGCTCAACGTTTGAAGCAATTGAAGTTGTTGATTCTACCACTTTAAAGGAGTACTTGTGATTTTGTGTTCACCCCAAGATTATTAAGCTCATACTTATACTTACGCAAGAAAAAGATAAATGAAAAACGTTAACGCCAAGGGGAATTGAACCCACTCCATTATATACACCAAACCAAAGTCCTATCAACTAAGCTACCTCATATAATGTATTTGATTTTGAAATTGATATAATTAAACAATAACAATTTCAAAAAAAAAGAAGAAAACTTTAAATTAACAAATCAGTAATTAAAGTTGAAAAACTTAAGCATACTATAACGAGAAATTTCAAAATTGCACGATACATAAGTAAACGAGTGGATGGATGATATAACTAGAACTCTTAATTTCTCTTATATATAAGAGATGTGCTAGGGTGTTCATCAGGTCGGATAACAGTTTATTTGGGTTATTCGGATCGGGTTGTTCGGATTTGAAAATTTTAATACCTTATCCGAAACCCGACCTGATCCGAATTCGGAGAATTTCAATCCGATCCGAATCTATCTGAATAATCCGAAAAACCCGAATAAACTTATTTTTTCATCCGAATAATCCGAACAACCCGAATAACCCAAAAATACGTGGTTTATTCGGATTGAATTCAGATATCCGATCCGAATAAACATGATTTTGTATATCCGATATTCGATCCTATCCGAATTCGAAAAACAAATATCTGATCTGAATCTATCTGAGTATCCGAATCTTTAATTCGGATCGGTTTTTTGGGTTTCGAATACGGTTCGGATTTTTTGGATATCGGATTCTTTGAACACCCTTAAGATGTGCTTAACAATTATAAAAAATATTTAAAACCATTATACTCAAAACTAATACCACCTTCTTGCTCGCCACCACAATGAACATTCAAAGCAGACTGAATATTGTGCCAACACCACATTCTCTGATGATGATAGTTGCACTATTTTTTCTGCTGATGTGTGCTTACATTGGCACATGCTATCGTCATAGAAAACGATAGATGAAAGCACATGCTATCATTCGTATGTGAAACAAAATAACTACAGAACTTATGGTGGTTATAGACAAAGAAATACAATGTGTTTTCATTCGTATGCTGAATCTTTTCAACCAACTTGGAAGAATCAAAGTTATGGTTCCAGTATGACCTTTTCTTTGACAATAGCATGTGCCAATGTAAGCACATATCTGCAGAAAAGATAGTGCAACTATCATCATCAGAGAATGTGGTGTTGGCACAATATTAAGTCCGCTTCGAATGTTCATTATGGTGGCGACCAAGAAGGTGATATTAGTTTTGGGTATAACGGTTTTGAAAATTTTTATAATTGCTAAGCACATCTCCTATACATAGGAGATATTAAGAGTTCTAGTTATATCATCCATCCACTGGTTTACTACGTATCGTGCAATTTTGAAATTGCTCGTTTTAGTTTGCTTAATTTTTTCAACTTTAATTACCGATTTGTTCTTTTAAATTTTTCTGTTTTTTGGAAATTTTTATTGTTTAATTATATTAATTTCAAAATCAAGTACATTATATGAGGTCACTTTGTTGGTAGGACTTTGGTTTGGTGTATATAATGGCGTGGGTTCAATTCTCGTTGGCGTTAACGTTTTTGATTTATCTTTTTCTTGCATAAGTATAAGTATAAACTTAATAATCTTGGGGTTAACACAAAATCACAATCACTCCTTTAAAGTGGTAGAATCAGCAACTTTAATGGCTTCAAACGTTGAGCGATATTATGTGGAATTTTCAATGGTGCAGGTAGTAAAGGTAATTTAGCAGCATTTAAAGGAGTATCAATCATATTTTCCGCAAAAGAAGTCTTAGGTATTCCCGTAATAGAATTCCTGCAAAAACGTGAATTGGTTTTTTTAGTTAACGTAGCATTTTGAATTCTTGCTAAGGAATATGCTTACTTAAGCGTTAGAGGCTTAAACATCCTAAGCACTACTCCTATTTCAGGTTTCAAACCATATATGAATATGCAAATAGCATAAGCCTCAGTTATAGTTACCTTATTAAGCAATTCATCAAACTGATCACAGTAATCTTTAAGTTCACCAATATGCATCAATGAAATCAACTCCTCTATGGCATTTTCAACAAAAGAATCTGCAAATCTATTCGCAATTAACTGTTTGTAATCCCTCCATGTCAATTCATTGATTGTAACACACTTCTCTTAAATGACCTTAACCCCATTGTAATGCCCTTCCTTCGAGATGTATAACCACAATTCTCTATTTATATGCTTCTTGTGTTTCATCTACAAGGAAGAAATGCTATACATATATGGTAATCATTTTAGTCTTATATTAAAACAAAGTGATTACAATGATAATTATAGCATTATCATCCATCATACACGTAAAAAAACTAAAGAAATTAATACTTATTGTATCAAAACCTTGAAAAAAAGACAATTGATAGTACAAAAGTACTAGCAAAAAATAAAACGAGGCATAAGTTGATCCAAGGTTTCTCAAAGTCCCCTTCCTTTTGCAACTCTTGATCCTGGTCTGGGGTTCTGATTTGAATTGCCAACTTATGTGTGTATGTAGTAAAAGTAATAGAGTAGAACAACGATGTTTTAAGAAGAAAAGTGAATAATCTCCTTCTAAATATCAAATGTGCAGAACTATTGATGAAAATAGATAGACTACTAGTCATGCAGATGTTGTTTGCTATTGAGACTTGTTTGAATGCAAAACGATTGTTTTATGCTGCTATCTTTTTCTGGCCTCGTGAGAGATCTCGTTGTTTGCAAGACGAGTGTCCGTGTAGAGACCATGTCACACCCCAGGCCGGCGGGAACGGATCGGGTTTTCCCGTCGGGCGGAAGGTTCCCGGGGCGCGATGTCTTGAGTGATAATCAAATGATCAGATTGTTTACATAGCACATGATAAATAAATGAGAAATGCTAACACATCCATGATATAGAATTACAAGATTAAATTACAATGTATCGTTCATAATTTAATCAAGTAAATCAACCAAAAAGAATCAATGCAACTATATCTTGTATCTGTACAAGATATACAAAATATGATTCATTGTTTAGTCATCAAAAGTATGCAATATCAAAAGTAGCTAGGTCTTCTAAAAGTCCACTAGCTAGTCCTTGCATATAAGTTGTTACAGCTGTTCATCACCTTAGAAAACATGTATTTAAACAAAGTCAACACTAGGTTGGTGAGTTCATAAGGTAAGTTAATTGAAAACCCTGATTCATTCACATGCACATTCACAATGATAAATATGTTACTTGTATGTTGTTTGTTCACCTGTATTCCCAATGGCTTCTCAATAGTTATATTCACAAGTACTATATTATCCTAGTAGTGATTCTTATATATAGGGCATATGTAAGGGAACTAAGCCCTAGCCAACATCCCACCACATCACTACTAGAACTCCACACTACTTGCAATACAACTATTGATTTCCATTCCCATTCCACATGTTTATCTCATTCTTGATCACATGTGATATTATGTATAGAATAATATAATAATATAGTTGTATTTATCAACCGAAGTTTAGATAACCATTATATATGTTAAGGATGTTAGATTTATCAAATATGTTCCTTCTATTATTCTATAATTGTGGGGTTAACTGTTGTTACACTTTTAAATATTAATAGTGTTAGTTAACCAATTGTAATTTGTTCTTGAACTATAGTGCATAGAGTCTAAAAGGACTCCATTGAAATCCTCACGTAATCAGATTTCAATGCATCCGATTTACCTCTACCACTTTGTAAACCCATAGACCTCATCGAAACCGTTACTAGTAATATGACATGAGAACATACATTACTCAGTCTACTAGTCAACAAGAAACGATGGATTAATTACTTATCACTGCAGATTAATATCACCATGTGTCGCTTTCCAGACCCTAACTGTCGTCGCCCTGTCACCGGTCATACGTTACCGGCCAATGAATCAATACGATCAACATACTAGCCCTACAAGCTAGAGGTTTGTCAAACCTATGGTACCACTATGGTATCGTCGGTTTAGTCACGTCAAACTAACTGGTCAGCGAATTATAGGGGCTTACATGATCAACTTGTATAAATGGCACATGATTGAAGTGATATAATACAACAGGTCAATAGTAACTAATTGTAATTGCGTTCATCCTTGTTATTGTTCTCAATGTCATATGTTCTCTGTGTTATTAACAAAGTTAAATAAGAACTTGTCTTATTACATTATGTTAATCGATATGTGAATGATGTTGTTATCATGAAGTTATGTTATCATGATTATCATTCCTTGTTCCATGTTCTCTTGTAATATGTGTTGAGTTGTAAAGCTAAGTGTTATAAGAACTTGTCCTACTTCACTTACTTAACTCTTTTTTTGAATGATGTAATGAAAAGGTGTTATATTCATATCATTCTTATGTTTTGTTCTTGTCATCATGTCATCATGTTCCTTGTAATTGTTTCTATGTTATTTCTTGTAAGAATAACTAAGGGGTCGTTTGGTTGAGTCTGAATCATTAAGTGATGAATGGTTAAGAGGTCTGAATGGTTAAGAGGGTCTGAATGGTTAAGAGGTCTGAATGGTTAAGTGTTTGGTTGCATCTGAAAAAAAAAACCCTAGCCGTCGCCTCCTCCGTCTCCTCAGCCACTCGCAGCACCTCCTCCGCCCATCGCCGCCTTCGCCAGTCGCCTCCTCCACCTCCTCCATCGAGCTTTCCCAGCCCTCGATCATCACCATCGCATCCTGCGGTCTCCTTCTCGTCGAATCCACCATCGCGGTCTAGCATCTTGCGCCTACGTCGCCCTCACCGCAGTTTAACCCTCACCATCGCAGTCTACCGATCATGTGGTGCGAACCCCCTGTGGTGCGAACCACCAATCATGTCTAGTCGGCTCGAAGGTAAGCAAAACACTCACTTCTCACCCTCGTCTCCCATCCCCATCGACCTCATTTCTTGGCGGTGCCGCGGTTAGGTGCAACAGGTGGTGTGCGGTGCGGTGCGGCGGTGTGGGGATGCTGTGCGACGGGTGCGGCGGTGCGGCGGTTGTGGTGCGGCGGTGCGGTGGGTGGTGCGGCAGCGGTACGTTCAATCGAGGGAAGGTTTGGCCGGCCAAGCCCCATCGCTCTCCCTTTCCTTCATGTCTGAATCATTCAGACACATCTTCAAGTCTGAATGGTTCAGACCTCCATTCAGACATTTGGTTCCATTCAGATGTGATTTTTTTTGCGAAACAAACGGTCTGAATCTGAACCATTCAGATTCAGACCCATTCAGACCCATTCAGATGCTACCAAACAGCCCCTAAGTGTTGTAGGAGCTAATCTTACAACTATGTTATTCTATTGTATTGATGGGTTATGATATGATAATATCATAATCATCCTAATTTTTTCCTTTCATAATATGATCATACAAGCATGCATACAATGATATATGATAATAAGCAATTTAATATCATTTAAATCAAAGTATAAACAATATGTAATCAAAACTTTTAAGTAAATAAAAGTAGAGCATGTTTCTCAGCCCCGAGAGTTTAAAATCAGTTAAGATTAGAGAAAAGGGGCATAATAACTCACCTTGTTGTTGTAGGGTTGACTTAGCTTAAAAGAATGAAGACACGCGCTCTTGATCGTTCTTGTGGTAGTTTTCACGCTCCTGTATTGATTTCACGATGTATTCATCTTATAAGTATTGATTGTAATTTAGTCATGTGCGTGTAAATGTGTTAACCCTAGAGTTGGTTAACACCCGCGAGTCTCGACCTTGGTCTCCATTCGGCCTTGTTTAGTTCTCAAGGTTGTTGAATCATATTCGTATCAAGTTTGAGTCATCACTCTTTGTTATTGATCTTGTGTCCTCTTGAAATATTATAAGGTTAAAAAAGTTCTAATTATCAATTTAGGTTTGAGTTATAAGTTACCAACCTTTAAGTCCTTGTAACCTAAATTAGTATCATAACTCTAGTGTCATTCTAGCCCAATTGTAATTACCCTGCAATATTTCTTGTCACCTTTGTAATTACTCGTGACTATCATGATTCTATAATCTCTAATCAAAGTAACCTTATGAAATTTGTTTAATTATCTTGATAACCAAGTGGCCGAATGGGTGTGTTAACCAACTTGACCACAATATCAACTTGGACTACATAGTTGGGCCATATAACTGTCGTGGGCTGTTGGGCCAATTCAATTGGGCCGAGAATGCCCATGTTGGGCCTGTTTGATGTTCAGTTGGGATTTGGGACGGTTTCACATGGGCTGGCCAAGAATTAAGCGACCGAAGGTGGTGTGACACCCACATAACAGCGAACCTAGTGGGTTCTACGGCCATAGGTTCGGCTAGAAATAACCATGATAGGTTCGCCTAGCATTCTTGAAGGTTCGTAGTCCATGTGGTTCCGCTGGTGTGTCCACAAGGTTCGTGAGTCCCCAAGGTTCAGCCCTAAGGTTCGTTCTTAGCCTCAAGGTTCGCCACATCAAAAGAGTTCGGTGAAGGTTAGAAGATTCGGCCATGGTTTTAAGCATAAGGTTCGCCTGGATCTGCATGGTTCGTGGGTGGCTGAAGGTTCGTTGCATGGTGTCTGGGTTCGGCTAAGGCTAGCCTCAGGAGGGTTCGCAGCCAACTAACAAGAAAGGTTCGTTCACAGTGATGGTTCGGCCAGTCGCAAGGTTCGGCCAACCCCATCCACCAAGGTTCGGCCAAGTGGGGAACATGGAGGTTCGTTCCCTATATCCTGGTTCGTGATGAAGCAAGGGTTCGTCCCAGGGTTCGGTGATGAATAGGCTCGCCTGAGAATGGTGCGGCACTTCGTGGGTTCGCAGGAGACTCAAGGTTCGGTTGTAGCACCCTCCTCGTGAACCTGTACTACACATCACCATTCTCATAACATCCTACTCATGGTGAAGTTTTTCTCCAGATCTGTGTAACACGAATGAGGCTCTCACAGGTGTACTAGGCTCGTGGTTGAGTCTAGGTTCGGTTAGATGGGTGTGTATCAAAACTATAAGTGAAAACCCTCTTTTTCGTGATATTCCTTGGATCATACCTCGTTTTCAGCTGAGTAAATGCCCAGATCTACTGTACTTCCTTGTAGAGAACGTCAAGGGCTACGCGTGGACACCAAGAACACGCGATTTGGCCAAGAAACGAGTGAGATACGAAGCTTTGAAGGTGGTTTATGGTGGTGAGAAGGTGGTGGCCGGAAATTTGAGTTAGAGAGAGAGTGGAAAGTGATGAAATGAATAAATGGAGTTCATTTAGGGTATTTATACTCCGGATGAGTTCGGGTTCGTTTCGGTTGCTCGGTTCGTGATTTCGTCGCGTATTCGGAACGTTACGCGTAATTTAAATATTATAAATAAAAGAAGTTAATTAATTATTTTGATGAGTTTCAAAATTGTAAAAATGTTAAATATTATATTTTATTAATATAATTATCGTTCGCGTCGTGTTTTCGTTTTCGTTTCGTCGAATCGCGTCACCATCGCACGCATTCGTTCGAATCGTCATTCGAACGAACACGACGATGGTTTTGCTTTCCGACTTTTGTTTTCTACTTGTCAGTCATCATTTCAAAACGTTAAACTCACAGATATGTTTGTGTGAATCGTCACCCACGCAAACACACTGTCAGTTCGTTATTCTGAACGACACTGTTACATTGTTTAAATTGCATTTCCTCACTGTCGAACTCAACTAAACATCCTGATTTCATATTGTTTTCACATTGAAATGTCAGCCATCTGATTCCTGTCATCTATGGATATCAGATCGCAACCGATTTGTTTCTGTCATTCGCTTGAACACTGTTGTTTCTCATGTTTAGTTGTGTTAACTGTACTTAGGTTTTCACTTAAATACACACAACTAATGTTTCAAATGTATATTGTACTTACAGTACTTAAGTTTACACAAAAATACGTACAATTGATGCTTGTATTTAGAATCCTGTTAATACAAGTACTGTTACACCCGTGAACTTACACATAGTTACTGTAGATAGTACACGCACCGTACGGACTTGCCTGCCGGTTCGGTACTAGTTGTCACAGACCACCAGGCGGATTTTGATAAAATTGTAAGGCATAGGCCCTGAGTAATCATGTTACCACAAGGGTCGTCTCGCCGCCAATGATCCCCATTTGATCCACCTCATTTGCGTACTCCTAGATGTGACGAAAGTACTCCAATAGATTATTAAAAAAAATATTCAGATAAGCACAACTATGAAGAAAGCATGTGCCACTATAAGCTCATTTTCTCAAATTATGATAGTTGTACTATTTTTTCTGTGGATGTGTGCTTACATTTGCACATGCAATCGTCAAAGTCGTACTTATTTGAATAATTGTTTTAATAATCAATTAGAGTACTTCCGTCACATCTGAGAGTATGCGAATGAGGTGGATCAAATGGGGATCATTGGCGGCAAGACAACCCTTGAGGTAGCATCATTATTCTAGGCCTATGCCTTACAATTTTATCAAAGTCCGCCTTGTGGTCTCTACACGGACACTCGTCTTGCAAACGACGAGATTTCTCACGAGGCTGGAAAAACGATAGCAGCATACAACAATCGTATTCCATTCAGACAAGTCTCATTAGCAAACAACATCTGCATGACTACTAGCTTATCTATTTTTATATTTCATTTCGCACATTTGACATTTAAAAGGAGAATATTCACTTTTCATCTTACAACATCGTTGTTCTGCTCTATTACTTTTGCTGCATACACATATAAGTTGGCAATTCAAATCAGAACCCCAGACCATGATCAAGAGTTGTAAAAGGAAGGGGACTTTGTGAAATCTTGGATCAACTTATGCCTCGTTATATTTTTTACTAGTACTGTTGAACTATCAATTGTCATTTTCTTCAAGGATTTGAGACTATATGTTTTAATTTATTTAGGTTCTTTACGTGTATGATGGATGTTAATGCTATAATTATCATTGTAATAAGTTTGTTTTAATATAAGATTAAAATGATTAACATATATGTTTTCATTTTAATCTTATATTAAAACAAACTGATTACAATGATAATTATACCAATATCATCCACCATACACGTAAACAACCTAAAGAAATTAATACTTACAGCCTCAAAACCTTGAAGAAAAAGACAATTGATAGTACAACAGTATAGCAAAAAATATAACGAGGCATAAGTTGATCCAAGATTTCACAAAGTCCCCTTCCTTTTGCAACTCTTGATCATGGTCTGGGGTTCTTATTTGAATTGCTAACTTATGTGTGTATGAAGCAAAAGTAACATAGTAGAACAACGATGTTTTAAGAAGAAAAGTGAATATTCTGCTTCTAAATATCAAATGTGCAAAATTAAAGATGAAAATAGATAAATTACTAGTCATGCAGATGTAGTTTGCTAGTGAGACTTGTCTGAATTCAACACGATTGTTGTATGCTGCTATCTCTTTTCCTGCCTCGTGAGAAATCTCGCTGTTTGCAAGACGAGTGTCTGTGTAGAGACCACCAGGCGGATTTTGATAAAATTGTAAGGAATTGCCCTTGAATAATGAGGCTACCTCAAGGGTCTTCTAGCCGCCAATGATCCCCATTTGATCCACCTCATTTGCGTACTCCCAAATGTGACGGAAGTGCTCCAATAGATTATTAAAACAAATATTCATATAAGCACAACTATGAAGATAGCATGTGCCAATATAAGCGCAGATTCTCCGATTATGATAGTTGTACTATTTTTTTGTGGATGTGTGCTTACATTAGCACATGCAATCATCATTGTTGTGCTTATTTGAATAATTGTTTTAATAATCAATTAGAGTACTTCCGTCACATCTGAGAGTACGTAAATGAGGTGGATCAAATGGGATCATTGGCGGCGAGACGACGCTTGAGGTAGCATCATTATTCAAGGCCTAAGCCTAACAATTTTACCAAAATCCGCCTGGTGGTCTCTACCGGGACACTCGTCTTGCAAACAACGAGATTTCTCACGAGGCCGGAAAAGAGATAGCAGCATACAACAATCGTGTTGCATTCAGACAAGTCTCAATAGCAATCAGCATCCGCATGACAAGTAGCTTATCTATTTTTATATTTCATTTCGCACATTTGACATTTAGAAGGAGAATATTTACTTTTCAACTTTTAACGTCGTTGTTCTGCTCTATTACATTTTTTGCATACACACATATGTTGGCAATTTAAATCCTAACACCAAACCATGATCAAGAGTTGCAAAAGGAAGTGGACTTTGTGAAATCTTGAATCAACTTATGCCTCATTATATTTTTTGCTAGTACTGTTGTACTATCAATTGCCTTTCACTTTAAGGTTTTCAGACTATTAGTATTAATTTCTTTAGGTTCTTTACGTGTATGATGGATTATAATGCCATAATTATCATTGTAATCACTTTGTTTTAATATATGATTAAAATTAAAACATATATTTTAGTCATTTTAATCTTATATTAAAACCAAGTGATTACAATGATAATTATAACATTATCATCCATCATACACGTAAAGAACCTAAAGAAATTAATACTTATAGTCTCAAAACATTGAAGAAAAAGACAATTGATAGTACAACAGTATTAGCAAAAAAATATAACGAGGCATAAGTTGATCCAAGATTTCACAAAGTCCCCTTCCTTTTGCAACTCTTGATCATGGTCTGGGGTTCTTATTTGAATTGCCAACTTATGTGTGTATGTAGTAAAAGTAATAGAGTAGAACAACGATGTTTTAAGAAGAAAAGTGACTATTCTCCTTCTAAATATCAAATGTGCAAAATTAAAGATGAAAATAGATAAACTACTAGTCATGCAGATGTTGTTTGCTATTGAGACTCGTCTCAATGCAACACGATTGTTGTATGCTGCTATCTCTTTTCTGACCTCGTGAGAAATCTCGATGTTTGCAAGACGAGTGTCCGGGTAGAGACCACCAGGCGGATTTTGATAAAATTTTAAGGCACATGCCTTGAATAATGATGCTACCTCAAGGGTCGTCTCGCCGCCAATGATCCCCATTTAATCCACCTCATTTGCGTACTCCCAAATGTGACGAAAGTACTCCAATAGATTGTTAATACAAATATTCATATAAGCACAACTATGAAGAAAGCATGTGCCAATATAAGAACAGATTCTCCGATTATGATAGTTGTACTATTTTTTCTATGGATGTGTACATACATTAGCACATGCAATCATCATAGTTGTGCTTATTTGAATAATTGTTTTAATAATCAATTAGAGTACTTCCTTCACATCTGAGAGTATGCGAATGAGGTGAATCAAATGGGGATCATTGGCGGCAAGACGACCCTTAAGGTAGCATCATTATTCTCGGCCTATGCCTTACAATTTTACCAAAATCCGTCAGGTGGTCTCTACACGGACACTCGTCTTGCAAACGGAGAGATTTCTCACAAGGCAGGAAAAACGATAGTAGCATACAACAATCGTGATGCTTTCTGACAAGTCTCAATAGCAAACAACATCTGCATGACTAGTAGCTTATCTATTTTTATATTTCATTTCGCACAATTGACATTTAGAAGGAGAATATTAACTTTTCATCTTTCAACATCGTTGTTCTGCTCCACTACTTTTGCTACATACACACATAAGTTGGTAATTTAAATCATAACCCCAAACCATGATCAAGAGTTGCAAAAGGAAGTGGACTTTGTGAAATCTTTGACCAAATTATGCCTCGTTATATTTTTTGCTAGTACTATTGTACTATCAATTGTCTTTTTCTTCAATGTTTTGAGACTATAAGTATTAATTTCTTTAGGTTCTTTACGTGAATGATGGATGATAATGCTATAATTATCATTGTAATCACTCTGTTTTAATATAAGATTAAAATGAAAACATATATGTTAATCATTTTAATCTTATATTAAAACAAACTGATTACAATGATAATTATAGCATTATCATCCATCATACACGTAAAGAACCTAAATAAATTTAAACATATAGTCTCAAAACCTTGAAGAAAAAGACAATTGACAGTACAACAATACTAGCAAAAAATATAACGAGGCATAAGTTGATCCAAGATTTCACAAAGTTCCCTTCCTTTTGCAACTCTTGATCATGGTCTAGGTTCTGATTTGAATTGCCAACTTATGTGTGTATGTAGCAAAAGTAATTTAGTAAAACAACGATGTTTTAAGAAGAAAAGTGAATGTTCTCCTTCTAAATATCAAATGTGCAAAATTAAAGATGAAAATATATAAACTACTAGTCATGCAGATGTTGTTTGCTATTGAGACTTGTCTGAATGCAACACCATTGTTGTATGCTACCATCTCTTTTCCGGCCTCGTGAGAAATCTCGCTGTTTGCAAGACGAGTGTCCGGGTAGAGACCACCAGGCGGATTTTGATAAAATTGTAAGGCATAGGCCTTGAATAATGATGCTACCTCAAGGGTCGTCTCGCCGCCAATGATCCCCATTTGATCCACCTCATTTGCGTACTTCCAAATGTGACGGAAGTACTCCAATAGATTATTAAAACAAATATTCATATAAGCGCAACTATGAAGATAGCATGTGCCAATATAAGCACAGATTCTCCGATTATGATAGTTGTACTATTTTTTCTATGGATGTGTGCTTACATTAGCACATGCAATAATCATAGTTGTGCATATTTGAATAATTGTTTTAATAATCAATTAGAGTACTTCCTTCATATCTGAGAGTATGCGAATGAGGTGAATCGAATGGGGATCATTGGCGGCAAGACGACCCTTGAGGTAGCATCATTATTCTTGGCCCAATCCTTACAATTTTACCAAAATCCGTGTGGTGGGCTCTACACGGACACTCATCTTGCAAACGGCGAGATTTCTCACGAGGCTGGAAAAACGATAGTAGCATACACCTATCGTGTTGCTTTCAGACAAGTCTCAATAGCAAACAGCATCTGCATGACTAGTAGCTTATCTATTTTTATATTTCATTTCACACATTTGACTTTTACAAGGTGAATATTCACTTTTCATCTTACAACACCGTTGTTCTGCTCTATTACTTTTGCTGCATACACACACAAGTTGGTCATTTAAATCATAACCCAAGACCATGATCAAGAGTAGCAAAAGGAAGTTGACTTTGTGAAATCTTGGATCAACTTATGCCTCGTTATATTTTTTGTTAGTACTGTTGGACTATCATTTGTCTTTTTCTTTAAATTTTTGAGACTATAAGTTTT
Source organism: Mikania micrantha (assembly GCA_009363875.1). Lineage (NCBI taxonomy): Eukaryota > Viridiplantae > Streptophyta > Magnoliopsida > Asterales > Asteraceae > Mikania > Mikania micrantha. The sequence goes on from CM018693.1 coordinate 48,191,044, forward strand.
AATTTCTTTAGGTTCTTTAAGTGTATGATGGATGATAATGCTATAATTATCATTGTAATCACTTTGTTTCAATATAAGATTAAAATTAAAACATATATTTTAATCATTTTAAGCTTATATTAAAACAAAGTGATTACAATTATAATTATAGCATTATCATCCATCATATACGTAAAGAACCTAAAGAAATTAATACTTATAGTATCAAAACATTAAAGAAAAAGACAATTGATAGTACAACAGTACTAGAAAAAACATAACGAGGCATAATTTGATCCAAGATTTCACAAAGTCCCCTTCATTTTGCAACTCTCGTTGATGGCCTGGTGTTCTTATTTGAATTGCCAACTTATGTGTGTATGTAGCAAAAGTAATATAGTAGAACAACGATGTTTTAAGAAGAAAAGTGATTATTCTCCTTCTAAATATCAAACGTGCAAAATTAAAGATGAAAATAGATAAACAACTATTCATGCAGATGTTGTTTGCTATTGAGACTTGTCTGAATGCAACACGATTGTTGTATGCAGCTATCTCTTTTCCGGCCTCGTGAGAGATCTTGCTGTATGCAAGACGAGTGTCCGGGTAGAGACCACCAGGCGGATTTTGATAAAATAGTAAGGCATAGGCCTTGAATAATGATGCTACCTCAAGCGTCGTCTCGCCGCCAATGATCCCCATTTGATCCACCTCAATTGCGTACTCCCAAATGTGACGGAAGTACTCCAATAGATTATTAAAACAAATATTCATATAAGCGCAACTATGAAGATAGCATGTGCCAATATAATCACAGATTCTCCGATTATGATAGTTGTACTATTTTTTCTATGGATGTGTGCTTACATTAGCAAATGCAATAATCATAGTTGTGCATATTTGAATATGTGTTTTAATAATCAATTAGAGTACTTCCTTCACATCTGAGAGTATGCGAATGAGGTGAATCGAATGGGGATCATTGGCGGCAAGACGACCCTTGAGGTAGCATCATTATTCTCGTCCCAAGCCTTACAATTTTACCAAAATCCATGTGGTGGTCTCTACACGGACACTCGTCTTGCAAACGAAGAGATTTCTCACGAGGCTGGAAAAACGATAGCAGCATACACCTATCGTGTTGCTTTCAGACAAGTCTCAATAGCAGACAGCATCTGCATGACTAGTAGCTTATCTATTTTTATATTTCATTTCACACATTTGACATTTAGAAGGATAACATTCACTTTTCATCTTACAAGATCGTTGTTCTGCTCTATTACTTTTGCTGCATACACACATAAGTTGGCAATTTAAATCATAACCCCAGACCATGATCAAGAGTTGCAAAAGGAAGTTGACTTTGTGAAATCTTGGATCAACTTATGCCTCGTTATATTTTTTGTTAGTACTGTTGGACTATCAATTGTCTTTTTCTTCAAAGTTTTGAGACTATAAGTTTTAATTTCTTTAGGTTCTTGACGTGTATGATGGATGATAATGCTATAATTATCATTGTAATCACTTTGTTTCAATATAAGATTAAAATTAAAACATATATTTTAATCATTTTAAGCTTATATTAAAACAAAGTGATTACAATGATAATTATAGCATTATCATCCATCATACACGTAAAGAACCTAAAGAAATTAATACTTATAGTCTTAAAACATTAAAGAAAAAGACAACTGATAGTACAACAGTACTAGCAAAAAATATATCGAGGCATAAGTTGATCCAAGATTTCACAAAGTCCCCTTCATTTTGCAACTCTTGATCATGGTCTGGTGTTCTTATTTGAATTGCCAACTTATGTGTGTATGTAGCAAAAGTAATAGAGTAGAACAACGATGTTTTAATAAGAAAAGTGATTATTCTCCTTCTAAATATCAAATGTGCAAAATTAAAGATGAAAATAGATAAACAACTATTCATGCAGATGTTGTTTGCTATTGAGACTTGTCTGAATGCAACACGATTGTTGTATGCAGCTATCTCTTTTCCGGCTTCGTGAGAAATCTCGCTGTTTGCAAGACGAGTGTCTGTGTAGAGACCACCAGGTGGATTTTGATAAAATTGTAAGGCACAGGCCTTGAATAATGACGCTACCTCAAGGGTCGTCTCGCCGCCAATGATCCCCATTTGATCCACCACATTTGCGTACTCCCATATGTGACGGAAGTACTCCAATAGATTATTAAAACAAATATTCATATAAGCACAACTATGCAGATAGCATGTGCCAATATAAGCACAGATTCTCCGATTATGATAGTTGAACTATTTTTTCTATGGATGTGTGCTTACATTAGCACATCCAATAATCATAGTTGTGCATAGTTGAATAATTGTTTTAATAATCAATTAGAGTACTTCCATCACATCTGAGAGTATGCGAATGAGGTGAATCAAATGGGGATCATTGGCGGCAAGACGACTCTTGAGGTAGCATCATTATTTTCGGCTCATGCCTTAGAATTATACCAAAATCCGTCTGGTGGTCTCTACACAGACACTTGTCTTGCAAACGGCGAGATTTCTCACGAGGCTGGAAAAACGGAGCATACACTTATCGTGTTGCTTTCAGACAAGTCTCAATAGCAAACAACATCTGCATGACTAGTAGCTTATCTATTTTTATATTTCATTTCACACATTTGACATTTAGAAGGAGAATATTCACTTTTCATCTTACAACATCGTTGTTTTGCTCTATTACTTTTGCTGCATACACACATAAGTTACCAATTTAAATCATAACCCCTGACCATGATCAAGAGTTGCAAAAGGAAGTTGACTTCGTGAAATTTTGGATCAACTTATGCCTCGTTACATTTTTTGTTAGTACTGTTGGACTATCAATTGTCTTTTTCTTCAAAGTTTTGAGACTATAAGTTTTAATTTCTTTAGGTTCTTCACGTGTATGATGGATGATAATGCTATAATTATCATTGTAATCACTTTGTTTCAATATAAGATTAAAATTAAAACATATATTTTAATCATTTTAAGCTTATATGAAAACAAAGTGATTACAATGATAATTATAGCATTATCATCCATCATACACGTAAAGAACCTAAAGAAATTAATACTTACAGTCTCAAAACATTGAAGAAAAAGACAATTGATAGTACAACAGTACTAGCAAAAAATATAACGAGGCATAAGTTGATCCAAGATTTCACAAAGTCCCCTTCCTTTTGCAACTCTTGATCATGGTCTGGTGTTCTTATTTGAATTGCCAACTTATGTGTGTATGTAGCAAAAGTAATAGAGTAGAACAACGGTGTTATAGGAAGAAAAGTGATTATTCTCCTTCTAAATATCAAATGTGCAAAATTAAAGATGAAAATAGATAAACAACTATTCAAGCAGATGATGTTTGCTATTGAGACTTGTCTGAATGCAACACGATTGTTGTAGGCAGCTATCTCTTTTCCGGCCTCGTGTGAAATCTCGCTGTTTGCAAGATGAGTGTCCGTGTAGAGACCACCAGGTGGATTTTGATAAAATTGTAAGGCACAGGCCTTGAATAATGACGCTACCTCAAGGGTCGTCTCGCCGCCAATGATCCCCATTTGATCCACCACATTTGCGTACTCCCAAATGTGACGGAAGTACTCTGATAGATTATTAAAACAAATATTCATATAAGCACAACTATGCAGATAGCATGTGCCAATATAAGCACAGATTCTCCGATTATGATAATTGTACTATTTTTTCTATGGATGTGTGCTTACATTAGCACATGCAATAATCATAGTTGTGCATAGTTGAATAATTGTTTTAATAATCAATTAGAGTACTTCCGTCACATCTGAGAGTATGCGAATGAGGTGAATCAAATGGGGATCATTGGCGGCAAGACGACCCTTGAGGTAGCATCATTATTCTCGGCCTATGCCTTACAATTTTACCAAAATCCGTCTCGTGGTCTCTACACGGACACTGGTCTTGCAAACGGCAAGATATCTCACGAGGCTGGAAAAACGATTGCAGTATACACCAATCGTGTTGCTTTCAGACAAGTCTCAATAGCAAACAGCATCTGCATGGCTAGTAGCTAATCTATTTTTATATTTCATTTCACACATTTGACATTTAGAAGGAGAATATTCACTTTTCGTCTTACAACATCGTTGTTCTACTCTATTACCTTTGCTGCATACACACATAAGTTGGCAATTTAAATCATAACCCCAGACCATGATCAAGCGTTGCAAAAGGAAGTTGACTTTGTGAAATCTTGGATCAACTTATGCCTCGTTATAATGGGCCCAAGGGTGGCCCAATGGGTTTAATATAAGCCCCTCATGTTTAATTACACTTTTCTTAAATTAATTATGTCTTTCATTAAAGAAATTAAATAATAAACCTTATTAAAGTAATTAAATGATTTATAAATAAAAGTTCAACTTAAAATAAATTATCTTAAAAATGTGTTAAATAAAGGCTTGTGATGTAATTAAAATAAACCCTAATCATCTAGGGTTTAGTAGTTAATAATATTGGGACATAGGTCTATTACGGGTAATACAATTAGATTAGTTAGGTGAAATCCTAGAAACACTTTAGTAACGTAGGACACTTAGTTGCACACCGAGACCAACACCTAGTTACGACAACTACAGTATGTACTTATCGTATTCGAATTCTTTTAAAACAACTCAGGGACCGAAGATACATAGGCTACAACAACGAGCGCGCATTTTGTGGTAATTCTATACAGAGCAACACAAGTGAGTTCATTGCCCCTTTTCTAAACATTTTTGTTTTAAAACGCGGGGCTGAGAAGCATGCGTAAACTATTTTATATACATTGTTTACTTAAATGCTTTTATTTATTTATATGTTTTACATATATATGTTTGTTTATACTCCTAGACTCCTGTCTAGGTAATTGCTACGCAGAATTAACTAGCAAGTTAATTAAATTACTCCTACGAGTAATACTTCAAATTCTAAGATTCTAAACAAACCCTTAGTCCATCAAGCTCAAATTCAAGAATCGAAATTTAAAGAGAAACCAAAAGAAGAAAAGCCAAAGATCATGTTCAAAGAAATCTAATTCAGTGTGTGATCTGGAAGCAAAGGATCCTAATCAAGAATCAATTATCATTGTGGAATCATGGAAATTCTAAAGATCAAGATCAAGAGACTCAAGGAATCATAAATCATAAATGTGTGTGAATCATTGAAATAATGAAATCATTACAATCTAATGAAATCATTAATACTTGAGTTAAGGTGGATGCCAGTTGTATAGAAATCAAGACCACGTGTAACACATAAAGTCACGGCATAAATAGTAGACTCTTGTTGTCAAGCTATATGGGCAATAACGTGAACTATCAAATGAAATCAAAATCAAGAGAATCAAAGAGATCAAGAATCAAAGGATATCTGTAAAGTCCCGGCATGTACAGTAGACCATTGGGTCAAGCTGATATGGGCATCATTAAAATCCCGGCACGCTCAGGTAGGCTCATGGTGAGTCCTGCCTGATATGGGTCACGTGTGAGAGGGTACAACTTGGACAACCACCAACAACTAGGTCTAATTGATTGAGTCAAATAAGGCCCAATCATCATGTCCTAGTTGTAATTAAATGCTTATTTATTTATTTAATCTAAACATTTAATATCATATTTCTACAAATGATTTGGGGAAATCATGACTTCATGGTGAACTCAAAAGATAATGGTAAATCTATTTGTGGAAATAAAATCTAAATTGAAGGTGAATGGAGTGAAACGCTTAATTATCATCAATAACAATATGTTATGTGGTCCGGTTTGTGGTGGGATGTTGGCTGGGGCTTGTTTCCCCTACATATGCCGTATATATAAGCATACTTGATTGGATAACATAAATGGTTGTTGATGAGGTTAAGGTTGTCATTTTGAGGAATCAAGATAAACTTTTCAGGGTAATCAAATTCTATGAATCAAATGCTAAGAATCAAAGGTAAGGGATGAAATGCTTAATTATCACCAGGAACAATATATCATGTGGTTTGGTATGTGGTGGGATGTTGGCTGGGGCTTGTCCCCTACATATGCCCTATATATAAGCATACTGAATTGGATGATATAGGTGGTTAATGGTGAGGTTAAGGTTGTCATTCAGGTTATTCAAACTCATTTTTATAAAACTATATGAACTCACCAACCATGTGTTGACTTGATCTTTTTGCATGACTTCTCAGGTGACGAACAGGTCAATTAAGAAGTCATTACTTTTGGACTAGGACTTCAGATAGAAGACTTAGTATTTTGGACCTGCATATTTTTGGACATCATACACAATTATTTTGTATATCTTGTGCAGATACAAGATTGAAGATTTATGATGTGATAGTAGATGTACATTGTTAAATTATAAACTTAACTGATGTAATTTAACTTTGTAATTCTATTTTATTCTAGCAAGTTTCTCATTTATATATCATGTGCAATGTAAACAATCTGATCATTTTGATTATCACTCATGATATCGCGCCCCGGGAACCTTCCGCCCGACGGGGACTCCGATCCAACCCCGCCGGCTTGGGGTGTGACAGATTGGTATCAGAGCCATTGTTATAGAGAAATATAGGTCATGTAATTAAACGGTTTGGCCTAGACTATAACCTAGGGACCCTGCATGTAGAGAACACAGGAATTAGGACCTTATTGTATTATGTCTTCTGCATTCGATCATTGCACTAACCAATATTCTTTTGGTTATGATCAGAATGCCGCCGAGAAGACAGACTCCCTCGTTACCACCTCTAGATTTGGTTCCACATTCCTCAACACCATCACCAGCTGATTCCCCACCGCCACCTTCTCCACGGCCTCCTCCTCCTCCACTCATCCTACCAGCAGGCCCGAGCACAACGCCAATACTGGATCCTACTACCATCGCTTTGGTGACCCTACTGAGCAGTCAGATGACTAATCAGATGAAGGAAGCAATACCGGAGATGTTCAACCGTCTCCGTAATGAGATCAACAACACTGGTAACTCATCAGGAGAAGCCAGTGGGAAGACTAGTGGTACCTCACACTACTCCTACAAGTCATTTGTAGGATGTAAGCCACCCAGTTTTAGTGGGTCTGAAGGAGCTGTTGGATTAATCCAATGGATTGAAAAGATCGAGACAACCTTGGACCTCTGCAGCTGTCCAGAGCATCACAAGGTTCGCTACTCATCTGGCACATTCAACAAGCGAGCTTTGACCTGGTGGAACGGTCAGATCAACGCCAGGGGAAGAGAAGAAGCCATGACCATGCCATGGGAAGACTTCAAGACGTTGCTGAGAACAGAATTCTGCCCCAAGAACGAGTTGCAGAAGCTGGAGGTCGAACTATCTAACCATGTGATGAAGGGGGCTGATCACATGGGGTATACTACTCGTTACCAAGAGTTAGTTGCTTTGGTGCCAGACATGGTACCAACTTTAGAGAAGAGGATAGACAGATATGTAGGTGGACTTCCCGCCTGCATTCAGGGCATGGTTGTTTCAGCCAACCCTGCCACTGTCGAGTCTGCAGTGAGATTGTCTGGGAAACTCACTGATCTTATGGTGGCCTCTGGAGTGTTGAAGAAAGAGGCTGACCCTGGAAAGAACAAAGCCGAGTCGTCAAAGAAACCTCATCATCACTAGAAGAAGAAGCAGAAACTCATCAAGAACTACACTGTGGCTACTCCCCTCAACCAAGTAGCAGTGGCACAACAAAATGTGCCCAAGAAACAGTATACTGGCCCACATCCCTTGTGTACTAAGTGCCAGTACCACCATGCTGCAAGGAACCAGTGCCATCAATGCACGGGTTGTGGAAAAAAAGGGCACTGGATTCAACAGTGCAGACTGACACCAAATCCAGCAGTCAACAATGCTGCTCTAGCACTCCCTCCACCAGCCAACCAGAACAACGGTGGATGCTTCAACTGTGGCGAACAAGGCCACTTTGCAAAGAACTATCCGAAGAAGACACAACAGGCAGTTCAAGCACCCCGTGGAAGAGCTTTTGTCATAGGAGCTCCAGCTGCACGCCAAGACCCGAATGTGGTCACTGGTACATTTCTCTTACATGACTTTTATGCATCTGTTCTATTTGACACTGGTGCGGATCAGAGTTTATCTCTATCGATTTTGCATGCCAACTAGATTCTATAAAGGAACAGTTAGACTCCCCTTACATCATAGAAGTAGCTAACAGAAAACAGATCACAGTTAGTACAGTATACAGGAATTGCCCGTTGACACTTAGTGGTCATACATTTGCCATCGATTTGATACCGATGGAGTTGGGTAGTTTCGACATCATTGTTGGAATGGATTGGCTTTCTTCTAATCGAGTGGAAGTCATATGTTTTGAGAAGCTGCTTCGAGTTCCATTTCCAGATGATCGTGTGTTGGAAGTCAGAGGGGATCAAGCAAAACGAAATGTCAAAATCATTTCTTGCATAAAGGCGTGTAAGTGTTTACAGAAGCAGTGTGTAGCTTTCCTGGCTCACGTGGTGGAAAAGGAGAAAGACAAGAAGAAGATACAAGACGTACCAGTAGTGAAAGAGTATCCAGAAGTATTTCCTGAAGACCTACCTGGTTTGCCACCGGCGCGACCGGTAGAGTTCCGAATTGACTTAGTTCCTAGAGCAACTCCTGTTGCTAAATCTCCATACAGGTTAGCACCTTCGGAGATGCAGGAATTTTCAAACCAGTTACAGGAGTTACTGGATAAAGGATTCATCAGACCGAGCTACTCACCATGGGGAGCTCCGGTCTTGTTCGTGAAGAAGAAAGACGGATCGTTTAGAATGTGCATCGACTATCGAGAATTGAACAAGTTAACTATCAAGAATCTGTATCCATTGCCGAGGATTGATGACTTGTTTGATCAGTTGCAAGGAGCTCAGTATTTCTCGAAGATCGATCTACGGTCCGGGTATCATCAGCTTAAAGTTCAAGACGAAGACATACCGAAGACGGCTTTTCGAACCAGATACGGGCATTACGAATTCCTGGTGATGCCTTTTGGATTGACGAATGCACCAGCGGTCTTCATGGACCTCATGAACCGAGTGTGCAAGCCGTATCTAGATCAGTTTGTTATTGTCTTCATTGATGACATACTAATTTATTCCAAGACCAAAACGGAGCACGAGCAACATCTCAGGAAGATCTTGGAGCTGTTGAAAGAAAAGAAACTATACGCCAAATTCTCTAAATGTGAATTTTGGCTAAGAGAAGTTCAGTTTCTTGGTCACGTAGTCAACAGTGAGGGAATACACGTAGATCCCGCAAAGATTGAAGCGATAAAGAATCGGGACACTCCGAAGACGCCAACGGAGATGCGGTCTTTTCTGGGATTGGCAGGTTATTATAGAAGGTTCATCTCGAACTTTTCTAAAATAGCCTTGCCCCTCACTAAATTAACTCAGAAGAGTGAACCGTTTGTTTGGGAGCAGAAACAAGAAGATGCTTTCTAGACGTTGAAACAGAAATTGTGTGATGCTCCAATTCTATCTCTCCCGGAAGGATGTGATGACTTTGTTGTGTATTGTGATGCATCCCATCAGGGACTTGGTTGCATACTGATGCAACGGGACAAAGTTATCGCTTATGCATCAAGACAGTTAAAAGTTCATGAGAAGAACTACACTACTCATGATCTTGAACTGGGAGCTGTAATCTTCGCATTGACATTACTTATATGGCACCAAGTGTACCATATTTACTGATCACAAGAGTCTACAACATATCTTTGATCAAAAGGAGCTCAACATGCGACAACACCATTGGGTTGAACTTCTGAATGACTACGATTGTGTGATCAAGTACCATCCGGGAAAGGCGAACGTTGTAGCTAATGCCTTGAGCCAGAAGGAACGGGTCAAACCTTTGCGCATCAGAGCAATGGGAATGATTGTGCAGACAAGTTTACGAGACAAGATTATTCAAGCACAACAGGAATCAGTTGATAGAGAAAACTTGAAGAAGGAACTTGACTGTGGAGCAGAGAAACAATTTGATACGAAGCCTGATGGAATCATTTACTATAAGGATCGTGTATGGATTCCTACGGTAGATGAATTGAGAAGACTTATCTTCGATGAAGCACACAAGACTAGATACTCTGTTCATCCTGGCGCCGATAAAATGTACCAAGACTTGCGTGGATTTTATTGGTGGCCGGGAATAAAGAAAGACATAGCTGAGTATGTCGGTCAATGTTTAACGTGTGCGAAGGTAAAGGCAGAACACCAGAAACCGTCTGGTTTACTGGAACAGCCTGAAATTCCGCTCTGGAAGTGAGAACAAATAGCTATGGACTTCATTACCAAGCTACCCCGCACTTCCAGTGGTCACGATACGATTTGGGAGATCATTGACTGTTTGACGAAATCTGCTCATTTCTTGCCGATGCGTGAGACTTTCACGATGGATAAACTGGCAAGATTATATATCAGTGAGATAGTGGTACGTTACGGTGTGCCATTGTCTATTATTTCCGATAGAGATAGCAAATTTAAATCAAGGTTCTGGCAATCATTGCAGAAATCTCTAGGGACACAATTGAATCTGAGTACAGCTTACCATCCACAAACGGACGGTCAAAGCGAACGTACCATTCAGACCCTGGAGGACATGTTGAGAACCTGTGTGTTGGATTTCGGTGGGAATTGGGACTCCCATTTGCCACTAATCGAGTTCTCTTACAATAACAGTTACCACAGTAGTATCGGATGTGCACCATTCAAGGCTCTTTATGGCCGAAAATGTCGATCACCGATCTGTTGGACTGAAGTGGGAGACAATCGAATAACTGGGCCAGAGCTTATTCAGGAAACCACTGACAAGATCGCCCAGATTCAACGAAGACTACAAGCTACTAGGAGTAGACAGAAAAGCTACGCCGACAAACGGCGTAAGCCGTTGGAATTCCAAGTGGGAGACCGTGTCATGTTAAAGGTTTCCCCATGGAAGGGTGTAGTACGCTTTGGAAAGAAAGGCAAATTAGCACCACGATATGTGGGACCGTTCGAAATCATCGAACGTATTGGTCCTGTAGCATATAGACTGAGACTACCAGATGAGCTCAGTGGTGTGCACGACGTGTTTCACGTCTCAAACTTAAGGAAATGCCTTGCTGACGAATCACTATCATCCAATCGAAGAAATTCAAGTCGACGAACAGTTACACTTTATTGAAGAACCTTTAGAGATTATGGATCGCAAGGTTAAACAACTGAGGCGAAGCCGTATTCCGATTGTAAAAGTTCGATGGAACTCAAGGCGCGGACCCGAGTTTACTTGGGAACGTGAAGATCACATGAAGTCAAAGTATCCCCAACTGTTTGAAGAGGAAGCCGTACCCGATAACAATTTTTAAATTTCGGGACGAAATTTCTCTAACAAGGGGAGACTGTAACATCAGTGCCGGAAACGTCACCGGAACAGTGATCTCTACAGTTCGTAAACAGTAAATCAGGTACATATTTCTGTTATCATTAGTATATCATTGTCATTACATGTTATCATAGCACAGTTCATATTCAATTCAGAAAAACAAGTTCAGAACTATGGTTCATCAGTCAGATAATTATCTGACATCACAGAACCATCATGAGATTATGTGTTAGGATTCTATTACGTATAAACGTATGTGAGGCTTTACAGAACAAAACAATACGGATATCGTTACGTGAATGCTAAACTGACGAATTATTTGTATAGGTGACGATCTGTACGAATAAATCTGAAAGTTTAACGTTCTGAATGATATCCAATAATTAGAAAACAATATTGAAAAGTATAGTTATCGTCGTGTTCGTACAAGTGACGATTCGAACGAATACGCGCGACGACTGTACGATTCGATTTTAAACCGTAAATTAATTATTTTCTTAAAACTTAAAATAAATAAAAGATATTAGTTAATTTATTAGGAATCACAACCTAAAATAATTTTATAAATTCTAGTTTAAGTACGAGTCGTTTCGTTACGAAAACGACGAGAAACCGACACTTTTACGTGAAATCACGAGAAACCGAACGAACCCGAACGAACCCGGGTATTTTCACCTCATTTAATGAGGCTTTAAACCCCACAACTACCACCACCAGCCAGCCATTACTCCTCTTTTTTCTCTCAAAAATTCGTCACTTTCTCTCTCTAGAACTCTCCACTCTCTCTCTAAGATTTCTTCCTCATTTCTTCATGAAATTGACCCATCTTGGTGTCTAAACGATCCTCTCAACTTGTAGATCACGAAAGTACAAGGGATCTAAGGTTTTATCCAGCGAATTCGAGGTAAAATTCATGTTTTTGTTCGGCTTTAGGGTTTTGAAAACCCTCATGGCCGCCCACCTTTCTAGCTGATTTAAGGCTTCAAAACCTTAGGGGAACACCACCGTAACCACCTAGGAATTTTTTGTGCACCTTAGGTTAGCCAATAGATCGAAGAACCATGGCTGCCCTTGCTCGAAACCATCTCAGCCGAATGACATGCACAACCCAGCGAATGACCAGCTTCTGGTCACCTTTCACCGAATGGCTTGGCTCAATCGGCCTGCCTTCTTTGCCCGAACCAGTGGGTCGAATGGCTCCATACTCCCTCCCTCATTCGCCGCATGGCTCAAGGCCGTATGAGGTCATTCGATCAAACTCTTTCGGCCGCCCCTCATTCGATCGGGGTCTTCTTCTTTCGGCCGAGTTCCTTCGCCACTAGCCATTCGCTCAGTCAAGGGGTTTTCATTCGATCGGCAGCTCACATTCGGCCAAGGGCATGAACACCCATTCGACAAGCTTGAGTGTGAACCGTGACTAGTGATCAAAGGGATGGGAGACATTTGTTATATGGGACTACGTAACCTTGCATGAATTGCATGGGTGGAATGTGTGCATGTGTGTGAGCATGGAATCATATATTAGGTTTCATCCCATGCAAATAACCACGATTTAACCAAGGACTAAAACTAGAATTGTCAAGAAAGGATCTATTTAAGACACGAAGGAAAAAGGGTTACAATAATAAGGGCTTTACATAGAATCTCGAGGATCAAACAACCTAAGATTTGAGGTGTTAACTTAGTTATTAACACCTAACCCTAGGGAATATCATAACAAACACGCAATTAGTCTAGATGGTCTATCGAATTATCTAGTACGAGTTATTTAAAGAATCATGAGACGGTCAAAGTCTAATAATGGGCCCAAGGGTGGCCCAATGGGTTTAATATAAGCCCCTCATGTTTAATTACACTTTTCTTAAATTAATTATGTCTTTCATTAAAGAAATTAAATAATAAACCTTATTAAAGTAATTAAATGATTTCTAAATAAAAGTTCAACTTAAAATAAATTATCTTAAAAATGTGTTAAATAAAGGCTTGTGATGTAATTAAAATAAACCCTAATCATCTAGGGTTTAGTAGTTAATAATATTGGGACATGGGTCTATTACGGGTAATACAATTAGATTAGTTAGGTGAAATCCTAGAAACACTTTAGTAACGTAGGACACTTAGTTGCACACCGAGACCAACACCTAGTTACGACAACTACAGTATGTACTTATCGTATTCGAATTCTTTTAAAACAACTCAGGGACCGAAGATACATAGGCTACAACAACGAGCGCGCATTTTGTGGTAATTCTATACAGAGCAACACAAGTGAGTTCATTGCCCCTTTTCTAAACATTTTTGTTTTAAAACGCGGGGCTGAGAAGCATGCGTAAACTGTTTTATATACATTGTTTACTTAAATGCTTTTATTTATTTATATGTTTTACATATATATGTTTGTTTATACTCCTAGACTCCTGTCTAGGTAATTGCTACGCAGAATTAACTAGCAAGTTAATTAAATTACTCCTACGAGTAATACTTCAAATTCTAAGATTATAAACAAACCCTTAGTCCATCAAGCTCAAATTCAAGAATCGAAATTTAAAGAGAAACCAAAAGAACAAAAGCCAAAGATCATGTACAAAGAAATCTAATTCAGTGTGTGATCTGGAAGCAAAGGATCCTAATCAAGAATCAATTATCATTGTGGAATCATGGAAATTCTAAAGATCAAGATCAAGAGACTCAAGGAATCATAAATCATAAATGTGTGTGAATCATTGAAATAATGAAATCATTACAATCTAATGAAATCATTAATACTTGAGTTAAGGTGGATGCCAGTTGTATAGAAATCAAGACCACGTGTAACACATAAAGTCCCGGCATAAATAGTAGACTCTTGTAGTCAAGCTATATGGGCAATAACGTGAACTATCAAATGAAATCAAAATCAAGAGAATCAAAGAGATCAAGAATCAAAGGATATCTGTAAAGTCCCGGCATGTACAGTAGACCATTGGGTCAAGCTGATATGGGCATCATTAAAATCCCGGCACGCTCAGGTAGGCTCATGGTGAGTCCTGCCTGATATGGGTCACGTGTGAGAGGGTACAACTTGGACAACCACCAACAACTAGGTCTAATTGATTGAGTCAAATAAGGCCCAATCATCATGTCCTAGTTGTAATTAAATGCTTATTTATTTATTTAATCTAAACATTTAATATCATATTTCTACAAATGATTTGGGGAAATCATGACTTCATGGTGAACTCAAAAGATAATGGTAAATCTATTTGTGGAAATAAAATCTAAATTGAAGGTGAATGGAGTGAAACGCTTAATTATCATCAATAACAATATGTTATGTGGTCCGGTTTGTGGTGGGATGTTGGCTGGGGCTTGTTTCCCCTACATATGCCGTATATATAAGCATACTTGATTGGATAACATAAATGGTTGTTGATGAGGTTAAGGTTGTCATTTTGAGGAATCAAGATAAACTTTTCAGGGTAATCAAATTCTATGAATCAAATGCTAAGAATCAAAGGTAAGGGATGAAATGCTTAATTATCACCAGGAACAATATATCATGTGGTTTGGTATGTGGTGGGATGTTGGCTGGGGCTTGTCCCCTACATATGCCCTATATATAAGCATACTGAATTGGATGATATAGGTGGTTAATGGTGAGGTTAAGGTTGTCATTCAGGTTATTCAAACTCATTTTTATAAAACTATATGAACTCACCAACCATGTGTTGACTTGATCTTTTTGCATGACTTCTCAGGTGACGAACAGGTCAATTAAGAAGTCATTACTTTTGGACTAGGACTTCAGATAGAAGACTTAGTATTTTGGACCTGCATATTTTTGGACATCATACACAATTATTTTGTATATCTTGTGCAGATACAAGATTGAAGATTTATGATGTGATAGTAGATTTACATTGTTAAATTATAAACGTAACTGATGTAATTTAACTTTGTAATTCTATTTTATTCTAGCAAGTTTCTCATTTATATATCATGTGCAATGTAAACAATCTGATCATTTCGATTATCACTCACGATATCGCGCCCCGGGAACCTTCCGCCCGACGGGGACTCCGATCCAACCCCGCCGGCTTGGGGTGTGACATCAATTCCTGCGCTGGTCATCTCAGTCGTCAGATGAGTAAATCAATTAAGTTGAGCTTCCAATGACTCTCCTTTGACATGGTTAAACATGTTGAATCTTTGCCTAACATATCCTTCCGACTTTCTCGCATGTCCTCATTCCCTTCAAATCTTTCCATCAAAGCATCCCAAAGTTGCTTAGCTGTCTGATGCTCCTTGAATCCGTGAGCCACGTCAGTTGACAACGTCATAGTGATTGAGGCGTATGCCTTATCATCCTTATCTTTCAAAAGAATTTCGTTTTCAATGTATAACTCCGGGTCCTTTGGGATAAGCCCGTTTAGTTCACTTTGGTACATAGGCATATACTACTTGATAAAAGATTGGAATCTGAATTTCCAATCTTGGAAGTTATCCCCTAACACGAGCCTAGGCGGCTTGGTTCCAGTGCTAATCTCATTGTCTAAGTTCAGAAGGTTAGACAGGTTGGTGAGATTCTTGGATGCCATGACAACCAGAAAATTTTCTAAGTATAGGTTCTCGAAGTCCCCAAGAGTTCGAAGTCACAAGCAGTGCACGAAGTCCAATCTATACTCGAAATAACGATACTACTCGAAGTCCAAGGTGTACTCGAAATCCAAGATAGTTCTCGAAAACCATGTATATTCGAATTCCAAGTGTACTCGAACCTTAGATTGTACTCGAAATCAGTTGTGTATTCGAAACCAGAAGTGTAATCGAAATCCCAGTGGACTCGAACTACCCGTGTACTCGAAATTCAGTTGTACTCGAACTCACCAGTCTGTAATCGAATTCCCCAACTATACTCGAAAAACTGTTCTCGAAATTTTGAACTAGAAAATAGTTGAAAAATTTACAGAGAAATATTTCTTAAAATTCAGAGTCCCAAATTTAATAGCATCTAGATGGTGTAGAGAAGAACAAGAAAGTATCGAATTTGCACTGAAAAGCTTGTACCTTGATGTAGAAAGAGCTCAAAGGCTCTGATACCACTTGTAGGTACAGATCTTGTCAAGAATCGAGCTTTATGGATCCAATATGCATCAAAAGACTCTATAATGTGCAGAATCCATAATAGAATCAACAGAAGAAGTAGAAAGATGAAAGCTTTGTATATTAAGTGAAGTTCACGAAAATAGTGCCTCAATACGTCTAGAGAGCACACCTCGGGAATCCAACCCTATAACAGTATAAAATACGTCTATATATACTATTCTAGAAGTACTCGAACCCTATACACGAAAATGGTTCGAGTACTCGAAAATCTAATGCACTCGAAACACACTGTACACGAAAATCTCCAAAAATCAGGTCTTTAGCTCTTCTCTGGTTGACTTTGTCAGTTTTCGTCTTTAGTTGGGCTCTACAATTCTAATAGTGTGGGTTTTTTTAGTTTTCCCAATGATTTAGTTTCAAATATGTAACTCGTAGTGATGAGTATAGGCACATTTGTTTAATGTTAAGTTTTATTTCATCATTTTGATTCAAAATATATTTTTGTTACTATTTTTTGTACGTAGTCACGACAATTTACTATATCAAACCCATAATTATATTTTCACAATCAAAAAACTTTGTAATATTATTTCTACACATGTACTTTATGGTAAACTGGTAGTTTGTTTCAATGTTAGTGAATGCTATAGTGTTATAGATGGCAAAAAAAATCAAATTTTTGTTAGTTTAGACATGTTTACACAAATGTAGGTAGCAAGTTTACAAGTAAATATTAATCACAAGTGAAACTTGAGATTCCCATTTGCGGTGGATTAACATTAAATAAAAGAAAACTTAATATGACGATAATTACATCAATATAAAGAACAATTACATTACTATAACATAAATGATCTATGTGTCAATCTAACAATCAATATATAATAAATTACAAAATTCACCAATAACATATTATTATTTTGAAAATTTTTTTAATGATCAAAGCCCCGTAATCTTTGTCTGTGTGCATGTTGTAAGTATATTTTACACATTACATAGATGTAATGGAATATTACATACATATTACAGTAATGTAATTACCAGGCTTTGCTACCCTGTAAGATTGTTTCCACACATGTACACTAATTTAAGTAATATACACTAATGTAACTGGCATGTTTACACTAATGTAGGTAGTATGCTTACTCTAATGTAAGTAATATGCTTACACTAATGTAAGTGGAATGTTTACACTAATTTATGTTATATGCTTACACTAATTTTAATGATTTCAAGAAAACATTTGAATGTGGTTTCAAGAAGGGGATTAAAATTTTGTAATGTGTGTAATATTAGTGTATTATGCTTACACTAATGTATGTAAAATTTTGAATGTGGAATTTTTACACTAATGTATGAAATATGCTTACACTAATGTAAGTGGTTTCAAGAAAATATTAGTGCAATATGCTCACACAAATGTATGTAATATGTTTACACTAATGTATGTAATGTTATTTTAATGATCAAAGCCTCGTAATCTTTGTTTGTGTGCATGTTTTAAGAATATTATACACATTATATTGACGTAATGGAATATTACATACATATTACAATATTTTAATTAACAGGCTTTGCTGCCCTATAAGATTTTTTCCACACATGTACACTAATGTAATTAACATGCTTACACCAATGTAAGTGGAATGTTTACACTAATGTATGTAATTAAACAACTCCATAAGTCTTCACAATGAGACACATTGAGTTGTTTAAGCTACAAGAAACATTTGAATGTGGTTTCAAGAAGGGGAAAGCAAAGCGGAAAACCAAATCTGTGCACTAAGAAAGAAATACGCATTTAGAATATTGTCATCTAATGTTAATGTTTAGAAAGAGTGGGTTTTAAAGGAATCAGGTTTAAAGTCCAACAAATAGAATTGGCATTGAACATGTATGTTACCTAACTGGGTAAGGAGAATGTGGTTTGAATACTTGGTTATTTTGGAAAACAATCTAACATACATGGATGGATTTAATGTAGATTATTTCTTTAATTTTTTTTGGTGCCATTTCTTGTTAGATGGGATCATAACTTTAATGGTTGGTAAATCTGGTAGTACAAACTCTTGTTACACGAGGGATGATATTGTGGTAAAAGCGAATTGATTAGATTGACGTAACAAACTTAAAATGTTGTAGTTATGCAACAAGATTTTAGATACACTTAGATCGTTTGTTCATGTTATAAATCTTCAATTACAAGAGAATATTAAAAATCATTATGAAATGCACTTTTAATTTTTACATAAGCAGTCATTTTAATTTCGCATCGCCTTCAACTACGTTGACTATAACATCCCTTGTACGTGGGTCCAAAGCTGGAAATGTTTTCCCTAAAATTGATATATAAAAATTGTAAGTTATTTGTTTTTGGTGACTATGAGAATCTATTATCATAAAACTCGTTTCATCAATACTCTATTATCCAAAGGTATCTAAATTCTTGTTAATGTAGTTATATACTTATATGTATTAAGAAACAAAATTCATGTAGCAACCGATGCATATGTGATCGATAATGGTCAAGGAAAGTAAAAAAGAAAAAATTACCAGATGTTGAATCAACAAATCTTCCATTGATGAGAAACTAAGTGTCATTAATACCAACATGTGAAGTAATTGGTTCCTCAAGTGCTGCGGAAGTAGCAAATCTTTATACTGCATTTCCTAAATTAGAACTGATTCCTGAATTCAACCTAACAATTTGACACACAAAAAAAAAACTTTAGTTAGGGATTGAAGAAAGTGGCAAGAGAAAAAGTGAACGGGAAATAACGCCGAGGATTCTTCGAGCGGCCATTTTTGTCGATTACTAGACGTGCTTGTCACTCTATTTCTTTATGTGTATTATATTCAACATCGCCGCCACCGTCAACTTGAACACATTGTCACCATGAAAGCCATCATCAACTTGAACGTAATCGTCAACTTGAATGACATCGTCATCATAAACTCCTTCATTTTCAGAGGCATAGGTTGATCATCACCTCCAATTTTTGGAAATTTTAATAATCAGGAGAAAGAAAACATGTTTTTTAATGAGATAAAATAAGATAAGTAAAGTAAAATGGTGATTAAATAAAAAAATCATAATTATAGATGTGATGTGCAAAAGTAGTGGACATGATAAGTAACAAAAATGACTATAATACGTTTTCAATTATTTAAAGCAATCAGTGATTTGTCAATGTGTGATTCGTTGGAAAAGGTTCATGGGTTACCGTAATTAACATGAGTTATTATATGAGCTCATCAGTATTGTAAAAATCGGCCTAGGCGGCGCCTAGGCGCTAGACAGCCTGCTACTGTGTCGATTTTAGCCTAGGCGGTGCCTAGGCGCTAGGCGGCTTAGGCGGGACCTAGCGGCCTAGTCGGGGCCTAGGCGGTTTAATCAGTTTTTTATATTTTTTTATATTTTTTTGACTTTTTTGACTTTTTTGACTTTTTTATGATAAAAAGGGACCAAATTCATGATTATTTAGACATTACTCAACCCAAAATCTTTAATATGTCTCTAAAACATCGAATCCAGCCAGTTAACATTGAAATTCATCTTTAAACTTTGAACCCAGTGTTTAAGTTTGAACTTTGAAGTATTTGACTTAATATGTTTAACTTTATTTTTTAAATTATTTGAAAGTATTATATTAAATTATTGATATTAATATGTGTATATAATATATATTTGTAAAATTACATATAAAAATTCCAATCCGCCTAGCGCCGATTAATCCCGATTAATCCCGAGGCGGTACCTCGCCACCCGACTAGCGCCTAGCGACTTTTACAACCATGACGTACATACATATATACAGGGGAGGTTCATGAGAAAACCTTCATTTTTGAGAATAACAAGCAAACTGACCACAATCATTACCATTTAACTTTTTTTGTTTTTTGTTTTTTGTTCTTTTTTCCTTTTTCATTTTCTTTTATTATAAAATAAGAAATGTAGAGAAAAAAAATTAAAAGATTGTGTTTTAAATTATTACATATATGTAATTTGTATGTTCTACATGTTGATTACATATATGTAACATTATAAGTTACATACGAAACTTTTTGAGTTACATATTCTTAACTTCGTAATCTACATATTTTTTTCAATTTTTTTTTGATTATAACAATTCTAACCTTATAATAAAAAATTATGAAAAACTTTTTTAAAAATTTATTGGTTAGTATGAATTTTATTGGTTTTTCCAAAATAAGGAGTTTTCTTATAAACATTCCTCTCTCTTTCTCTCTATATATATATATATATATAGGGAAATGTTTCATTGGTAACCCACTCCAAGTGTGGTAACCAATTAACTCATTTTTATTGATTGTTTAAATAAAACCTTTTGAAATAAGTGGTCCATATTAAATCTGAAAAAACATGTGGATGAGATTTGTTTAAGGACATTTTTGACATTTGGTGGGGTGTATTTGATTCTTTTTTTAAAAAAAGTTTACCCCCCAATTTTTTAAACACTCATAACTTTTATATACATTATTATTTTTTTATAAAAATTTCACCATTAAATTTGCCACTTTTTTATCTTTAATTCAAGTATAATTTTTTCAAATTTTTTAAAAATTATCGTAATTTGCACTGATGCAGCGACATTTTACACTGATGCAACGACGTTTTACACTGACGTAACGAACTGCATTTTTTACACTGATTTGACATTTGGTGGGATGTACTTTATTTCTTTTTTAAAAAAAGTTCACCTTCTAATTTTTTAAACACTCATAACTTTTATATACATTATTATTTTCTTATAAAAATTTCACCATTAAATTTGTCACTTTTTTATCTTTAATTCAAGCATAATTTTGTCAAATTTTTTTAAAATTTTCGTAATTTGCACTGATGCATCGACGTTTTACACTGATGCAACGATTTTTTACACTGATGCAACGACGTTTTGCACTGACGTAACGAAATGCATTTTTTTACACTGATGTAATCACAATGATGTAACGAGCTGAATTTTTACAAAGTTTTCGTAATTACTGATGTAAAGATCTGGATTTTTTCAAAGTGTTCTTAATTTTTTAAAATATTAATGAACTAATTTTTGTAATAAAAAATAATTTGTAATAAGATGGAAAGATTTTACGTTGGTGTAATTGCAAACGCTCAAAAAAATGAGAGAAAAATATTATAAAAACACATAAAACGCACGTATAGGGCCATATGCCGCGTATGTACAAGTAGGGATAGGTCTCTACACAAGTAGGTGTTCTTTTTTTGCGACTTTGTATTTCTCCAACACCACACATAAAATACACAAAAATATTATAAAAACACATAAAACGCACGTATAGGGGCATATGCCGCGTATGTACTTTCATCGTCAGACATTTGCTTGACAAAATCTGACACCTATACGACCCGTATAGGACTAGGTGGTGTTAACTGATCCACATGAAGTGTCCAAATAACGCGCCCCATTAGGAAACTAAAAAAATACATTCCTAATTAATTAATACATACAATATTGTTAAAACTAGACCGGTTGACTAGACTGAGAACCGGTCTACAATAAGGTGTTCAAAGCAATCTAAGTTAAACTGCGTAGTTACTAGTCGGATAGGTTGAACTGAGGAACTGGATGTCGGTTGGACTAAACATTAATTATGTTTCTTTAAATGTTATTATAATTCAATAAATTTTTTTTTGTTGATTTTCAAGCATTTATAATGTCATCCGGTTTTTGAATCTGATTCGATCGGTGAACCAGTAAAACATTCGGTTCACAGTCCAATTCGGTTATTAAAACGGTGCATAGATAACCAGCAAAATTGGTATTTACTAGGGTTGTTCACGAGCCGAACCAAACCGAGCGAGGGTATGCTCGTGCTCGGCTCGTTTACAAACCGAGCGGCTCGGCTTAGTTTGGATTTGCAAAATCGAGCCAAATGTTGTGCTCGTTGCTCGGCTCGTTTTAAAACCAAGCGGCTCGACTTGGTTCAGTTTGGCTCGGTTTCAAAATAAAATTTAATGTGAACCACTCATCAGTTTAGTTTCGCAGTTGGTTTTTTTTTCGCAACATTTGATCAGCAGTTTTAAAAGTTTGAAGCCATAGTGAACGGTTTGGTTTATGGTTTTCACTAAAAAACTGGTCATTAAGAAACCCAACTGGACTTTATGATACACACATATTAAATAGATTGATAAGTTTATTGATTTATAAATTATTGCCACACACACATATTTAGGCTTACAATGCAAGTAGTGAATCTCAAATAATAAAACGATTTGTTTTTATTTTTAACGGATCAAATATCCAAAACCTAAAATGCCCAAACTCAAAACAAAACGGTTTAGTGGTTTGGTTTGCTTTTAATTCTTAATGGTTCGGTTTTGGTTATTATTATTCAAAAACCTTTAATAACGGTTAGGTTTATGGTTCTATTCAAAAACTATAAAAACCGGTTCCTTGAATATCCCTAATACGAAAGCATAAAAAAATTTAAAATGTATGAATAGTTCATAAACATCATTATATATTAGTTTGACTACACCAATATCATTTATCTTTAAAAACTTGATTCATGTTAGTGTAAATAAAAATTTATATATATGTGTATAACTTAGTTATACTTAAACGGGCCAAATCGAGGGAGCCAAACGAGCGAACCAAATGAGCGACTATCCAAGCGAGCGACGAGCGAGCTTACCTTTGCTCATGCTCAGCTTGTTTAAAACCAAGCGAAATTCGAACGAGCTTTTTCCGAGCAAGTATCGAGCGAGCGTCGAGCATTTTGGTGGACGGCCCTAGTATTTACCATTTTGAGACAACTTGTTGGATTTGTAGGGTCTCGATGCCTCCGTGTTTATTCAGTCTCATGTCGAACTATACGGATTTGAATAAATCCACAAGATAATAAAATTCATAAGACTTTTAACAAATAATAAATCCCTAAATTGAAATAGCAGAAGGTGTATTACATGTGGAAAAAAAGAAATCTAAGACTCGTATAATTGTGACATGTGGCGCTACAAATATGTATACAAGGTAATCATACAAACAAATATTATGTTCAAGCCAAGAAAATACAAATCTTATTCATATGAGTTACAAACTGTAAATTCATCAGGGCAATTGTGTGATGCTGTGGATGTGTGTTGGGGGGATTGATTAAGAGGGAACTGTGAATTTATATGAAGCATATGAAAGAGAAGACAAACCCCAACTATGATGGATAAGTTGGGCTTTGGAATTGGCACCCCCAGCACCCATGGCAACATGCAATGGATAGAAATGATCTGGATATGGGTGTGCTACGGTCGCATGTGGAGCCTTCTCCATATACTTGTTTACGTCTTCATACCTCCCATCAATTAGTGCTTCTTTGAGCCATGAATCAAACTCTTGAGCCCACGGTTGCACCGAAGTGGTGTCGCGCAACATTCTTAGATTGTGGGTTGTGGCACCCGAGCCAACAATGAGCACTCCTTCTTCTTTGAGGGGTGCCAACGCCTTACCCATGTTGTAATGATAAGTGGCGTCTTTGTCAGTCTGGACAGACAATTGACAAACTGGAATATCCGCCTCAGGGTACATAAGCATTAGTGGGACCCATGCCCCATGGTCGAGCCCCCGTTTGTTATCCTCATCAACTCTCTTGAACCCAGAAGACATTAGCAGTTCTTTCACTCTCTTGGCCAGTTTTGGAGCCCCTGGTGCCGGGTACTTGAGCTGATTTTCAAATAAGTTTCAAAAGTTAAGAATGCAACCATAATTTCTGTAAAACACACACAAACCATCCTTCGGATTTCAACAGATTTAAAGTACTCAACCAATAATCTTTCCCAGCATAAGGCAAAACCCTTCCCCACACAAAGAACTGGCATACATCTGTCATGGAACTGATCAAAACTGTCAATCATGGATTCATGGTTCATGTCGATTTGGCAAATAGAAAGCACCAAACTTTCACTTGCAATAATTTTTATAATTTTGTCTTCATGAGCACTAAATTACTAGGGTTTCTTCATTTACAACTGTGAAGGGTTGTTCGGCAGGAAATTTATGCATAAATATCCAATCACTAATCAAACCCTAGGCGTCCAATTCTCGAAAATTGGATCAGCTTTTTAAGAATAATGCATAATAACCCAATCAGTAATCAAAACCTAAGCATCTAATTCTCGAAAATTGGATGGAACATCGTGAGAAGAGTGATAGAGATAAGTACCTGGTACATGGATTTGGGGAAGCCGTAGAAATCGTAGATGGTATCAGAAGGTCCGTCGGAGATGACGTTGACGGTGGGGTAAGAGGTCTCCCAGTGGCCGGAGATAACAAGAATGGAAGAAGGACGGGTGGCAAACACCTTTTGCTGAAACGATTGGAGAAAGTGCCTGGCGGGAATAGATTCATCTATGGATAACGTCGGGGATCCATGGGATATATAAAAGGTGTCTTTGATCTTCAACCCGTTCATCATCTTCTTCGATTTAAGATTACCAGAAGAAATTCAGATTCATCGAATGTAGATTGAATTTGGGGATTTTATATGCAAAAATGGCGTGTTCTTTCACCTACCATCTCCCACTGATTGCTCAACCCTCTCCCACTGATTACGTAACCCTTCGTGTCATTGCTTACGAATATTTATTTGTTACCCTACTAGGTAAATACTGTGTAATACACAGGTTAAACAAATAAATTTTAAAATTATTTATTTTAAATAAATCTTACATATTTTTCAAAAACTTTCTATAAAAATAAAATAAATAATATGACTTGTGATGTAATAATTTTATTTGTTAAATTGAATAAAATTTTTATTATTTAATAGTTGAGAAAATAAGAAAGATCAAAATATAATAAAAGATATTTTACAAACAATTAATATGAGAAAGAAACGGAAAAACTAATTTTTAGGTTGTCTATAATGGTGACATGTGTTTCACCGAAACCTTTATTTATTATATAGTATAGATATAGATATAGATATAACATTTGTCAAAATTTGACAAATGTAATTATTATTGTGGCCCACATTTTTTTATTATTCTTCTAATTGAATTAGCCCATCTTCTACTTCTTCTTTTTAATCGTATTTTGATCTTTTTTTTCATTCATAATTTAATACTTCTTTATTTATATTTTATTTTTTCTTAATTATAATTTATTAATTCTACCTTTCTTTTTTTTTTTGTTTATTTGTTTCTGAACGTTTCATGATTTATGCTTAGTACCTTAAACTTGATCATTATTATTTTTAATTCTCAAACTTTCTTATTTTTTTTCTTTTAATTTGTTATTAATATTAGTTTTTTATAAAAATATGTTTGATTTTATTTTTTTTTCTTTTATGTATACTCAATATCATTACTATATTTTCATGATTTATCTTTAATCTATACACATTTATGACAATTACACGTTATGATTTTACATCGAAGTAACACCTATTGTGCCATATATATATATATATATATATATATATATATATATATATATATATATATATATGGAGATGATCAAATGTTAACCCTCACTTATAGCGTTAACTTGTTAACCTTGGCAAAAAATGCCTGAATCTTTGAATTTTTTCCATGGCATTTATTATACATTAATATGGGGGAGTTTTTTTTTGTGTTTTTACTAATTCATCACCGTTTAGAATTTAAAACAATTGTAAGTTTGAGTTACACTATCTGATGTAAGCAGTGTAACGCAAACTTACACTTGATTTAAATTATAAACGGTGATGAATTAGGAAAAACATAAAAAAGAAACTCCCTATATATGTATAATAAAGGTCACGAATTTTTTTTTTCAAAGATTCGGACATTTTTTGCCAAGGTTAACGGGTTAACGCTATAAGGGAAGGGTTCTAATGCTAACCCACTCTTAGAGCGATAACCCATTAACTTTGCCAAAACGAAGCCGAATCTTGAATTTTTTTTTTGAACATCATTGTAACACAATTTGAACATCATGTTCTTTTATGAGTTTGGGCTAATTCATCACCGTTTTTAAACTTACAGTACTGTAAGTTTTTAAATATTTAAAACTTACAGTATTGTAGCACAAAATTTACAACGATGATATTTTTTAAACGGTGATGAATTAGCCCAAACTCATAAAAGAACATAGTGTTCTAATTGTGTTACAATGATGTTCAAAAAAAATTCAAGATTCGGCTTTGTTTTGGCAAAAGTTAATGGGTTATCGCTCTAAGAGTTGGAAGTACTCGTACCAGTAAAACAATATGGCTCAAGCTTTTTATAATTGGATGACATTGTGAGTGATGTGTTTTAAGTTGTTTTTTGTTTTTTTACTATTATTGAATATTTAAAAATGAAAAATAATTTTATTTAAATAAATAAACTATTATTTTTTTATAGTATTTGTTGATCCTATATTTGCGTTTCTCAATACTAAATTTTATGATTAAGCACGACTTTTTTTTAGTGTGACGACCATGCTTACTAAGGTACATTTTAGGATTTTATTTCGAAGTAACAACCGTCGTGGCGTGTTTTAATATCTGCAAATTGATCCAGAAATGACGAAAATTTACTTATTGATGCTTAAAAAATATTTGTTTTCTAATATCACCAACACATTTTGTACAAAATTTGATCGACTTTAAAATTTCCGCTGCAATGAGCGGGCAACACCCACTAATTTTATTTAAAAACTAGGCAATCAATTATTTTAATACTAGTCAATAAAGTCGTGTATTAATAGGGTTTGCCAACAAAAATATATAATTATATAATTGTTCACAAATTTATATAATCAGACAATTGGTAACGTAACAATCATGTTAAGAGTTCAAAGCCAAATTATGACTAGATTTTTCCATTATCCATGTTACCATCACATTCATTTTCATTAAGATTTCGCACCATAATTTCAATTTTTTTATGTGTCGTATCTCTTGTATTAAATAATTATATTATAATTCTTATTAAATCTTACTTTCTGTATAAATGATTTTTATATAATTATTGATATTAGAACTTCAAGACTAAAAATATAAATTATTTCGCACACAAACTTTAAACATAGTTTCATTTTCAAAAAACAATGTATTATTTAATTTATATTCCCTTAATGATATCAGTTATATCTTTTTATATTATAAAAATTGTAAAAATATATGTTTATTATTATTATTATTATTATTATTATTATTATTATTATTCGTTTGAAAAAGATATGAGTATGTCATGTGTCATTTTTTAAAATCAATTATTATTAGAAAATAAGATACAATAACTATTTATAAACACCTAAACTAAACTATTAAATAGTTGATATAATAAATAATCTATAACTAAAATATTAATGAAGCACATGTTTTTCGAAAGAAAATAACAAAATTACAATTTAATTTCTAGATATATAAGTCTAATATCATTATTATTAATAAAATAAAAAAATATTGTTTAGTTTAGTTACTTTAATATAAAATTATACGGGAAATAAAAGTAATTTGTCTTTGTAATTTCTATAGATTTTATTTTTAATATCATTATCGTTAATAGAATAAAAAATAAATAAATTATTCTTTAATATAGTTTTCTTTTTGAACAGCGAAAAATTCTTTAATATACTTATTTAGTAGCTTTCACAAAAAAGAGCCATGTATATCCAATGTTATCTTCATTAAAATATCATTAAAATATCCAATGTTAAATCGTTATTCTATGCAACAAAATAAAAACAAGATGCCCGCTTGTTTCCTGAAATTATTACTTCACAACGTAACTTTGTATGTTAAACTTGTAATAGACATATATATTTTTATTTTTTTATATATAAATATTATTTATTTATTTATTTTCCTTTTTAATCACTACAATTAAAAAAAAATATATTTTATTATTTTATTATAACTTATATATAGCTATAATTGATATATTTATATGCCTAGGTTCAAATAAGAAAGGTATTTTTCTTAGGAAGATGAGAACCAATCAAAGCTTAACAAATGACATTTTAAATAAAATAGAACCAAGGGTATTATGGTAACTTCAGCACAAATCGTGCATACCCACTGCTATTGCATTCTGTGCTCTCGTTCTTCCTTCCTCTCTTCTGTACGCAATAATCTTTAAATGTCATTGATGACTACTAGGTATTTAACTGAATTTATGCAATGGCTGGTGATAATATGATCGTCTTAGTACACCTTTAGCAGTTGGTTCAGATGATTAACTAGAGACAGAAGCATCAAGATCACTACTACAAAACTGGGTATTTGCGACGAAATTTGCGACCGAAAAAAATGGTCGTAAATTTTCTGATTGGTTTGCTACCAAAAGAAAATTGTCGTAAATTTAGCGACCGGCCTGAAAACTGTCGCAAACTCGTCTCAAAATTTGCGACCATTAATTTTTGGTTGCAAAAAAGTCTCAAAAGTAAAAAATAAAAAATTACAAATAAATCAAAATAATTTCAGTGGTAAAACGGTCGCAAAAGTTTCATCACAAACCCATCGTAAATTTTACGTCGCAAACCAGCCGTTGAATTCATGAAATTTATGTTATGGTAGCAAAACAGTCGAAAAATTATAGTCGAAAAATTATAGTCGCAAAATGGTCGCAAAATGTTGGTCGTAAAATAGTTGCAAAAATACCAAACTTATATTAGAAAATGTACAAGGCTCCATCCATAATGTACAATCAATATTGCAGCTTATGAAAAACGCTAGCGGATAATCACACAGACAAAACCCTAAAAACTCATTTCAAAATTTTCACTTTCTCCTCCATCTCTCTCAGATTCAGATTCATATAAAACAATCAAGCCACTCATCGCCATCATCTTCAAAGCCACCATATCTTCTCAAAGCCGATGACGATGAAGGTTAATTTATTCTAATATCTATAAATTTGAGCGCATAGTTTATCATTTCATCAATGAGTTTGTAATTTGTTTGGCGTTGTATAATTTGCAGGATTCATGCTCGACTTCGTCAATTAGGTATGAAATAGTATTATGTGATTTTGAAAGGTTAACATCATTTTCTATAATCTGGTTGAGGAACTCTACAATCTTCAATGCAAATAGAAGAAAATAAGATGTGAAATATTCGATGTAATTGATCCTGTGTATTTGTATTTATATGCATATAATTCATGAATAACAAATCGGTTTTTTTAAATTTCCAACTGATCTTCGTCGTTTTATTGTATTTTTAAATTCAACGAGAGGCTGCCAAAGATTGTGTAATTCTTTGTGATTTCGGTAGTCCAGATTCATATTGTTTGCACATTCTGATGTTGAATTGTGTGTTGGCACATCGATGGCTAATGGCTTCAGGTTTGATCTGAGGGTAAGGTTTGTAGATTCGTTCAGCTGGTGACTATTCAATTCGCCCCTGAATCTAACAGGTATAAATTTAATTCTTAATCTCCTAGCTTATGAGTTTTTGTACTTTAATGTGTTTTTCTGTGAATTATAGTCGGCATTTGACATATAATATTTTTTTAGGGTGAAAGAAAAGGAAACTGAAAAGGCCGAGAAAGAGAAGGAAAAGGCTGAGAAAAATGCTATGCTTGAGAGAATGGCGAGCATTGAGTCACTGTTAAGAGTTGTGACTAAAAACCTCCCGTCATCGAGTTAGGACATGACCAAACAAATTTATTTTGAATGTTTGAATGCCTAGTTAAGACAAATTAGATGTTTGACTATTTTGGATATTTGATGTTTTTGGATATTTGATATTTATAAAGTAGGTTCTATTTAAAATTTTGTAAATTATTTGCAGGTTTTATTATCTTTTTTACATATATGTTTATTTTGTAAAATAGCTGAAAAATGGTCGCAAATTCGTCGCAAACTCTTCGCAAGCGTATTAGTTGCAAAGTCGTTGCAAATTTCTAGTCGCAAGATAGTCGCAAAAAACCCGTCGCAAAGTGATTGTAAAATTCTTGTCAGAAAATAGTCGCAAAAAACTCGTCGCAAATCCATTGCAAAAACTGATCGCAAACCTGTCGCAAAAATCATGTCGCTAATTCGTCGCGTTAATTGCGACCAGAATATCCGTTGCTAAAACCGGTCGCAAAATACTTGCCCGTCGCAATTTTGGTCGCAAAAAGGTGTTAGCTGCGAAGGTTTTTGTGACGGCTATGTTGGTAGCAAAGTAGTTGCATATGGTTATTTGAGACTACTTTGCGACCGAAAATTTCGTCGCAAATACCCAGTTTTGTAGTAGTGGATTATTTCTAAAGATCATGTTATGGCTCTTGATTCTACTTGTTTCCGATCGAATCTACAGATTTTAAGTTTGATTCTTTGATTTTCTGCAAGAAACCCTATTTTTCTCTTTTTAAAGTTCAAGTTTTAGGGTGAAACTTGTGCTTCTGGACATCTCTTCATGTTCTAGTGATTCACGAGCCTAGGGAAGGTTATTTTAAGATTTTCTACCACATTTGAAGTGAAATCTTGGTCTAGAAATCAAGTTTGAGGAGTTTTTGTGTGGCTGAAAACTAAGATCTCACGAATGGGATCTTGAGCGAATAGCTATTCACACGAATAGATCTTTAGGCGAATAGACTTTCATTCGTCCCAACTTCACACGAACAGACTCTTATTCACCACTTGTCTATGCACGAAGGGTTCTCTCATTCGGGTGATAAAGATTCATTCGTACGAATTATTCACATAGATCATCTCCATTCGTTCAACAAGATGAAAATTTTTCTAAGTGTCAAATCATATTACCTTTACTGATATCGAAGAACTTGCATTGATGGCAAACCAGAACAACAGGATTCAGAACTTATTGCTTACAGAGACTGGGAACTCCAATAATGCTCAAAAGTTGCTTTTTTTGGAAGATTATCCACATTGGAAGTATCGATTTGAAATACACATCAATGAGGTGGACACAAACTTATGGATGATGATTGAGGGTGGGTATTTAAGACCACTCAATGAGGATGGATCACCTATGCTTGTTACTCGGATGACTCAGCCTCAGAGAAAGTTGTATGATTTTGAGAAGAAGGCCTATGCAATCCTGTCACAATCTATTGCTACTAATATATTTCATCAGTTCAGACAGTTTACTTCTTCCAAATTGCTATGGGATGCTTTGCAATAGAGATATGAGGGGAATGACGCACTAAAGAGCATTAAGTATAAGGCTTTGAGGAAAGAGTTCAACAACTTTATATATGTGGGAAACGAGTCTTTGGATGATCTGATTGCTAAATTCTATCATCTTCTCAGTGAGCTCTTCAATCATCAAGTCAAGACAACTACTCAAGAGAAGATTCAATGTATGACTGACGCATTACCTCCCAAGTGGGAATCTTTCCTTATGGTACTGAAATAGAGTGAGATGATTGCTACCATGGATATTAATGACTTTATTCAAAAGTTGAAGGAGTAGGAGATAGAGAACAAGTGGAAAGCTAAACGGGTAGCTCAAGTTCAAGATCCATCAATCTATTACTCTACTCCTATTGTGGAAAGAACTCCTTCGCAAGCTCATCTGTAAGCAACCTTTGTTTCATAGACCAAAGAGGCTCAAGTTTCAAATCATGCACACTTCTACTTCTCGTTCAGAGGATAGCCATTCTGTCATTAACTTGAAGACAAAAATTTTTGATAAAGTGACAGTAGTGGTTGCTAAAGAGCATATGGGTCTCTTATCTACACTTGTGAGCTCTTATGATGGATTGTTAGCTGGACAGATCGGAAATACACATTTAACCAATGAAGATTATTCACAGATTGATCCAGATGACATGGAAAGGATTGATATCATGTGGGCCCTTGCAAGTGTTGTGAGAAGGGCGAAAGGTTTTGTCAGAAGAACTGGGAAGGATATCAACTTGAACAAGGATTCAAATTTTTGTTTTGACATGCCCTCAGTTACTTGCTACAACTGTGGTGATAAAGGACATTTTGCAAGGCAATGCAACAAGCCAAAGAATATGGGAAACCAGAATCCATTTCAGAATCAAAGATCATCTGCTACTAACCCAGAAAGAGGATTAGTACCAATTGAGACTCCTTCTCATGCCAGCTCTTCAAATGAAAACAAGGCTCTAATGGTTCAAAATGATGAAGGAGAGAACTGGGATTTCAAATTCAATTAAGATAAGGGAGCAGATGAGAAAGTTTGCAGAGATCAAGGAAGCTGCTGATCCTATTGCTGAAACTGATTCAGAAGAAATGAAGACTAGGCTGGATGAATCATCAAGATTAGAGTTTGAAAGCACATCAGATTCAGAAACTCAGGGAGAGACGGATACTGATTCTGAAGAACATCATGCTACACAATTCGCTTTGATGGTGGATACTTCTGCTTCATCTCAGACTAGTCACGTATATGATGAATGTTTATCACATAACTCTAGATGTTTTCATTGTGTTGACCTTGAAAGTAAGGTCTTGGCTTATCAGGAGCATAATGCAGACATGATCAGTGATCTCAACCAATGTATTGAGGCAAATAGTGTTTTAAAATCAAATGAAAAAGATTTTCAAGCTAAAATTGACTTATTAAAACAGGAAATTACATGAGGCTGAGATCGCTGTGCTTAATAAGCAAGATGCTATCACTTCTTATCTCAACAAAATTAATGAGACAAAGAAGAAGCTAGCCATAGTTGAATGTGACTATGAGACGTTGAGTCAAAAGCTCAAGAGCTATGAAAGTTCTTCATATATCATTGAGCACATGATCAGTGATGGGACAGATTTGAAGGGTAAGGGAAAAGAAACAAAGTACAACCATTGTCCTCCACCGGTTTAAATTGTTTTGTCAATTCACCTAATGAAAAAGAAATTAAAGATATTCAAGCTAAAACTCCATTGGTAATTGATCCAATTGGAGTTACCTCATGTGAGGATTTTTCTTCTGTTGAAGAATCCTTTGTGGAAGGAGTGGTTAAGAATCAAACATCTTGTGTCAAAAAGGCTGACACAATCTCACCTAAGACTAATTTGTGTTCAAAATTCTCCAAAGCGATAGGCTTTGTGAAGGCTTCACAAGTGGGTGAGACAAGTGAGTCAAACAAAACTGACAATCTTGTTTTTAATGGGTCTAAAGGTTTGGGTTTTAAACATGAAAAGTTAAAATCAACTGATTTTCATAGAACCCATGTTTCTAAAGTTTCATACAAACAGTTCTTTTCTAAAGATAAGCGAGCTTGTTTTGAATGTGGTGCACCTGGGCACTTTGCTAGATCTTGCCCTCATCTGATTAGACCACATGTTGCACCACATAGAAAAACAAATCAGCGTTTTGTTAATGAGATCAAATCAGTACATCATTCACCTGAGGTCAAACCCAAACACCCACCTCCCATCAAGCCTCAGGATAAGGGTAAAAGGGTAATGGTTGGTCAGGATACACCCAAAGTTGTTTTTGACAAACAATCCAAACCATCGTCCTCTATTTAAAAAATTCCTTCAGGAAAAACACTATATGGTAGGCTATGTCCTTTGAGACTTCTGCTTCAAATCCTCCGGATAAAATGACTTCAGATGGACAATGGATTGAAATGAAAATCCTAGACTCATTAGGTAAACACAAGGTTGTAAAGACTTGGGTTCCCAATTTCAACTAATGATTTGTGTATGTGTAGGTTGCCCCAAATGTTGCTCTTAATAGCACATGGATTGTTGATAGTGGGGCATCAAGGCACATGATTGGAGAGATATCTCTTCTTACCAATGTCAATTCAATTAGAGGAGGGCATGTTGCTTTTGCTGGAGATAAAGGAGGATTTATTACTAGAGAAGGAATTCTTTCAAATGGTCATGTTTCTTTTGACAAAGGCAGATATGTGAAGCAGCTGGAGAACAATCTACTTTCAGTATCAAAAATCTTTGACAAAAAGTACAAGGTTCTTTTTGATGATTCTAGATGCTACATTTTCAAGCAAGGTAACACCATTCCTGAAGACTGGATTTTGATGTCAGCTCCTAGAGAGCAGGATTTATATGTTCTCAACATGGCCACAACTTCAACTACATCTTCTTCAGCTTCATGTTTTATGTCCAAAGCATCAGAAAAAGATTCAATCCTTTGGGATAAGAAGATGGGTCATTTGAGTCTGCGCAAGATGAGTCATTTGGTTCACAACAATTTTGTTGAAGGAGTGAGTTTAAAGAACTACAAACTGTCTGATGTCTGCGTATGATGCAAGAAGGGAAAGCAAGTCAAGCAGTCTCATAAGCTCAAAAAGTATCACTCAATTAGTGTTCCACTTGAGCTTCTTCATATGGATCTGTTCGGTCCTGTTAACCGCAAGAGTATCGCTGGAGATCAATACTGTTTGTTTATTACTGATGAGTACTCTAGATACTCCTGGGTATTTTTTATGAAGGAAAAGTCAGAAACGTTTGAGTGTATTCACGTTCTGGTTACCAAGCTTGAATCACTTTACAAGCTCAAAGTTAGGACGCTCAGAACAGACAACGGGACTGAATTCAAGAATCATAACATGTAGAATTTTTGTAACGAACGTGGTATTGTACAACAATTTATTGCTCCATATGTCCCACAGATGAATGGTGTTGCTGAGCGAAAGAACAGAACATTGATTAAGGCTGCTCGGACCATGCTTGCTGATTCCTCCCTACCGATTCAATTCTGGAATGAAACAGTTGCTAATGCTTGTTATACTCTGAATCGGGTGTTGATTGTGAAGAGACATGGGAAGACTTGCTTTGAATTTCTCCATAACCGAAAGCCAAATCTTAAGTATCTTGAACCATTTGGTGCTCCATGCAGAATGCTTAAGAAACATGAGCAAGGAAAGTTCAATGAGAAGATGGAAGAAGGCTATTTTCTTGGATACAACACTCTTAACAAAAGAGTAACAACAGATCGACTCACAATATGGAGGAGTGGTACCATGTGGATGTTCAGAGATACACTATGCCACCACCTGAAAGGGTCTAGAGTGGATGTTCAATTTTTCAGGCCTTTTTGACTCATTCAATGTGCCTCCCATGTACTCTCATGAAGATGTTGCTGTTCAAATGATGTATCATGCACAAAGTGCACCTAATGAATCAGTGCAACCTTCATCAGTTCCAGCTCTATTTCAGACAAATGATGACAGTTCAGACTCAGATGATCATCACTCTCATCCAGATGTTCCAGAACCAGATGTTCAAAATATTGTACCTGCTCTTGAGGATCTCAATCTTAATAATCTTGATCCAGAAGTTGTTGTTCCTGCTCATCAAGTGGGAAGAATTAACAACATGCATCCTCAAATGAATATTATTGGAAATCTGAATGATGGAGTGTGACAACTAGTACTTGACCGGCCGACAAGTCCGTACGGTATGTGTACTTTCAACAGTAAAGATGTGTAAATACATGTGTATAAACAGTATTTGTATTAACAGAATTCGAAATACAAGAAACAGTTGTACGTATTTTCGTGTAAACTTAAATACTGTAAGTACAACACGCATTTGAAACATTAGTTGTGTGTATTTAAGTGAAAACCTAAGTACAGTTAACACAACAGATCATGAGAAACAACAGTGTTCAAACAATTAACAAGAACAAATCGGTTGCGATCTGATATCCACAGATGACAGGAATCAGATGGCCGACAAATCAGTGTGAAAACAATGTGATAACAGGATGTATAGTTGAGTCCGACAGTGAGGAAATACAAATTAAAACAATAATTCAGTGTTGTTTTAGAATAATGAACTGACAGTGCGTTTGCGTGGGTGACGATTCACACAAACATATCTGTGAGTTTAACGTTCTGAAATAATGACTGAAAGTAGAAAACAAAAGTCGGAAATCAAAACCATCGACGTGTTCGTTCGAATGACGATTCGAACGAATACGCGCGATGGTGACGCGATCTGACGAAACGAAAACGAAACACGACGCGAACGAAAATAAAATTAATCAAATAAAATATTTAATGTTTTACAATTTTGAAACTCATCAAAAATAATTAAAAACCATTCTTTTAACTAAAACAAATAAAACACGCGTTACGTTCCGGAAACGCAACGAAAACGCGAACCCAACAACCGAAACGAACCCGAATACCCGCGGGGTATTTAAAGCTTAAATGAGATTATTTTTCTCATTTCTCTCATTTCTCTCTCTCTCTAAAATACCATTCCCGTCCCTTTCTCTCTCTAAAAGATCATCACCACATCTAAGCTTCAATCCACCATATCTTGCTCGTTTCGTGGCCAAATCGTGTGTTCTTGGTGTCCACGCGTAGCTCTCAACCTCCTCTACAAGGAAGTACAACAGATCTGAGAGATTAACCGGCCAAATCCGAGGTATGAGTCAAAGAAAATCTCGGGATATAGGGTTTTCATGTTCTTTATGTCGACCCAGCCACTTAACCGGGATAGAACCATCATGCGCACCTCCCTTACACCCGTGAGAACTAGTCTATGTGTGGAACCAGCAACCAGACAACCCTACGGTCACATCCCGTCCGAGGAGGGAGACGAACTGAAACAGGTTCGCCTGAATAATGGTCGAACCTTTCCTGGTCTAGGCGAACCAATGGCACCTCACTGAACCCTAATGCCATGCAAGACAGCGACGAACCTTCTTGGCCAACCTTTAGCCGAACCTCCAGCACCGAACCATTCTCTGGCGAACCTGTGGCGGCGAACCTAACATGAGTCACGAACCTCAGACCATCGTGCGAACCTACCTTGCATCTAGACGAACCAATTGGTTGCCGAACCTGGGAGCTACTGTTTCACGAACCTCAGGCCTTAGGAACGAACCATTGGTGAGCGAACTTAGAGCCAAGGACCAGCGAACCTCATCATGCTGGCCGAACCACTACTCTACCAGCAGAACCTTGTGCATGCATTGAGAAGCGAATCTTTTGTTGGCAAACCCTATAACCGAACCCTGTTGAAACTCCTTGGCCGAACCTCATAAAGGCTGCGAACCCATGGGTTGCGATGTAACCACACGAACCATAGGGTTTGCTGGGAACATTTATTCGGCCTACCCTCTTCCAACCGGCCCATCTCTTTGGTCTAGGCCCAACACATTCAAATGCGATCTGCATTCCCAATTTGAACATTTTGGTTAGTGACAAACGACCAACTCAATTCATTTCACTGGGCTTAATTACTTTTCGGCCCATTCCCTTTGTTTCAGCCCACACACATAATAGGGGCCGTGAGAATTGTCGACCCAAGTTAACAGACCCAAAGTTTCATTTTTAGGCCCAATACTATTACAAGAACTACAACGAACATTTCGGCCTAAGACTAACCCCACTTTCGGCCCACATGGTTAATGAGAAAAATCTAACACTTTGAATCTATTCAATTAAGATAGTGGGTATGGAATTATCAAACTATACTACTACAAAAATGGCAAGAGAATGGACTTAGGTTCATAAACCTAAACAAATGTAGTTGAATGTATTAACTAGTGAATTCAAGCATTAAGTCAAACGAATCAATGAATACGGAAAACTCATAACGAATACATGGGGCCGAAAGAAGACCGGGATTACTAAGTGTTAGCCAACTTAAGGATAACACACATACACACACAAGTCACTAATACTTATACTTATAAGTTACAATCACATGAAATCAATACAGGATCGTGAAAACTACCACAAGTACAATCAAGAGCGCGTGCATTCTTCTTTTAAGCTAAGTCAACCACTTCAACCACAAGGTGAGTTCATATGCCCCGTTTCTTTAATCTTAACTGATTTTAAA
The DNA here is from genome assembly GCA_009363875.1 of Mikania micrantha. Taxonomy (NCBI): domain Eukaryota; kingdom Viridiplantae; phylum Streptophyta; class Magnoliopsida; order Asterales; family Asteraceae; genus Mikania; species Mikania micrantha. Next base: position 48,229,204 of record CM018693.1, read on the forward strand.
CTCTCGGGGCTGAGAAACATGCTTACTTTTATTTATTTAAAAGTTTTGCTTAACATATTGCTTATACTTTGATTTAGATAATATTAAATTGTTTATTATCGCTTATCATTGTATGCATGCTTGTATGATCATGATATGACAGGAATAATCAGATGAATGGGATAATATATCTTCTTAATTCATCAATACATTAGAATAACATAGTTGTAAGATTTTATTTTACAACACCTAGTTATTCCTACATGAGCAAACATTGAGAAAATTCACACACAAACAAACATTGAGAACAATTACAGAGAAACATGATGACATTACAAAACACATGAATGATTAGAAGATAATACATCTTCTTAATACCATTCAACGTTAAAATTAACTAAGTGTGATAAGTCAAGTACTTATAACGCTTAGTTTACAACTTAAAACATGTTATGCGATAACATGGAGCATTGATTATCCACCACCTGCGTCACTTAAGGGTAGTAAGACTAGTTCTTACTACGGCTTAAGGATCATATGGTGAACATATGGATTACATGGAATGATAATCATGATAACGTAACTTCATGATAACAACATCATTCACACAATGATTAACATAACGTAATAAGACAAGATCTTATTCAACCTTGTTAATCACATGAGAACATCCCACAATGAGAAAAAACATTAACATCGATGTACACAATCCATCGTTACCTGTGGACTATTAGACTGAGGAATTTATTTTCTCTCATGTCATATTATTAGTAACAGTTTCGATGAGGGCAATGGGATCACAAAGTGGTAGAGGTAAATCGGATGCATTGAAATCTGATTACGTGAGGATTGCAATGGATTCCTTTTAGGCTCTATGCACTTCGCATTGAGAACAGATGACAAATGGTTAATTAACACTTTTAATATTTAAAAGTGAATCAACAGTTTACCCCACAAGCAATAGAATAATACAAGGAACATATTAAGTAAATCTAATATCCTTAATACATGTAATGGTTATCAATACTTCGGTTTGATAACTACCATTCTATCATTATATTATTCTATACATGATATCACAGGTGATCAATAATGAGATGAACATGTGGAATGGGAATGGAAATCAATAGTTGTATTGCAAGTAGTGTGGAGTTCTAGTAGTGATGTGGTGGGATTTTGGCTAGGGCTTAGTTCCCTTACATATGCCCTATATATAAGCATCACTACTAGGATGATATATCACTTGTTAATATAACTATTGAGAAGCCATGGGGTGAAAAGGTGAAACAAACAACATACAAGTAACATTATTAACATTGTGATTGTGCATGTGAATGGATCAAGGTTTTCAATTAACATACTTATGAACTCACCAACCTAGTGTTGAGTTCGTTTAAATGCATGTTTCTCAGGTGACGAACATGTTTAGTCACCGGGATTACATGATCATAGCTAGTGGACTTTTAGAGAGCCTAGCTACTTTTGGTGTTGCATACTTTTGATTACAAAAACAATGAATCATCTTTTGTATATCTTGTACAGATACAAGATATAAACTCATTGATTCTTTTTGATTAGATTTACTTAGTTAAATTATGAGGAACAATGTAATTTAACTTTGTAATTCTATTTCATGTCATGTTAGCATTTCTCATTTATTTATCATGTGCTATGTAAACAATCTGATCATTTCGATTATCACTCACGATATCGCGCCCAGGGAACCTTCCGCCCGACAGGAAATCCGATCCGTTCCCGCCGGCTCGGGGTGTGACAGATTGGTATCAGAGCCATGGTTATAAAGAAATATAGGTCATATTACTTTAACGGTTTGGCCTAGACTATAACCTAGGGACCCTCATGTAGAGATTATAAGACATAGGATTCTATTTGCATGTGTCTTCTGCATCTGATCACTACACTAACCGATTTCTTTTCGGTTATGATCAGAATGCCGCCATGAAGACAACCACCAGCTTTACTTCCACCACCACCACAGGACTCTGCTCCTCATTCTTCTACACCGACACCGCCTGATTCTCCTACACAACCACCTCTTCCTCCACCTCCACTACCACTAGTTCATCAGTTGGATCCTGCTACGATAGCACTGGCCATTCTACTGACCAGTCAACTGAGGGATGTGATTCCCGAGATGATGAACCGGATAAATAACGACAATAGCAACAATGTTGCCAACTCATCTGGAGAGGGTAGTGGCAACACCCGTCAACAACAGGACTATGCCTACAAGAACTTTGTAGGCTGCAAGCCACCAAGCTTCAGTGGAAGTGAAGGAGCCGTCGGATTGATCCAATGGATCGAGAAGATGGAAACAACTTTGGATATCAGTGGTTGTCCTGAGCAGAACAAGGTTAAGTATGCTGCGGGATCATTTCACAAGAGAGCGTTAACTTGGTGGAACGCTCAGGTTCAGATCAGGGGCCGGGATGAGGCCCAGTCTATGCCTTGGGATGACTTCAAGGCGATGCTGAGGGCAGAGTTTTGCCCAAGGAATGAACTGAAGAAGGTTGAGACTGAACTACTCAACCTAGTCATGGTTGGCTCTGGGCATCTGGCCTACACCACCCGATTTCATGAGCTTGCTACATTGGCACCGGATGTGGTGCCAACACTGGAGAAGAGAATCGAACGGTATGTCGGGGGACTGCCATCCTGCATTCAGGGGCATGTGATTTCTGCCCATCCTACTACCATGGAACTGGCTGTTACTCTGTAAGCATCCCTGACAGATATGATGGTTGCTTCCGGGTATTTCAAGAAGGAGGCTGACTCCACCAAAGCTGGAACTTCAAAGAAGTCGGATAAACGTTCGGCTAAGAAACAAAAGGTGGCTAGAAACTTTGCCGCTACCACCCAAGTTCCTATGCTCAATCAACCACCACCACTGCAGATCAGAAAGCCATACACTGGCACTGCACCTTTGTGCAACTCATGTCAGTATCATCATCTACCAAACATCCCGTGCAGACACTGCACCAACTGTGGGAGGTTTGGTCATTTGGTAGCCCACTGTAGGAGCCCGAGGGCTCAGAACAGAAACAACAATACAGCCACTGCTGCTGCTGCTGATAACAGGTCCTGTTTCGCTTGCAGTGAACCTGGACACTTTTCTAGGGATTGTCCCAAGAAAGCTCAACCAAGGGCTCAAGCACAAGAGGACGGGCCTTCCAGATAGGAGCTGCTGATGCTCGACAGGACCCGAATGTGATCACGGGTACATTTCTCTTATCTGACTTCTATGCATTCATATTATTTGACACTGGTACGGATCAGAGTTTTATCTCATCCGACTTTGCATGCCATCTTAATTATGTTGAGGAATTGTTAGAGTCCCCTTACACTATTGAGATAGCAAACGGCAAACAGATCACAGTAGACACAATATTTAGGAATTGCCCACTAACACTTGGCGATCACACATTTCCATCGACTTGATACCGATGGAGCTGGGTAGTTTCGACATCATCATCGGAATGGATTGGCTATCTCTTAACCGAGTTGAGTTCATATGTTCCGATAAACTACTACGCATTACAATGAGATTTTGGAGATTCGTGGAGACCAAGCGAAACGCAGTGTCAAGATAATATCGTGCATGAAGGCTCGCAAGTACCTCAGAAAACAATGCGTTGCATTCCTAGCTCACGTGATCGAGAAAGACAAGAAAGCAATCAAGATTCAAGACGTACCGGTTGTGAAAGACTATGCGGACGTGTTTCCGGATGATTTACCGGGACTGCCACCCGAGAGATCGGTGCAGTTCCGAATCGATTTGATTTCGGGAGCGACTCCTTAGATAAGTCTCCTTATAGACTTGCACCATCTGAGATGCAGGAGTTGTCCAATCAATTACAAGAGCTACTCGATAAAGGATTCATCCGACCGAGCTTTTACCCGTGGGGAGCTCCGGTTCTTTTTGTTAAGAAAAATGATGGAACCTTCAGGATGTGCATTGATTACAGAGAGCTCAACAAACTTTCCATCAAGAATCGGTACCCGTTACCGAGGATTGATGATTTGTTTGATCAGTTACAGGGAGCACAGTACTTTTCAAAGATAGACCAGAGATCATGCTATCATAAGCTCCGGATTCAAGAGGAAGACATACCAAAGACGACATTTCGTACCCGATACGGTCACTACGAGTTCATGGTGATGCCATTCGGACTGACGAACGCACCGACAGTGTTCATGGATTTGATGAACCGTGAGTGCAAGCCGTACTTAGATCAGTTCGTTATCGTCTTTATTGATGATATACTGATTTATTCAAAGGACAAGAAGGAACATGAGTAGCATCTCAAAACAGTCTTGAAACTTTTGAAAGAAGAACGACTCTATGCCAAATTCTCCAAGTGTGAATTTTGGTTGAGAGAAGTTCAGTTCTTGGGTCACGTGATTAACAGTGATGGTATTCACGTGGATCCTCCCAAGATTGAAGCAATCAAGAACTGGGATGTGCCTACAACACCCACCGAGATCAGATCATTCTTGGGATTGGCAGGTTATTACAGTAGATTCATTTCGAATTTCTCTAAGATAGCCTTGCCTCTCACCAAGCTTACACAGAAGTCTGAACCTTTTGTGTGGACACAGAAACAAGAGGAGGCATTCCAGACACTGAAACAAAGATTGTGCAATGCTCCAATCTTAACACTCCCAGAAGGCAATGATGACTTTGTAGTATACTGTGATGCTTCCCATCAGGGACTCGGATGTGTTTTGATGCAACGAGACAAAGTCATTGCTTATGCCTCACGACAGCTGAAGATACACGGGAAGAATTACACGACAAATGACTTAGAACTGGGAGCTGTTGTCTTTGCTTTAAAGATTTGGAGACACTACCTGTATGGTACCAAATGCACTATCTTCACAGATAACAAGAGTTTACAGCACATATTTGATCAGAAGGAGCTTAACATGAGACAGAGACGTTGGGTTGAGCTCCTGAACGATTACGATTGTGTGATCAAATACCATCGGGGCAAAACAAATGTTGTTGCAGATGCTTTGAGTCGAAAGGAAAGAGTCAAACCCTTGCGCGTTCGAGCAATGGGAATGACTGTGCAAACAAGTCTGAGAGATCAAATTCTACAAGCACAACAAGAAGCAGTGGAAAAAGACAATTTGAAACGCGAGCTCGATTGTGGAGCCGAGAAACACCTCAAGACAAAACAAGATGGAGTTATCTATTATTTGGACCGTGTTTGGATTCCAGCAGTAGATGAACTTCGAACACTCATACTTGACGAGGCACACAAAACACGTTATTATGTTCATCCTGGTGCCGATAAGATGTACCAAGATCTTAGGTCATTTTATTGGTGGCCGGGTATGAAGAAAGATGTTGCCACTTATGTTGGCAAATGCATCACATGTGCCAAGGTCAAAGCTGAACACCAGAAACCTTTGGGTTTGCTGGAACAACCAGAGATACCACAATGGAAGTGGGAACAAATAGCTATGGATTTCATTACCATGCTACCCCTCACTTCCAGCGGACACGATTCGATTTGGATCATCATTGATAGATTGACCAAGTCCGCACACTTCTTATCGATCAGAGAAACTTACAAGATGGAGAAATTAGCAAGACTCTACGTTGACGAAATAGTAGTAAGGCACGGAGTACCATTGTCTATTATTTCAGACCGGGACAGTCGATTTACTTCGCAGTTCTGGCAATCACTACAACAATCCTTAGGGACAAGTGTTAACTTGAACACCGCTTATCATCCACAAACGGATGGACAAAGCGAGCGAACCATTCAAAACCTAGAGGATATGTTGAGGACATGCATCTTAGACTTCGGTGGAAGTTGGGATACTCATCTACCACTCATTGAGTTCTCCTACAACAATGGCTACCACAGCAGCATCGGATGTGCTCCGTTTGAAGCACTTTGTCGGTGTCCAATCTGTTGGACCGAAGTGGGAGATAACAGAATCACTGGGCCTGAGCTTATCCAGGAAACTACTGATAAGATAGCCCAGATACAACAGCGATTACAAGCAACACGTTGCCGCCCAAAGAGCTACGCAGACAAACGACACAAGCCTTTGGAATTCGATGTAGGTGACCGAGTCATGTTGAAAGTGTCCCCATGGAAAGGCGTAGTTCGGTTTGGGGCCAAAGGCAAACTAGCACCCAGGTATGTCGGACCGTTTGAGATTACTCAACGCATAGGTCCTGTGGCATACAGACTCAAAATCCCTGATGAGCTCAGCGGAGTACACGATGTGTTTCATGTGTCAAATCTTAAGAGGTGCTTAGCAGACGAATCATTGATCATACCATTAGAAGAGATACAAGTTGATGAGCAACTACATTTCATTGAAGAACCTGTAGAGATTATGGAACGTGAAGTTAAGAAACTGAAACGAAGCCGTATCCCTATTGTAAAGGTTCGATGGAACTCCAAGCGTGGACCAGAATTTACCTGGGAGCGCGAGGACAACATGAAGACTAAGTATCCTCACTTGTTCGAGAAGTAAAGCCCGATCTTTATGCTTAAATTTCGGGACGAAATTTATTTAACAAGAGGAGACTGTGACAACTAGTACCTGACCGGCCGGCAAGTCCGTACGGTATGTGTACTTTCAACAGTAACGATGTGTAAATACATGTGTATAAACAGTATTTGTATTAACAGAATTCGAAATACAAGAAACAGTTGTACGTATTTTCGTGTAAACTTAAATACTGTAAGTACAACACGCATTTGAAACATTAGTTGTGTGTATTTAAGTGAAAACCTAAGTACAGTTAACACAACAGATCATGAGAAACAACAGTGTTCAAACAATTAACAAGAACAAATCGGTTGCGATCTGATATCCACAGATGACAGGAATCATATGGCCGACAAATCAGTGTGAAAACAATGTGATAACAGGATGTATAGTTGAGTCCGACAGTGAGGAAATACAAATTAAAACAATAATTCAGTGTTGTTTTAGAATAATGAACTGACAGTGCGTTTGCGTGGGTGACGATGCACACAAACATATCTGTGAGTTTAATGTTCTAAAATAATGACTGAAAGTATAAAACAAAATTCATAAAGCAAAACCATCGACGTGTTCGTTCGAATGACGATTCGAACGAATACGCGCGATGGTGACGCGATCTGACGTAACGAAAACGAAACACGACGCGAACGAAAATAAAATTAATCAAATAAAATATTTAATTTTTTACAATTTTGAAACTCATCAAAAATAATTAAAAACCATTCTTTTAACTAAAACAAATAAAACACGCGTTACGTTCCGGAAACGCAACGAAAACGCGAACCCAACAACCGAAACGAACCCGAATACCCGCGGGGTATTTAAAGCTTAAATGAGATTATTTTTCTCATTTCTCTCATTTCTCTCTCTCTAAAATACCACTCCCGTCCCTTTCTCTCTCTAAAAGATCATCACCACATCTAAGCTTCAATCCACCATATCTTGCTCGTTTCGTGGCCAAATCGTGTGTTCTTGGTGTCCACGCGTAGCTCTCAACCTCCTCTACAAGGAAGTACAACAGATGTGAGAGATTAACCGGCCAAATCCGAGGTATGAGTCAAAGAAAATCTCGGGATATAGGGTATTCATGTTCTTTATGTCGACCCAGCCCCTTAACTGGGATAGAACCATCATTCGCACCTCCCTTACACCCGTGAGAACTAGTCTATGTGTGGAACCAGCAACCAGACAACCCTACGGTGACATCCCGTCCGAGGAGGGAGACGAACTGAAACAGGTTCGCCTGAATAATGGCCGAACCTTTCCTGGTCTAGGCGAACCAATGGCACCTCACCGAACCCCAATGCCATGCAAGACAGCGACGAACCTTCTTGGCCAACCTTTAGCGGAACCTCCAGCACCGAACCATTCTCTGGCGAACCTGTGGCGGCGAACCTAACATGAGTCACGAACCTCAGACCATCGGGCGAACCTACCTTGCATCTAGACGAACCAATTGGTTGCCGAACCTGGGAGCTACTCTTTCACGAACCTCAGGCCTCAGGAACGAACCCTTGGTGAGCGAACTTAGAGCCAAGGACCAGCGAACCTCATCAAGCTGGCCGAACCACTACTCTACCAGCCGAACCTTGTGCATGCATTGAGAAGCGAATCTTTTGTTGGCAAACCCTATAACCGAACCCTGTTGAAACTCCTTGGCCGAACCTCATAAAGGCTGCGAACCCATGGGCTGGGATGTAACCACACGAAACTTAGGGTTCGCTGGGAACACTCATTCGGCCTACCCCCTTCCAACCTGCCCATCTCTTTGGTCTAGGCCCAACACATTCAAATGCGATCTGCATTGGCCCAAATTGAACATTTTGGCTAGTGACAAACGACCAACTCAATTGAGATAGTGGGTTTGGAATTATCAAACTAAACTACTACAAAAATGGCAAGATAATGGACTTAGGTTCATAAACCTAAACAAATGTAGTTGTAAGTCAAACGAATCAATGAATACGGAAAACTCATAACGAATACATGGGGCCGAAAGAAGACCGGGATTACTAAGTGTTAGCCAACTTAAGGATAACACACATACACACACAAGTCACTAATACTTATACTTATAAGTTACAATCACATGAAATCAATACAGGATCGTGAAAACTACCACAAGTACAATCAAGAGCGCGTGCATTCTTCTTTTAAGCTAAGTCAACCACTTCAACCACAAGGTGAGTTCATATGCCCCGTTTCTTTAATCTTAACTGATTTTAAACTCTCGGGGCTGAGAAACATGCTTACTTTTATTTATTTAAAAGTTTTGCTTAACATATTGCTTATACTTTGATTTAGATAATATTAAATTGTTTATTATCGCTTATCATTGTATGCATGCTTGTATGATCATGATATGACAGGAATAATCAGATGAATGGGATAATATATCTTCTTAATTCATCAATACATTAGAATAACATAGTTGTAAGATTTTATTTTACAACACCTAGTTATTCCTACATGAGCAAACATTGAGAAATTCACACACAAACAAACATTGAGAACAATTACAGAGAAACATGATGACATTACAAAACACATGAATGATTAGAAGATAATACATCTTCTTAATACCATTCAACGTTAAAATTAACTAAGTGTGATAAGTCAAGTACTTATAACGCTTAGTTTACAACTTAAAACATGTTATGCGATAACATGGAGCATTGATTATCCACCACCTGCGTCACTTAAGGGTAGTAAGACTAGTTCTTACTACAGCTTAAGGATCATATGGTGAACATATGGATTACATGGAATGATAATCATGATAACGTAACTTCATGATAACAACATCATTCACATAATGATTAACATAACGTAATAAGACAAGATCTTATTCAACCTTGTTAGTCACATGAGAACATCCCACAATGAGAACAAACATTAACATCGATGTACACAATCCATCGTTACATGTGGACTAGTAGACTGAGGAATTTATTTTCTCTCATGTCATATTATTAGTAACAGTTTCGATGAGGGCAATGGGATCACAAAGTGGTAGAGGTAAATCGGATGCATTGAAATCTGATTACGTGAGGATTGCAATGGATTCCTTTTAGGCTCTATGCACTTCGCATTGAGAACAGATGACAAATGGTTAATTAACACTTTTAATATTTAAAAGTGAATCAACAGTTAACCCCACAAGCAATAGAATAATACAAGGAACAAATTAAGTAAATCTAATAACCTTAATACATGTAATGGTTATCAATACTTCGGTTTGATAACTACCATTCTATCATTATATTATTCTATACATGATATCACAGGTGATCAATAATGAGATGAACATGTGGAATGGGAATGGAAATCAATAGTTGTATTGCAAGTAGTGTGGAGTTCTAGTAGTGATGTGGTGGGATGTTGGCTAGGGCTTAGTTCCCTTACATATGCCCTATATATAAGCATCACTACTAGGATGATATATCACTTGTAAATATAACTATTGAGAAGCCATGGGGTGAATAGGTGAAACAAACAACATACAAGTAACATTATTAACATTGTGATTGTGCATGTGAATGGATCAAGGTTTTCAATTAACATACTTATGAACTCACCAACCTAGTGTTGAGTTTGTTTAAATGCATGTTTCTCAGGTGATGAACATGTTTAGTCACTAGGATTACATGATCATAGCTAGTGGACTTTTTGAAGGCCTAGCTACTTTTGGTGTTACAAACTTTTGATTACAAAAACAATGAATCATCTTTTGTATATCTTGTACAGATACAAGATATAAACTCATTGATTCTTTTTGATTAGATTTACTTAGTTAAATTATGAGGAACAATGTAATTTAACTTTGTAATTCTATTTCATGTCATGTTAGCATTTCTTAGTTATTTATCATGTGCTATGTAAACAATCTGATCATTTCGATTATCACTCACGATATCGCGCCCCGGGAACCTTCCGCCCGACGGGAAATCCGATCCGTTCCCGCTGCTCGGGGTGTGACATGGAGTGAAGACTAGAAACCAGTTATCTTCAGGTGGTCTTGCTGACATACTCGACTTTGCAGATGTGAAATTTTGTGCCCATTCTTGTTTTATCTCCCAAGTTGAACCTAGAACCGTTACTGAAGCATTGAAAGTAGAATCATGGGTGGATGTTATGTAGGAAGAGTTGCTGTAGTTTAAGAAGCTTGGAGTTTGGCAGCTTGTTGATAGACCTACGGGTGCTAAAGTCATTGGCACTAGATGGGTTCTACTGTGCAAAAGCGATGATCATGACATTGTGGCTAGAAACAAAGCACGTCTGGGGCTGCAAGGTTTTAGACAGATTGAAGGGATTGACTACAATGAAGTATTTGCACCGGTTGCTCGTCTTGATGCAATCAGAATTTTTCTGGCTTATGCATCCTTCAGAAGGTTCAAAGCTTATCAGATGGATGTTAAGAGTGCATTTCTTCATGGTGTGATAAATGAAGTTGTCTATGTCAATCAACCTCCCGGGTTTGAAGATCCATTACATCATGACCAAGTATACAAGCTAGACAAGGCCTTATGTGGATTGCACCAAGCTCCGCGAGCGTGGTATGAGACACTTTCTACTCACCTTCTGAACAACGGATTCAGAAGAGGTGTCATTGACTGCACTTTGTTCATTAGAGAGAAGGATGATGATTTGCTCTTGGTACAAGTATATGTGGATGATATCATTTTTGGATCCACAAATGATGTTCTGTGCAGAGACTTTGAAAAAGTTATGAAAGATAAGTTTGAGATGAGTTCCATGGGAGAGATAAAATTTTTCCTTGGATTGCAAGTGGATCAGCCTGAGGCAGGGATCTTTATTCATCAGACCAAATATGTTGGTGACATTCTGAGCCGGTTCAGTATGTTGGATGCAAAACCTTCTGGTACCCCTGTTAATCACGGGATTACTCCAGATGAAAAGAGGGAGTTAATCGATGTCACTCTGTATCGAGGGATGATTGGATATCTCATGTATCTCACAGCTTCTCGGCCAGACATCATGTTTGCTACCTGCTTGTGTGCACGTTATCAATCAAAGCCAAGAGTTTCTCATCTCATTGTTGTGAAAAGGATTTTGCGTTATCTAAAGGGTACCTTGGATCTAGGCTTATGGTATCCTAATGATGATAACTTTGAGCTGACTGCCTACAATGATTCAGACTATGGTGGATATAAGAGAGATTTCAAGTCAACATCTGCGGGGTGTCAGTTCTTTGGGAAATGCCTGGTTACCTGGCAGTGCAAGAAGCAGATGTCGGTGTCTACTTCCACATGTGAAGCAAAATACATTGCAGCTGCAAGTTGTTGCTCTCAAATCATCTGGATTTAGCAACAACTCAAGGACTATGGGTTCATTTTTCTAACACTCCTATCTTTGCTGATAATACTGCTGCCATTGCTGTCACTAAAAATCATGTCCAGCACTCAAAAACAAACCACATCGACATTAAATATCACTTCATACGTGATTGTTTTGAAAAGAAAGTAATCGATGTTGTTAAGATTCACACTAATCACCAAAAAGCCGATATTTACACAAAATGTTTTGATAAACCCATATTTCTATATCTGTTATCGGCTAATGGTGTCTTTCAGAAAGATGAAGTCATTCCTTCACCTGAATAAAACAAATGATCATTGTCCTTGTTTTTAGTTTCTTTTGTATATACAGAATTTCCGTTGCATTCATTTTTCTTATTCAAAAACCAAAAAGATTTTCAGTTTTAGGATTTTAGGAGGAGAAAAGTAGTTTATTGAAAAACCAAAAACATTTAAAAAAATTGTAAAAATGAGAAAGTCTTGTTTGGGAAAGTGATGTGTTAACCAGTCACTTTCTTTAAAGCAAAATTGAATGCATATATTAAATGCACATGGGTATTATGATTTGATGTACTGATAGGCCGACTTTACAAGTTTATATACTATTGGTGTTTGCTTAGAATGTTTAATTTGTGGGATCCAGTTTAGAAAACTGATTTAAGATATAAACATGTTATAATTTAAATCAAGCATACACCTGGTATCATAGAATCTTATGAGGCTTCCAATGATTCATGAGTTCAAGTCTGTACACATGCCACATTGCTAGGTCGCAGCCTAACTGAAGTTGTCCATTCAGATAGGAATAAATGAATCACATGAAAATAAAAGTAAGTCCGACTTTGTACACGTGCCACATTGCTGGGTTGTAGCCTAGTTGAAGCTGTCCATTCATATAGGATAAGCTAGAAAAATACAAAAATAAAATAAGTTCGATTCCATACATGTGCCATACACTGGGTTGCAGCCTAGTTGAAGCCGGATATTTGGATAGAACCAAGCTCTTGATCAACACAGTTCTGACACGTGCCATATTGCTTTGTAAAGACCTAGCTGAAGTCGTCCATGAGAATGTGTTGAGATTGAGAAACTGATTATAAGAAAAATAAGAAAAGTGCAAAAATATAATAAATTAGAACCTTATGGAACTTATGATCTCAGGTATTAAGCTGTGGAGAGATAAGTTATAACTTAGTTTTGACCTTTATTGGTTGACTAAAATGGGAAACCCAGTCAGAAGATATGGGTGATCACTGATGTGTTTAGAAATAAAGTATGGTCTGGTTTAAAATGGACAAGCATATCAGTAGTTGCATTATAAACCCACTGTGTCATAAGTATAACATTCAAGGATGTTGATTTGATGTGGTCTGGTATATAGGTTACTTTCCTAAAAGTCTACTCACAAAAATATGTGTTTTGATTGTCATAGTTTAGTTGTACAGTTTTGTTCTTATCCGAAAAATACAAAAAGATTATCAATTTTATTCTTAAATGATCATTTTTCTGTTCAGGGGTTCAATCTTGTTTCAATTTATCTTCAATCTAGACAAAACTTCATAATTGTGGTGTTTGAGTGCTTGTTTTGAAAAATGGTTAAAATGAATGTTGTTGACTCATTCGTATGAATGAATCACTTTGATTGTTCATTCGAACAAATGGTTCACACGAACGAATGGCTAATTCGCTTGAACATCACTGACGAATGGGTTACACGAATGAACTGCTGATTCGCATGAACTTCTTTGGTGAATGAATCTTCTACACGAATGAGACTCCGGCACGAATGAGACCTATATTTAAGCTCTCTGATTCGTCTAAAGACTCATTCGTCCCCATTTTGTTTCGTTAACTGTGTGTTTTGACTCATTCGCCCCTTAGAAGATTTTTTGACTCTCACTTCATATTCAACCGTGATACTGAGCCATTCTGATTGTAAATCGTTTCTTCATTGTTTCAGGTAAAGATCGAATCAAGTTACACCATCTGTGTATTGTTTTGGAATGAAATAGTTCAAAAATTTTGGGGTTTTAGGTTTCGGTCTTTTCACCATCAAATAAACAGTGAAATAGGAACAATCTTGGTCTAACATTGGACTATAAGAACTAATCGGTGTTGTCTGATGATTTTGTGACCATTTTTATGGTCTAAGCATGAATATTAGAAAGTTAGGTTTTTGTTCATACAGACGAACGGATGAAGGATTCATTCGTGTGACTTGTCAGACGAATGACTTAATTCATCTCTGTTCATCAACGAATGGGGAAAACACACAAATGAGATGCCAAGTTCAAACACATTCGTGTGACAGACCTCATTCGTGTACCTTCTTCATTCGTCTGAGCTCTCATTCGTGCCTATTAAGCGTCTGTTCTACTCATTCGCATGAATGAGTTACTCTGTCGTAAAATGTTTCAATTGATTAACATTTCTGTCAATCTAAACTGTCTTGTTTAAATTTTGTTGATTGCAGAATGGCTGACCTCAGGGCATTTCCGAAGAATAACATATGTGCTCACCTTGATGCTGCTACTTGAAATGCTACACAGTTTGCTGATATCATTGCTTTTCATAGGCGATCTTGGATTTTCACTGCCATATCTACTGTACATGTTCCATACCTGTCACATTAGAGAGCATTCTGGTCATCAGCTGACATTGACTGCACTGTCGAGCCTACCGTTATTAGGGGCAGTGTCGGAGGAAATGAGGTAGTGATTTCTCTTGAGCTCATCAGGAGGGTGTGTGGTTTTCAGGACATGGATGATCATCCTGTTATATTGGACAAGCACCTGGTATGAGGCTGCTTCTTGCGTTGAAAGTATGATGGTGATCTAGGAGTGGGAGTCCTCAACAAAGCCTATCTCAGCCCGCCGTTCAAGTATCTTTGCCACGTTCTATTACACTGTTTGGGATCTAGGTGTGGTGGTTTTGATGAGCTGAGAGAGACACTGCAATCGGCTTTCGTTGCCTTGATACTGAACATTCCCTTCAACTTTTCAGAGATGGTATTTACTCATATGATGGAGAATGTGAGCATAAGGGTGATAAGAAGTATCTTATGTATCCGAGGTTTATTCAGATGAATATAGATGCACAGATACCCGATCTTCCAAAGATCAATGCGGACATCATTCAGTTAGAGCACATGCCAGACACCACGCTCAACCGTGTGTTATCCTACAGGCAGAAGGACTCTAAGCTACCAGCTCGTTGTTTGTTCGGGCACCTCATCAATCCTGATTATGTTGCACCTTTGAGGAGGATATGGAGGTACGAAGAATCAAATTCCGATATTGAAGACATTATTGTACCCAGGTGGTAGTGATTTCAAGAAGATCTGGGGTGCTACAGAGTGAAGAGAGAAAGGGGAATTCAATACTTCAAATTCCTGCATGATTTCAAGTTGTTGTATGGTTTCCAGGTTAATCAATTGGCACGTCAGAACATGATTTACTGCGAAGATTCTGGTATGTCGTCTTGGTTTGCCAGGAAAATCAAGTTTGAATACAGAAAAAGATGGGTGAACTTCCCGCCTCAACAACCAGAAATATATTACCTACCAGAGATTGACGCTTAGTCAAGGAAGCATAAAGTTATCCTGAGCTTGATACCTCCAAGAGTTATGAAGACTATCCCTCTTAGGAAGATGCGTCAAGACTTTGGAAGTAGTTTCCGATGGTGGTACTTGGATGGTAGAACTTCTAAGGCAGTGATAGTTCTATGCCAGGATGGAAAGTGGGATACCATTCGAGTTTTTGATCCTATGTGGCTGACAAATCTATCTGAGGAAGATATAAAGATTCTGTATAGATGTCGGATCTTCTTTGATTTGGAGATATGGAGCATGCCTTGCAATACATGAGAGTTATCCGGATTTGTTTTGGTTTTGATATTCATGCCGGCTCTGACTGGAAAGCTTTATCAAAGAATTTTTTGAAGACTGAATCAGTTAAAGTATAGAACTAGGTCCAAGGGGGAGTATGTAGATGCACCTTTTGTCCCTAGTTCATTTGTAGTAGTCTATGATTATATGTAAAGATTTTTATTATGAATGAAATACAACTATTATCAATGATTGTTTGTGGTTTTTTATGTTTAACGTGTTTGACTTTGAATTAATATAACAATATGTCCCCATTCGTACGAACGAACCTAAAGATGAGATCATTAGCACGAATGAAGGTCTCACGAATGTCCTTTCCAGCGAATGAACTAGCTTTCTGTTTCATTCGTACGAACGAATCAGAGATCTGATCCATTCATGTGATAGGCTCATTCGTGAATAGTCATTCGTATGAGTAAGTGCTTCGTGTGACTCATTCGTACGGCAGACTGTTTTCTATAAATACCTGACAAACAAAATGTTTTAGGGTTCTGAATATTCCCTTTGTAGCCTCCTCGTTTTCAGAGCCGCTCCACCCTCTCCAACTTCGTATTCTTGCTCGTGGGGTTTGATTTCACTCATAACGTTGATTCCCAATCATCGTATCATCACAGGTTGCTAGGATTTCGATTGGAAAACCCCAAATAGGATTCCGCACTATTCGAAGGGCTGTCAAACAGAATCCGTAGGGAGCTTATACGTTTCTAAGGTCCTGCATAGATATAGTACCAACAAGTGAATCACCAGGATCATTATCATCAGAATCAGAAAATGAAGAAGCATCATGCACTTGTCCTTCAACAGCTAGATCAATATCTTCAGATTCTTTATTAACATCTTCAAGAACTCGGTGCACTGTGGTTGTAGCAATATCAGTGAATTGGGGTAGAAATGATGTTTGTGTTTCTTCAGTTTTAGAAACATTAGATTGAACTTGTTGTTCATCAGAACTCTGTGCTTGATCCTATTCAGTTCAACAAAGGTGTATGTCCAGTATTAACTCTCCCCTTTGGTCTGCAATCACCAAAGATCTTGTGACATCCATTACCAGATTATTCCGGCAAGTCCGTACGGTATGTGTACTTTCAATATTTACTGTGTGTAAATACATTATATGAACAGTGTTTGTGATAACAGAATTCAGAATACAAGAAACAGTTGTATGTATTTATGTAAAAACTTAAATACCGTAAGTACAACAACGCACGATTAACAATAGTTGTCGGTATTTAGGTGAAAACCTAAGTGCAGTTAAGACAACGAATCAATAATGAGAATAGTGTTCAAGTAAATAACAAGAACAAGTTGGTTGCGATATGATATCCATAGATGACAGGAATCAGATGGCCGACAAATCAATACGAAAACAATGTGAAAACAAGATGTTTAGTTGAGTCCGTTAGTGAGGAAACACAATTCAAACATAAATGCAGTGTTATTTCAAAATAATGAACTGACAGTGTGTTTGCGTGGGTGACGATTCACACAAACATATCTGTGAGTTCAACGTTCTGAAATGATGACTGGAAAGTAGAAAACAAAAGTCAGAAAGCCAAACCATCGTCGTGTTCGTTCGAATGACGATTCGAACGAATACGTGCGAAGGTGATGCGTTCTGACGAAACGAAAACGAAATACGACACGAACGGAAATAATTTAAGAAAATATAATATTTTATGTTTTACAATTTTGAAACTCATCAAAAAGTAATTTAAGAAACTCTTTCATTTAAAATACGTAAAATTCGCGTAAAAACCCGCCAACGCAACGGAGACGAAAAACGAGCAACCGAAACGAACCCGAATACCCTCGGGGTATTTAAGGACTAAATGAGGCTTTTAACCTCATTTCTTTCATCATCCTCTCTCTCTAAAACAAAACCCACGAAACTCCTCCTTCTCTCTAAAATTCAAACTTCAAAACACCATAACTTGCTCGTTTCTTGGCAAAATCTCGTGTTCTTGGTGTCCAATCGAAGCTACAAACGTTCTCTACATTGAAGTACAACTAATCTGGAGGATTAGCCAGCAAAATTCGAGGTATGATGCAATGAAACTCACAAAAACTAGGGTTTGTTGCACCTTTGTTCGACCCAACCCCCTAACCGGCTAACCCTCTCTCAACCTTTGTGACATCCAGTACCAGATCGTTCGGCAAGTCCGTACGGTATGTGTACTTTCACTATTTACTGTGTGTAAATACAACGTGCGATGGTGACGCGTTCTGACGAAACCTAAACGAAAATGACACGAACGATAATAATTTAAGGAATTATAATATTTAATGTTTTACAATATTGAAACTCATCAAAAATAAATATAGAAACTATTTGTATTTAAAATTTGTAAACGCGCGCGTAACGTTCCAGAAACGCAACGAAAACGCGAACCGAGCAATCGAAACGAACCCAACTCACTCAGGGTATAAATATCATGAATGAGTTCATCTTTCTCCATTTTCCCTCTCCTCTCTCTCTCTGAAACCTCCATTTCTGGATTCCTTCTCTCACCACCATTTTCAAGCTTCAAATCCACATATCTCACTCATTTCTCAACGAAATTGAGTGATTCTTGAACCTACACGAAGGTATTGATCTCCTCTACATGAAAGTACAACCGATCTAGAGAAAAACCCACATAAATTCGAGGTATTGAGCTGTGAATATTCCGAAAATTAGGGTTTTCTCCCTCTTGTTCAAACTTAAACCCTAGCCGGCCAAACCACCCTCATATCCTACTCCTATGACCGTAAGAAACACCCTTAGCATACACCACCTTCGAAACCATTGTTGAGCCTTGAAATGGGAATGGTCCTAGGCAAAGCCGGCTGCGGCCGAAGGGAGCCTACAGGTCGACGAATGGCTAGGGCCGAATGGCTCTATTCGACCAGCCATAATGTCATTCGCCTAGTCAGTCGTGGCCTCAGTCGACCGGGGTTCATTCGAACGAAGTAGTAGCCCCTTCGCTCGAGCTTCATTCGCTGGAATCTCCTCATTCTCTCGGCCAATCCACCTCACCCTCAGTCGGCCACATACATTCGGCCGGGGCACCTTGGTTCGGCCAAGGCTAAGCCATTCGACCATCTACAAGCAGCCACTGTTCAGCTCAGCCATTGGCTCAAAATTTGTTGTTACGGCCCAAACATGGCCCAATAGCCTTCAGACAGGCCCAAAAGGCTGTGTTGGCCCAGAAAACCCTTTCGGCCCATGATACCTGTCCAGGCCCAACAACCTTATTCGGAACAAGGTCATGTAGCCGGCCCAGGTTGACTGTTGCGGCCCACAGTCAACTATTCGGCCCACAGTTACTTGTTCAGCCCATCTGGTTGGCCTACACACATACAATTGGCCTAAGGCCCACTGGTTTGGCCCAACACCATTTGGCCCATTCCATGATAGTTGAATGGCCCAACAGTGTAGCCCACAGAACTAGATTGGGTCATTAGACTATCTCGGCCCAATAACATCCAAATGGCCCATGTGATTCATTCGGCTCAATAGACTTAGCCGGCCCAAAGTGGTTGACCAAGATCTTGTTGCGGCCCACTTACATGTTACTCGGCCCACTTGATTTTGGATACAAACTAACATATTGAAACCAACGGAGTGTAGGAAGGCTTTAGCCAAGAAAACCCCTCGTCTTCCTCCTGCATCTACGGCGGTAGCCCCAAAGTTGCCCAAATTAAGAATATGAAAGAGAACAACATGCTTGAATATGGGAAATAATATAATGAAATTATTACAAATGTGATGGGTTTAGCATAATGAAATTCATAAAACTAGTCTTTTAAAATATGTTAACAAGTGATTTCAAGTATTGAGACAAATGGAACAATGAACATGCACAACTCTTTTACAAGATGTTGAGAATTTTAATCCATGACCTAAAGTCTAAGTTATGGATATAAACTATGATGGTTGACAAGAATACACAACCTGACAAGGTCAAAACAAAGTTAAACACAAGACAAATAACAAGGTATACTAAGTTTAATTTAAATTGATTATGTATTCGTAACATCTCACACAAGTGAATCGGGGCCGAATGACGACCAAGACCCACGAGTGTTAGCCAATTTTAGGGCTAACCCATACACGCACACAAATTCGTACAACTTATACTTACAAGTTACAAACAACGTGAAATCAATACAGGATCGTGAAAACTACTACAAATCCAACAAAGAGCGCGTGCATTTTCTTGTTAGGCTAAGTCAATTGCAACCACTACAAGGTGAGTTCATATGCCCCTATTTTTTAATATTAACTGATTTTAAACTCACGAGGCTGAGAAACATGCTTAACTTTTATTTATTTAAAAGTTTTAATGTTTAACATATTGCTTATACTATGATTAAATAATAATACTTGCTTTATTATCATTTATCATTGTATGCATGCTTGTATGATTATGACATGACAGGGATAACTAAGATGAATATGATAATATAATTTCATAACTCATCAACACATAAGGATAACATAGTTGCAAGATTATATCTTACAACACTTAATTATTCTTACAAGAACGAACGCTTTATTAATCACATGTGAACATGATGACAAGAACAAAACGCATGAATCGTATGAAGATAACACATCTTCATAACATCATTCAACACTGGAGTTAGCTAAGTGTAATAAGACAAGTGCTTATAACACTTAGCTTACAACTCTGCAAAAATTACAAGATAACATGAAACAAGGATCATCCACCACCTTAGTCGACTAAGTGTAGTAAGACTAGTTCTAACCACATCTTAGTGACAACATGGTGACTATATGGAATAACAAGAAATGATAATCATGATAATGTAACTTCATGATAACAACATCATTCACACAACAATTAACATAATTTAATAACACTCTATATTTTAAAAGTATAAGTTGAGGATTGCAATGGATTCCTTTTAGGCTCTATGCACTTCAAGTTGAGAACAAAAATCAATTGGTAACTAACACTCTATATTTTAAAAGTGATTAACAGTTAACCTTACAAGAAATAGAATAATAACAAGGATTAGATTAAATTAATCTAACTTTCTTAACACATCGGGGGATATCAATACTTCGGTTTGATAACTAAATCCCCCTTATTATATTATCCTACATATGATACAATGGGCAATGGACACAAACGGACGGGTGAAATGAGAATGGGTATCAATAGTTGTATTACAAGTAGTGTTGAATTCGATTGAGCATGTGGTGGGATGGCGTCTGGGCGGGTTGTAGGCTCGACCCTTTCGTATGCCCTATATATAAGCATGCTTGATTGGGTGAGATTCTACTTGTACATATAACCATGGAGAGGCCATTGTGTGACGGGCGAATCAAACAAACTACAAGTAACATGTGTATTACTGTGATTGTGTATGTGAACAAACCAAGGTTTTCAATTATAATACTTATGAACTCACCAACCTAGTGTTGACTTTATTTAAATGCATGTTTTCTCAAGTGACGAACATGTTTAGTCACCAGATTACAAGAACTTAGCTAGTGGACTTTTATAAGACCTAGCTACATTTTGTGTGATTATACTTTTGGAATGACAAAACAATGAATCATCTTTTGTAGATCTTGTACAGTTACAAGATATAAACACATTGATTCTTTTGGATAGATTTACTTGGTTAAATTATGAACGATACATTGTAATTTAACTTTGTAATTCTATATCATTGTCATGTTAGCATTTCTCAATTATATATCATGTGTTATATATGCAAACAATCTGATCAATTTGATTATCAAACGATATCGCGCCCCGGGAACCTTCCGCTCGGCGGGAAAGTCGATCCAGCCCGCCGGCTCGGAGTGTGACAACCTTGTACCACACGTCCACGAGGAGTCCTTTGCGCATAACAAAGTCATGGAAACCATTTACAACTGGAGAGGCTTGATGGTGGTGGGCTTAACTGCTGCTGGTTCGAGGGAGGCTGGTCTGGCCGAACGACCAGCCGAACATTGAGTTCGTGAGTCAAATAACGGCGAACCTGTGTTGAGTTGGGCAAGAGGCGAACCGAACCTGATCTAGCCGAACCTAGCATGCCACACCATCATCACCGAACCAGTTGCAGGAGCACCGAACGTCTCGGGAACGAACCATGCATGCATGACACGAACCTATCTACTCGGCCACACCTATGTACAGCAAGCCACAACCGCCGAACCTTGGATGAGACGAACCCTTGTGCAGCGAACCACGGCCGAACCTTCCTACCATGCCCGAACCTCATCTCTGCGAACCTTTCAAGGAACCCTGGCCGAACCTGCTGCTATCAGCCGATCATGCGAACCTGTGTGGGTTGTCATGAACCTGGTGAGGCAGCCGAACCTTGGGGTGAGGCGAATCTATGGCTTCCTTTGCACGAATCATGTTGGCCGAACCTAGGTTACCATTAATAGGTTCGCTGGACCCAAGCACATAACAACCGATCAGCCACCTTCAAACCACTTGTTCGGCCACCCTCATCCATTGGGCCTTAACCATTCGATTAAAACAATATGTATTTGGCTCATATGATTTCCGGCCCAAGAACCAACTCTCGGCCCATGATCACCTAGTTATGCCTATGACACATTACATTGACCCAACGACCTTGTTTCGGCCCAATGACAATTGGCTTGGCCATGTGAAGAATTCGGCCCACCATGGCCCAATCGGCCTATATACATACACTCGGCCCAAGATTTCCCAAACCGGCCCATTTGATTCAAGATGCAAACATACATACGAAATTATTGTAAAAAGTAACATGCACGAAATTCCCTTAAAATACTACAAAGGTGGTATAGAGTTATGAAACAATAAAGAAATGGGTGATTTAAATAAACACATATGGGGTTTGAAATGTAAACTTAGATTTTATATTTGGAACGTATTGAAACCCAATTGTTATGACACTAAATCAAGTTGAACCTTAAATCAATAACGAAGTGTTTTAATCTTAACTAAATTGATTTGAGTGTTATTAAAGTCCATAACAAACAAATCAGGCCGAATGACTACCGAGACCCACGAGTGTTAGCCAATTTTAGGGCTAACACGTACACACGCAAGAACTTCTATAACTTATGCTTACAAGATACATACAACATGAAATCAATACTGGATCATGAGTACAACAACAAATCCAACAAAGAGCGCGTGCATTTCTTATTCAAGCTAAGTCAACCGCATCAACTACAAGGTGAGTTCATATGCCCCTTTTTCTAATCTTAACTGATTTTAAACTCTCGGGGATGAGAAACATGCTTAAATTTTATTTACTTAAAAGTTTTAGTTTAACATATTGCTATTACTTTGATTAGATAATATTGCTTGACTTATTATCGTTTATCATTGTATGCATGCTTGTATGATCATGATATGACAGGGATAACTAAGATGAATATGATAATATAATCTCGTAACTTATCAACACAATAGAATAACATAGTTGAAAGATTATATTTTACAACACTTAGTTATTCTTACAAGACCAAACATTGAGATAATCACAGGAGAACATGATGACAACAATAACAAAACACATGAATGATAAGAAGATAACACATCTTCATAATATCATTCAACACTAGAGTTAAGTAAGTGTAATAAGACTAGTTCTTATAACACTTTGCTTACAACTCGCTACATATTACAAGATAACATGGAACAAACATCATCCACCACCTGAGTCGACTAAGCGTAGTATAACTAGTTCTTACTACATCTTAGTGACAACATGGTGACTACATGGAACAACAAGGAATGATAATCATGATAATGTAACTTCATTATAACAACATCATTCACACAACAATTAACATAATGTAATAAGACAAGCTCTTATTTAACTTTGTTAACAACAACGAGAACATACAACATTGATGAACACAATGCAATTGATTACTATTGAACTGTCTGCATTATATCATTTCAATCATGTGCCATGTATTCAAGTTTGATCATTGTAAGTCCCTTCACAAATTGCTGACCAATTAGTTTGACGTGACTAAACCGACGATAGCATAGTGGTACCATAGGTTTGACAAACCTCTGGCTTGTAGGGCTAGTATGTTGATCGTACTCAATCATTGGCCGGTAACGTATGACCGGTGACAGGGCGACTCAAGTCAGGGTCTGATAAGCAACACATGGTGATATTAATCTGCAGTTATAATTGTAATTAATCCATCCTTACCTGTTGACTAGTAGACTGAGGAAGTTATTCTCTTATGTCATAATACTAATAACCGTTTCGATGAGGCCTACGGTAATACAAAGTGGTAGAGGTAAATCGGATGCATTGTAATCTGATTACGTGAGGATTGCAATGGATTCCTTTTAGGCTCTATGCACTTCAAGTTGAGAACAAATATCAAATGGTTAACTAACACTATTATTATTAACATTGAATAACAGCTAACCCCACAAGTAATAGAATAATAACAAGGATCAGATTAAATTAATCTAATTTCCTTAATACAATGAGGGTGTATCAATACTTCGGTTTCATAACTAAACCCCTCTCGACCTATTATTCTACATATGACACAACAGGTAAATATCAGACTGGATAAACATGTGAAAATGAAATGGATATCTATAGTTGTATTGCAAGTGGTGTGGAGTTCTCTTAGTTATGTGGTGGGATGTTGGCTGGGGCTTGTTCCCCTACATATGCCCTATATATAAGCATATCTACTAGGATGATATATTACTTGTAAATATAACTATGGAGAAGCCATTGGATGAACGGGTGAATCAAACAATATACAAGTAACATGAATGACATTGTGATCGTGTATGTGAACAAATCAATGTTTTAAGTTATCAAATTTATGAACTCACCAATCTAGTGTTGACTTTGTTTAAATGCATGTTTTCTCAGGTGACGAACATGTGTAGTTGCCTACATTCAAGAACTAAGCTAGTGGACTTTTAGATGACCTAGCTTCATTTTGTGTTGCATACTTTTGGATGGCAAAACAATGAATCATCTTTTGTATATCTTGTACAGATACAAGATATAAACTCATTGATTCTTTTGATTTATTTACTTAGTTAAATTATGAGGAAACAATGTAATTTAACTTTGTAATTCTATTTCATTGTCATGTTAGCATTTCTCATTTAATTATCATGTTCTACGTAAACAATCTGATCATTTCGATTATCAAACGATATCGCGCCCTGAGAACCTTTCACCCGACGGGAAAGTCGATCCAGCCCGCCGGCTCGGGGTGTGACAGATGTTCTTATTCATGATAGTAATCTTCCTAAAGAGACCCTCTTTGGTGATATATGGAAAAAGATGATCAAAGATAAGGGCCAAGAATCTTGGATATTGTAGAAAGCTTTCCTTTTCTGTAGCAGTAATCTGCTTCACCATAGAGTCAACTATTAACTGACTTACGTTCAATGGTTTGTTCAACACCAATGCAACTATAAGACATTGAAAAGCTCTTCATAAAGTATCCACTCCAGACTTCCTGTTGGACAGGCACAATGCACACATGAAAAAGATATCTTCACAATCCAAACAAGTAATTCTTTGCCAACTGAGATGTAGTGACATCACCATTGTATCCCATTCTGTTGAAGACTCAACACATGAGTTTATTAGATACAGTCATTTGATCATAATCCTGATCATGAAACTGTAAAGCCTCTCTAACATCCTGTGAAGAATACTGGATAACTTGGTCAGCAATCTTTGACTTTAGCATTAGTGGATCAGTAGAACAATTGTAGTCAGCACTTTCCCAGAATGAAGTAATGTGACTCATGCAAATGATTGGATTTGCCGAAATTGCATAGGCTATCCTTGAGCGTTGCAGAAAACTAATAATGTTGATGAACATTAATTCTTCTTTTGTTCCTTCATCAAGGAGAACTATTACTATGTTTGTCATTATACAATCTTTGTCCTGAAAACAATAGCACAAACAAACAAACATTAGTATTAATTTTTTTTTAAAAAATTAAAATTTTTCAAAAATTTACTAAGTGTTGAAACCATTGATACTAACACTTAGAAAAAACAGACAATATCTATCGATAGTATTAATATCGATACAATAGTATCGATTCTAATAATATCGATGATAACAATATCGATACTAAATGTAAATTCAAACACATAGAAAATTTTGAATCATTCATCGATACTATTAGTATCGATGATACTGTTTCCTTCGAAACTAATAGTATTGACGGATGAAGATGTTCAAAATTTCAAAATTTCAAAATTCAAGTATCATGAAATTAATGAGCAAAACCAATCACAATATACACACACAATCGATAAAGTGATTTGTACAAAGAACCCTTTGAGTTTCAATGTTATTAGTTCAAATTTTCAGATTGAAAGTTCAACACTTTCGACCTAATTAATCAACAGATTTTACGGTGAAATCTATGATTATTACCAACCATTTTGATCACAAGAGGATATAGAAGACACTGATTAAACACAAAACTCAAAAACACAACTATCAAACAAAATCGATGATAATATCTTTGAGTGCACAGGAACTTTGTCGATATTTATGTGTCAATACTGATAGTATCGACAGACTTTATATTCATTACTCAAGCATCGATACTATTAGTATTGAAGACACTGTGTATCATTGATACTAATAGTATCGATGTGACTCATGCAAATGATTGGATTTGCCGAAATTGCATAGGCTATCCTTGAGCGTTTCAGAAAACTAAAAATGTTGATGAACAATAATTCTTCTTTCATTCCTTCATCAAGTAGAGCGATTACATTGTGTTTGTCATTATACAGTCTTTGTCCCGAAAACAATAACACAAACAAACATTAGTATTAATTTTTTTTTTTAAAATAATTTTTTTCAAAATTTACTAAGTGTTGAAACCATAGATACTATTAGTACTCATAATAGAACTGTCGATACTGATAGTATCGATACTCTTAATATCGATACTAACACTTAGAAAAAACAGACAACAACTATCGATACAATAGTATCGATTATAATAATATCGTTGATAATAATATCGATACTAAATGTATATTCAAACACTTAGAAAAATTTGAATCATTCCATCGATACTATGAGTATCGATGATACTGTTTCCATTGATACTAGTAGTATCGACGGATGAAGATGTTCAAAAATTCAAAATTTCAAAATTCAAGTATCGTGAAATTAATGAATAAAACCAATCAAATATCAACACACATCATCGATTTAGTGATTTGAACAAAAAGCCCTTTGAATTTCAATGTTATTAGTTCAAATTTTCAGATTGAAAGTTCAACACTTTCGACCTAATTAATTAAAAGATTTTACGGTGAAATCTATGATTATTACCAACCATTTTGATCCAAGAGGATGTAGAAGGCACTGATTAAACACAAAAATCAAAAACACAACTATCAAGCAAAATCGATGATAATCTCTCTGAGTGCACAGGAACTTTGTCGATATTGATGTGTCGATACTGACAGTATCGACATACTTTATATTCATTACTTAAGCATCGATACTATTAGTATTGAAGACACTCTGTATCGTTGCTACTAATAGTATCGATGTGAGTCATGCAAATGATTGGATTTGTCGAAATTGCATAGTCTATCCTTGAGCGTTTCAGAAAACTAATAATGTTGATGAACAATAATTCTTCTTTCATTCCTTTATCATGCAGAGGTATTTCATTGTGTTTATCATTATACAGTCTTTGTCCTGAAAACAATAACACAAACAAACAAACATTAGTATTAATTTTTTAAAAAAAATAAATTTTTAAAAATATTTATTAAGTGTTGAAACCATCGATACTGTTAGTTTTCATAATAGAACTGTCGATACTCTCAGTATCGATGCCCTCAGTATCGATGCTCTCACTTATAAAAAACAGACAATATCTATCGATACTTTTAATATCGATGATAACAATATCGATACTAAATGCATATTCAAACACTTAGAAAAATTTAAATCATTCCATCGATACTATTAGCATCGATGATACTGTTTCCATCGATACTAATAGTATCGACAAATGAAGATGTTCAAAAATTCAAAATTTCAAAATTGAAGTATCATAAAATTAATGAGTAAAACCAATCACAATATCAACACACACCATCGATTAAGTGATTTGAACAAAAAGCACTTTGAATTTCAGTGTTATTTGTTCTAATTTTCAGATTGAAAGTTCAACACTTTCGACCTAATTAATGAAAAAATTTTACGGTGAAATCTATGATTATTACCAACCATTTTGATCACAAGAGGATGTAGAAGACACTGATTAAACACAAAAATCCAAAACACAACTATCAAGCAAAATCGATGATAATCTCTCTGAGTGCAGAGGAACTTTGTCGATATTGATGTGTCGATACTGACAGTATCGACATACTTTATATTCATTACTTAAGCATCGATACTATTAGTATTGAAGACACTCTGTATCGTTGCTACTAATAGTATCGATGTGAGTCATGCAAATGATTGGATTTGCCGAAATTGCATAGTCTATCCTTGAGCGTTTCAGAAAACTAATAATGTTGATGAACAATAATTCTTCTTTCATTCCTTTATCATGCAGAGGTATTTCATTGTGTTTATCATTATACAGTCTTTGTCCTGAAAACAATAACACAAACACACAAACATTAGTATTAATTTTTTAAAAAAAATAAATTTTTAAAAATATTTATTAAGTGTTGAAACCATCGATACTGTTAGTTTTCATAATAGAACTGTCGATACTCTCAGTATCGATGCTCTCACTTATAAAAAACAGAGAATATCTATCGATACTTTTAATATCGATGATAACAATATCGATACTAAATGCATATTCAAACACTTAGAAAAATTTAAATCATTCCATCGATACTAATAGTATCGAAAAATGAAGATGTTCAAAAATTCAAAATTTCAAAATTGAAGTATCATAAAATTAATGAGTAAAACCAATCACAATATCAACACACACCATCGATTAAGTGATTTGAACAAAAAGCACTTTGAATTTCAGTGTTATTAGTTCTAATTTTCAGATTGAAAGTTCAACACTTTCGACTTAATTAATGAAAAAATTTTACGGTGAGATCTATGATTATTACCAACCATTTTGATCACAAGAGGATGTAGAAGACACTGATTAAACACAAAAATCCAAAACACAACTATCAAGCAAAATCGATGATAATCTCTCTGAGTGCACAGGAACTTTGTCGATATTGATGTGTCGATACTGACAGTATCGACATACTTTATATTCATTACTTAAGCATCGATACTATTAGTATTGAAGACACTCTGTATCGTTGCTACTAATAGTATCGATGTGAGTCATGCAAATGATTGGATTTGCCGAAATTGCAAAGTCTATCCTTGAGCGTTTCAGAAAACTAATAATGTTGATGAACAATAATTCTTCTTTCATTCCTTTATCATGCAGAGGTATTTCATTGTGTTTATCATTATACAGTCTTTGTCCTGAAAACAATAACACAAACACACAAACATTAGTATTAATTTTTTAAAAAAAATAAATTTTTAAAAATATTTATTAAGTGTTGAAACCATCGATACTGTTAGTTTTCATTATAGAACTGTCGATACTCTCAGTATCGATGCTCTCAGTATCGATGCTCTCACTTATAAAAAACAGACAATATCTATCGATACTTTTAATATCGATGATAACAATATCGATACTAAATGCATATTCAAACACTTAGAAAAATTTAAATCATTCCATCGATACTATTAGGATCGATGATACATTTTCCATCGATACTAATAGTATCGACAAATGAAGATGTTCAAAAATTCAAAATTTCAAAATTCAAGTATCATAAAATTAATGAGTAAAACCAATCACAATATCAACACACACCATCGATTAAGTGATTTGAACAAAAAGCACTTTGAATTTCAGTGTTATTAGTTCAAATTTTCAGATTGAAAGTTCAACACTTTCGACCTAATTAATTAAAAGATTTTACGGTGAAATCTATGATTATTACCAACTATTTTGATCACAACAGGATGTAGAAGGCACTGATTAAACACAAAACTCAAAAACACAACTATCAAGCAAAATCGATGATAATCTCTTTGAGTGCACAAGAACTTTGTCGATATTGATGTGTCGATACTGATAGTATCGACATACTTTATATTCATTACTTAAGCATCGATACTATTACTATTGAAGACACTCTGTATCATTGCTACTAATAGTATCGATGTGAGTCATGCAAATGATTGGATTTGCCGAAATTGCATAGTCTATCCTTGAGCGTTTCAGAAAACTAATAATGTTGATGAACAATAATTCTTCTTTCATTCCTTCATCATGCAGAGGTATTACATTGTGTTTATCATTATACAGTCTTTGTCCTGAAAACAATAACACAAACAAACAAACATTAGTATTAATTTTTTTAAAAAAATAAATTTTTAAAAATATTTATTAAGTGTTGAAACCATCGATACTGTTAGTTTTCATAATAGAACTGTCGATACTCTCAGTATCGATACTCTCACTTATAAAAAACAGACAATATCTATCGATACTTTTAATATCGATGATAACAATATCGATACTAAATGCATATTCAAACACTTAGAAAAATTTAAATCATTCCATCTATACTATTAGGATCGATGATACATTTTCCATCGATACTAATAGTATCGACAAATGAAGATGTTCAAAAATTCAAAATTTCAAAATTCAAGTATCATAAAATTAATGAGTAAAACCAATCACAATATCAACACACACCATCGATTAAGTGATTTGAACAAAAAGCACTTTGAATTTCAGTGTTATTAGTTCAAATTTTCAGATTGAAAGTTCAACACTTTCGACCTAATTAATTAAAAGATTTTACGGTGAAATCTATGATTATTACCAACTATTTTGATCACAAGAGGATGTAGAAGGCACTGATTAAACACAAAACTCAAAAACACAACTATCAAGCAAAATCGATGATAATCTCTTTGAGTGCACAAGAACTTTGTCGATATTGATGTGTCGATACTGATAGTATCGACATACTTTATATTCATTACTTAAGCATCGATACTATTAGTGTTGAAGACACTCTGTATCGTTGCTACTAATAGTATCGATGTGAGTCATGCAAATGATTGGATTTGCCGAAATTGCATAGGCTATCCTTGAGCGTTTCAGAAAACTAATAATGTTGATGAAAAATAATTCTTCTTTCATTCCTTCATCATGCAGAGGTATTACATTGTGTTTGCCATTATACAGTCTTTGTCCCGAAAACAATAACACAAACAAACAAACATTAGTATTAAATTTTTTTTTAAAAATATTTTTTTTTTAAAAATTTATTAATTGTTGAAACCATCGATACTGTTAGGGGTTGTTTGGTAGCATCTGAATGGGTCTGAATGGGTCCGAATCTGAATGGTTCAGATTCAGACCGTTTGTTTGGTGTAAAAAATGCACATCTGAATGGGATAGAATGTCTGAATGGAGGTCTGAATGATTCAGGCTTGTTTGTCCTCTTTACCCTTTACCCTTTCTTTTTTTTACCTAGCTACTATTTTCCATATTATCTTCTTCTCGTCGCCTCCAAGTTCCGACTGAACCGGTCACCAACGCTCTTCTCCTAGGTCGCAACCGCTACTTCCAGTCGTCACCACCAAATCGTCGCCGCCCTCCATTCTGGGGACCCTCCATCGCCGCCGTCGCCAGCCACCAGGCATCCTCAATCGTCGCCGTCGCCAGCACCAGGCACCCTCCATCGTCGCCGCCATCCATTCCTGACGTTGCTTACTTCCTCTGCTACTCTCTCTCTCTCTCTCTATATATATAGATACATATGGGTTGTATGTATTTGTTACAATTTTTTTAATATTCCAGGCGTACGTAAGGCTGTATGTATTTGTTACCATTTTTTTCAATATTCCAGCTATTGCTAAAGTTGGATAATAACTAATTGTTGAAGTGTTTTTACAGCCATTTGTGGGATTTTGCAAGTTATCATGTGAGTTTGTTGATTAAATGTAGTATGTTTGTATTTTAGCTTGTTTTTTATTATTTATATTATTACTAAAAAAATGTTTCAGAAGGGTAAAATAGTCATCCTGTATTTTCGTTCAGATGTTCAACCAAACAGTCTTAATTGGTTCAGCACTTAATGGTTCAGACCCTCTTATCCATTCAGACATCTTAATCATTCAGCACTTAATGATTCAGATGCTACCAAACAGCCCCTTAGTTTTGATAATAGAACTGTCGATACTCATAGTATCCATACTCTTAGTATCGATACTAACACTTAGAAAAAACAGACAATATCTATCGATAGTTTTAATATCGATACAATAGTATCGATTCTAATAATATCGATGATAACAATATCGATACTAAATGTATATTCAAACACTTAGAAAAATTTGAATCATTCCATCGATACTATTAGGATCGATGATACTGTTTCCATCGATACTAATAGTATCGACAGATGAAGATGTTCAAAATTTCAAAATTTCAAAATTCAAGTATCATGAAATTAATGAGTAAAACCAATCACAATATCAACACACACCATCGATTAAGTGATTTGAACAAAAAGCACTTTGAATTTCATTGTTATTAGTTCAAATTTTCAAATTGAAAGTTCAACACTTTCGACCTAATTAATCAAAAGATTTTACGGTGAAATCTATGATTATAACCAACCATTTTGATCACAAGAGGGTGTAGAAGACACTAATTAAACACAAAACTGAAAAACACAACTATCAAGCAAAATCAATGATAATCTCTCTGAGTGCACAGGAACTTTGTCGATATTGATGTGTCGATACTGATACTGATAGTATCGACAGACTTTATATTCATTACTCAAGCATCGATACTATTAGTATTGAAGACACTTTGTTTCATTGATACTAATAGTATCAATGACATCTCATCAAGCCTATCTGTCGATATTATCAATATCAATGATACCAAATTTTTAAAAATAACTTAACTTAAAACATTTCAAAATAAACAATAATAACACCTTTTGTGAAAAAATATGAAAAACACACGTGAAAGGTGAAATTAAAATATTTTTATATTCTTGTTTAATAAAATCTACTAAAAATAAAATCTTTTTGACTTTTTGATAAAATCATTGAAAAGATTCATACGAAATCATATTTTACCTATCTTTATGAAAATTCCTAAGAATTTAAAATTAAACATTTATCAATAAAGTATGCATAATAATAGAATCATATTAACCGATGTATCTAACACATAAGCAATATAATCAAATTATGAACATTTTTCAATTTGATTATTCAGATATAACTTATAAGACTATAACTGAAGGAAAAACTAAGCATTGTTCACTTGGATAATTTTAGTTAATCATGAAATTCAATAGACCCCATACTTAAATAGATATTAACCTATTCAACATTAAATTTATCGAGGATAAAATTTATACTCCCATTGATCGTTTTACATATGCAATAAATTAATTAAATGGATATTTTTCATTTTGATTAATCTTTTTAGATCAATAATTTAATGTAATGCGCTAGTGAGAACATGTCTGTGTGAACACACAACAAAAAATCACCATGCATAAGAATTAATGAATGCTATGAATTTCCAGATCTATATCGACATATAACAAAGGAAATTCAAAATATGTTTTAAAAGATCATTGATGGAATTATTTGCGTACATATATAAATGAACTCTCAATCCATTTTTGTTAATATCAGTTAGTGCAAGTCTATTTTAAGAAGATAATCCCACTGAATCATGACATTTATTTAATTTGTTGCTTAGTATCGCTTTAGTCAAAGTATCTAAGCTTATCCTATTTTCAAATCAAAATGTTCTACTTAATCATATATCACTTATATTCTTCAATAGACAAATTAAACTCTATCATTTCCCTATGCATAAGTTGATAAACTTGAATTCTAAAAATTTAGTAAATCTTAATTCAGAATAAGTCAAATTCTTATCATTTTTTATAAAGTCTGGATTCAATTTTCAAGGATTTTATGATTTTAAAACTTCAAATAATAAAATTGAAAGAAAAAAGCAATAATTAAAATAAAAGAAAAAAAAATTTCAAGTGTAATTTTCAAAAATTTTTAATCAAAATTGATCGTCCTAAGTCTTTCTAAAAGAGAAGAAAATCGGGCTGAATCAAAAGCTTTGGCAAAAATATCAGCAATGTTATCAACCTTGTTTATTTTCAAAAGTTTGATTAACTTTCTATCAGAACAACCCCAAATATAATGATATCTTATGTCAATGCGCTTAGTTCTTTTGTGTGAAATTGGATTTTCAGTTATGGCTATGGCAGCTATATTATCAACAGAAATAGGAGTTGTAAATTTTAAACCGTAATCTCACATATGTTGTTGTATCCAAAACTCAAGAACAACAACTTGAAGTAGCAACATACTCATCCTCACAAGTCGAAATGGCTATAGTAAGTTGCTTCTTACATTACCAGGTTACAAGTTTATTGCGAAAAAATTGACAACCCAGTTGTTGATTTCCTATCAAGGTTACAGCCACCATAATCAGAATATGAAAATACAATGAAATTCATACTATCATCATAAGGATACCAAAGCTCAAGACTTGGTTTTCCCTTCAGATAGTGAAAAATATGTTTCACAGCCTTGATGTGTAAGTCCTTAGGTTTGGCTTGAAAC
This sequence comes from Mikania micrantha, assembly GCA_009363875.1. NCBI lineage: Eukaryota > Viridiplantae > Streptophyta > Magnoliopsida > Asterales > Asteraceae > Mikania > Mikania micrantha. The sequence goes on from CM018693.1 coordinate 48,263,645, forward strand.
TTGGAGAAACCAATGAACAATTGTGCAAAGATTTTGAAGCGGATATGAAGCAGAATTTTAAGATGAGTACAATTGCACAATTAGAATATCATCATTCTTCTTCTAGTGAACTGAGTGTTATCAATGTTTCCTCTTGAAAACCCATTACCCAGGAGATGTGTACACAATGCCTTAGACCATGCCATGGGTGCCTGATGTAATCCATTTAGTGCTTTATTTAGACGATAGCACTTTTTAGGATTATTAGGATCTTCAAAACCCGACGGTTACAACATTCGCTTCTTCTTTCACTTTGCCATAAAGAAAGGCACTTTGGATATCCGGTTGAAACATTCATAATTTCTTGAAACTGGCATACGCTAGGAACAATCTAATGGCTTCTATTTTAGCCACAAGAGCATATACTTCATCATAGTCAATTTCCTCTTGTTAATTGAACCCTTGAACTACCAGCCTAGCCTTATTCCTGACAATAATTCCTTTGTCATCATCCTTTTTGCATTTATATACCCATCTGGTGCCTATAGGAATAACATCTTCTAGACAATCAACTATCTTCCAAACACCTAACTTCTCAAACTGACTCAATTCTTCTTCCATGGTTGTAACCCTGGAAGACTCCTTCAGTGCTTCTTTCACATTTTTAGGTTCCACTTGACTTAGAAAACACGAATAAAAGCATGAATTCATCGTCTCCTGAAGTGTCACTAAAATTTCATCATCCTCACCTTGAGCTTGCTGGCTTCTTGTTCTAACTCTAGTACTTAAATCACCAATAATATTTTCAATTGGGTGATCTTTATGTATTCTATGAGTTGCAATCTCCTCCACAGCTATTTCATTTTCAACATTTGTAGCATGATCTTCTTCGGTAACATTCTCCCCATGAATTTCAGGTTCAATGATAATCGATGGATCATTTGTTCAATTATGAAATTCATCATCAGAATTAGACTCTTCTGAAACTTCTAACTGTTCAGTAACAAAAAAGTTGGGGAATAATCTTGTGGAATAGAAGAACAACCTTCATAAGTTTCCAAAACAAATCTTGGAAATAAAGTACCATGAAGTGTTATGGTATAACTCAAAGAATCAGCAAGATCATGTGAAGGTGAGGGAAAAAAGTTTATGAAAACAGTGAAATATTTATTCATAGTCAAACATTCAGTCAAGACCACGTCTAGGAAATGTCTCAGTGAATCGACAGACGGTAACTTCATAAGCCTCTTCGACTACTTTAGTTGGGAAGTTGAGAACTCGTTTGTTTAAAGAATTAGAAGAATATACCAAAAAGATATCATCCACTGCCTTCGGCTCACTTTGGTATAGTCAATTTCAAGTATGTGCAACTTGCACCAAAAGGCTCCAGATGTGCAGTATTGGGCTTCCTGCCTTTAAGAAAATGATAAGATGTTTTCCATGCTTTTTGACAGTTAAAACTCAGTTTAATGTATAGCATTGTGTTTTGACTGCTTCGCCCAAAATGTAATTGGCAGGTGAGAATCAACAAGCATTGTTCGAGTAGTCTCAATTAGTGTTCAATTATTTCTTTTAGCAACACCGTTCTGCTAAGGAGTGTAAGGTGCACTGAACTAATGAGTAATTATTTCTTCACTTCTTAAGAATTTGACTTTTGTAGTAAACTCATTCTCCAATTTGATAATCAGATTCTTCATGATTTTAGAAGTCTCCGATTTAGCTGCTAAAAAGAACACCCACGAGAACCTAGAAAATTCATCAGTAACAACCAAAGAAAAGGATCTTCCACCTACACTCTTAACAGACACTGGACCAAAAAGATCCATGTGTAACATTGTTAAAGGATTGTTGATGGAATTTCAATTTTAGGCCTGTGTGATTGTCTGTGTTGTTTCCCCTTTCTACAAGAGATACAGTGATCAGACATAACACTATGATTTAGATGGAACACCTTCAACAAGGCTATTTCTAACAAAAAAAATCATTTTTTTAAATGAACATGTCCCATCCGTCTATGCCATGAAATTGAGTTCTTTCCGGTGGCTTTAGAGAAAAAGCCAGTCATTTTAGAAGACGAGGAAGTAGTGGACATATCCAATTGACATGTTTTGTTATGTCTAGGAGCTGTCACAATAATCCAATCATCAGGAATCACCACACCATGCTTCAAAATATAGCAAGCTTTGTTACCAAAAATCACAGAATATTCTTTGTCACAGACATGTGAAACACTCAACAAATTATGTTTGAGTTGTTCCACAAAGCTAATGTGCTCAAAACTTATCTGTTCATTTGATAACACTCCCTTCTTAGTAATGTAACCTATGGTGTTACCAACAAATTTCAAAAAATCTCCATTTGTTCGTTTAACATTAGTAAGAAGTTGCAGATTTCCAGTCATATGGAGAGAACATCCACTATCTATATACCAGATATTCTGTTGAGCAGTTGATAGTGAATCCTAAACATATATCATATAAATAAATGAGAAACTGGAATCCATGTCTTAGTCATATGACTTTTGAGATAAGCTGGAGATGAGGAATTACAAGGAATGACATTAACTGAAAATTTTGTCTTGACCCTCCAAATACGATTTGTAACCAGTTATATGGAATCATCTCATTTTGAGACTTTACCACACACTTACTAGATATTTGATGTGACTTTTTAGATTTAGTGAAAACAACTTTGGTTTATGAATGAAATTCTTTGTTGGTTTTGAAATAACAGGTTTATGCTTAATAACCAAAGATGTAACAGATTTGTTTGCAACAATTGGAAAAGTATGCACTGACTTTACTTGTTTGGAATGAGAATTGTTTGCTAATTTATGTTCTGTGAAAGTTGTATTGATAAAATCAACAAAATTAATCGGCTGTGGATGTTTTGACTTCCTACTCTTCTTTGAAAGCTTAATCTGTGATTTCTTATTCTCGTCAGGCAAACTTACATCCTGACCTTTAGAAAATGAAATAGACTTCTAGGAAAATCTAGTTAAAGATCCATTGCTATTAGTGTGATTTTTTTTCAAAACTTTTATCACTATGTTAAAGATCCATTGAACTGACACAACATCTTATCAGTCTCTTTAGTATGTGTTTGTTGTTTTTGAAATTAATGTTTGCATGCAGTTTCCCAAACATTGTTGTCCACCCAGTTTGTTTTTTGAAAAAGTTTGTCATTCGGATTTTTGAAAACCTTATCAATCATTGTGGGCTTAAAAAAATTCACTAGTTTAGTATCATCACAAAAAATCTCATCTCGCCCTTTAATTGTATAATAGATAATGTTGTCTGATTCAGTAAACGGACATATGTCTCTAGGAATATCGGATTCCTTGCTCACAGAAACACTTCTATTGAGTTTTTTACATCAGCCTTTTTATTGAAAACACAATTTAAACCGGACACACTTCTATTATCTTTTTTTCTCAAAACCAACTTCTCTCTTGATCATTTGATTCTTTAAATATGTCCCTACATGTTTAAGACTCACAGAACTAGAAAAGTTAGATATATCATTTGAAAACAAATCTAAGTTCTTAGAGATTTTAGAAATTTAAGGAACAACATTTGGCTCATCAGGTAGTTTCCCATATAGATGGTTAATTGGAGGAGGAAACTCATTATAACCTAACCCTCGGGTATCTGGATTTTGAACATGATTAGCCAAAATGTGTTCAAAAGTCATTTGAGCACTTTGCAACCATTCAATTGATTGACATTTCTTTTTCTTGTCATTCATTTCTTCAATCATATTGATAATGTCATCTTTATTAGCTAACTTCAATTTCAATGTTTTGATATCTGCATTATATTCTTCAAGTTTATTTATATAAAGTTTTTCATTAGCTAGATATTGTTTAACATTATGTTCTAAACAGTTGACATCAATAACAAGTGACTGATTTTGCTTAGTTACCATATCCATCTTAGCTGCATAAGCACAACATTTTAAATAGTTAGGTTTAACATAGAAAGATTTTGGTAATGATGAATCAACCTTTTTCACACTGGTCTGGGCCATGAAAGCAACATGTGACTCATCATTTACTTAAACTTCTTCAGCATAAGTAGACCAATCTGCTCCAAATTGATCTTCAATTAACAATGTTTTGTCTTTGTTTGGAGGAGAGGTCTTTGAAGTTGTTGGAACTGAAGAACTAGCAGCAACTCCCCTTCTTGGGTCAAACTTGTCTTGGTTTTTGACAGCTTCAAATCTTGAATTATTTCTTATAGGCATTTCACACTCTCGAGCAAAATGACCAAGATTTCCATAGTTATAACACTAGACCTTTTGTTTAAAAAATCCAAGTTTCCTTTTTGAATTTCCAAAAATCCCTGATCTGCCAGTTCTTCGTAAAAAATCTCTTAGCTATCCTTTTCAGCATGACCATCTGCCACTGAATATCCATCTCTTCTAAGTCATCTAGATCCAATTGATCCATATCTTCATCAGCGAGCCTCTGAGCATCATCAATCACTACTGAATCATAAGCATTTACAAACTACATAAAAAATGCTAGATGCTATTGAGATGCTCTGATATTCATCATCTTTGATCTGGTGTTTGATGTTTTCTCTTTTGAATTTTTAGAGATAAAACATACCTCTGTTGTGTCATCAAGTACAGCAGATACCTCACCATCTTCAGTGCTAGATAGAAAGGCAACATATCCTGAAGTGGTGGAAGCAACAACAGTAGGTTTCATATACAAGCCTAGATTTTGAGTTGAAAATTTATTTCTAGCCTTCTTCTTCTGCATATCTAAGTCAAAGAACTAAAGTTTTGCAATAAAAACATGCAACTCAGTTATCTCTAAGTCTGTACTCTCCTGAATTATCATTACATAAGTTTTCCAAGCAGAAGGAGGAGTATTAAGAAGTTTATCATTATGTTCTTCTAAAGAAACCTCATGATCTATGTTACGCAATTCACTTAGCAGCAAAGTGTATCTTGTTATAAGTTCATCAAATGTCCCATTATAAAGACATTTAAAAACATCAAGATGCTTTTTCAACAAAGTTCTTGTCACACCCCGAGCCGGCGGGCTGGATCAACTTTCCCGTCGGGTGGAATGGTCCCAGGGCGCGATATCAGTTGATAATGAAAGTGACCAAATTTTTTACGTGGCACATGATACATAATGAGAAATTCTAAATTGACATAAAATTACAAAGTCAAGTTACATCAGTGATGTTTCATAATTTAACAATGTAAATCTACCAAAAAGAATCGTAACTAACTATCTTGTATATGCACAAGATATACAAAATTATTCGTATGTTGATGTCCAAAATATATGCAAACCCAAAAGTTAGTAAGTCCTCTAACTGGACATCCTAGTATTAACATAAGCTATTAAAGCTAAGACCTTTTCGACACCTGAGAATTCATGCAAAAAGATCAAGTCAACACATGGTTGGTGAGTTCATACATGTCACACCCCGAGCCGGCGGGCCGGATCGTGTGTCTCGTCGTGCGAAAGATCTCGGGGCGCGATATTAGTAGTGATAATCGTGATGATCAGATTGTTTACATTGCACATGATGTATAATGAGAAATACAAAATAAAATAGAATTACAAAGTTAAGTTACATCCGTTCTGTTTGAAATTCAACAATGTAAATCTATCATCAACATCATAATCCATCTATCTTGTATTTGCATAAGAAATACAAGATAATCTGTATAATTATGTTCAAAAGTATGCAAGTCTAAAATACTAGGTCCTCTAAATAGCATCCTAGTCCAAAAGCATGTACTTCTTACTATGCAAAAAGATCAAGTCAACACATGGTTGGTGAGTTCACGCAGTTTAGTATTAAAAGAGAATGTATAGCTTTGCAAACCTCTTCGGTAACAACCTAATCTCATTAATAACACCTGTCCTATCCAATTCGGTATGCTTATATATAGGGCATACGAAAGGGTCGAGCGTACAACCCACCCAAACGCCATCCCACCACATACTAAACCACATATGACATTGTTGTTAATGATTATTAAGCGTTTTACCTACCACTCACTTCCATTTCCTTCGTAGTTTCAAATATTCACAACCTCTTGGGTAACCACCTTAATCTCATTAATAACACCTGTCCTATCCAATTCGGTATGCTTATATATAAGGCATACGAAAGGGTTGAGCCTAGAACCCGCCCAGACGCCATCCCACCACATGGTAAACCACATATGACATTGTTGTTAATGATTATTAAGCATTTTACCCACACCATTGACACATTAGTTCATCACCACAAAATGGAATTTCTATTGATTCCTTAAGTTCATCACACAATCATGATCAACCATAACGTTTGTAAAAACATAATATTAAATGCTTAATTAAATGAATAATTAATCATTTAAATACAACTAAGACATGATGAGTGAGCCTTATTTGACTCAATCAACTAGTCTTAGTTGTTGGTGGTGTCCAAGTTGTACCGTCTCACACGTGGCCCATATCAGGCATGACCCAAATGAGTCTACCTGTATGTGTCGGGACTTTCATGATGTGCCCATATCAGCTTGACCCTCAGGACTACTGTACATGTCGGGACTTTAGGATATCCTTTGATTTTGATCGTCTTTGTTCTCTTGAGTTTGTTTGATCGTTTGATTTATGCCCATATAGCTTGACTATAAAAGTCTACTATTTATGACGGGACTTTCCGTGTGTTAACACGTGGTCTCGATCTGCATACAACTGACATTCACCTTAACTAGATAATTAATAATTTCATTAGTTAATGATTTCATTAGTTCCTTGATTCACACACGGATATGATTCTCTTGATTCTGATCCTTAGAAGTCCATGGCTACCACAATGATTATAGATTCTTGAATTTGATCCTTAGTTTTCTTGAACTCACACTGAATTAAATTCCTTGGATTCGATTCTTTAGTTTAAGTTCTATTGATCACACTTTGAGTTTAGATTCTTTGAATTTGAATTTGATATAATAAGTCTTTGTTTTAGAATTATTGTGTTACTCATAAGAGTAATTAATTAATTCCTCAGTTAACCTGCATATAATTTACCAAGACAAGAGTCTAGGATTATAAACATGTATATAAAACATACAATAAGTAAAAGCTTTTACGTAAAACATATTTAAATACAAAGGTTTACGCATGCTTCTCAGCCCCGCGTTTGAAAACAAAAATGTTTAAAAAAGGGGCAATGAACTCACCTATGTTGGTCTGTATTGATTCACAACAAAATGTTCGCTCGTTACTTGTATTCTTCGGTACCTGAGTTGTTTTAAGAAGATTCGAATACTATAATTATCTATAATAATCATATCTAGGGCAGTGGTCTCGGTGTGCAACTATGTATCCTATGTTACTATTGTGTTTCTATGATTCTCTCTAACTTGTCTAATGTATTACCCATTATAACCCTTATCTCATAAACTCACAATTAAACCTTAACTATGTAAGGTTCATGTTAATTACATTACAAGTCTTTAATTAACACATTTAAATAATTCATTTTAGTTAAATTATTAAGTTAGAAATCCCTTAGTTATATTTTAAAGAAGTGCATAAGTCAATTCCTTTTATTAAAACATTAATTAATTTAGAAAAATATAAGTTACATGATTAGACTTAGATAATCCAATGCGATTAACTCTAAGTCTTTTATGATGTATATTTCGTTTTCCCATGGTTCTTTGGTCAATTCTTAGTATAACCCATCCTAGGTAGTCCAATTGAACTACCTAATGTAGTTACAAGTTCGTAAGATTTTCCTAAGTGTTAGGCGTTAATAGCTAAATTAACACTCAAAGTCTTAGATTATTGTTTTGATCCTCAACGGTTTCCCAATTGGGTTGAAGCCAAAATAATGTCCATAACCCATGTTTAGATGATAATAAGGTTTAAGAAAGCTCTTGTTATTCAAAACCCTAATCCATGATTTCTATAAATAAACTCTTGCATTTAAGACAAATTCCACATGAAATAACCCATGGTTGAACCTCCTTATTCCTTGGACAACATTGGTGTTAACTCCATTAGATCCCCATGCACACACATGTTCAACACCATACATGATTCTCCTATTATTACAAATGCAACCCATGAGCGAACCCCAATTCGTTTCCTTCTGTGTCGACCCATGGTTCCCATGCTAATGAATCAAGACCGAAAGGGATAATCCCATCCGAATGAGGTCTGGGCCGACCGAACAAGACTTGGGCCGAGCTAGACTAGCCATGCGGCTGAGAAGGTGCCCGACCGAATGAGTCCTTGACCGAATTAGAGCTTGGCCGCAGGAGACCTTGGGCCGAATTTATACAAAACTGAAAGTAGGGGTGGCCGACTGAAGATGAACCTCCCCTTGGCCTGGTGGCCATTCGGCCGAATGTGGTTATCCAAGTGAAGGCCTGACCGAATTGTAGCTGGGACGAAAGGGCATGGATCGAATGAAGGGAACCCCTCGGCTTAGGAGGCTGGCCATTCGGCCCATCAGATGGTGCCTCCTTCGGCCGGTCGAACCACAGCTAGGTGCGGCCACACATTTCGAAACCAATGGTTAACCCAAGCACTATCCCATGTTCCTACATCATCCTAACATAGTTGAGTGGTGTTTCCCTAAGGTTTTGGAGGTCTAGAATCGGTTTCTATAGTTGGTTCGAACAAGGGTTTTGAAAACCCTAAAAACCGAACAAAAATCTCATTTTTACCTCGATTCAGTTGGTTCAAAGCTCAGATTGACTATACTTTAGTGTTCTACGATTTGTAATGGTCGTTTTGACACCAAGAGGGCTTGATTTCGTGAAGAAATGAAGGAGATATGGTGGTAGCTTCTAAAGAGAGAAAGTAGAGAGAGTGACGGGAATGGGTGGGTGGAGCTGGTTGGTGATGATAATAATGGCAATTAAATGCCATATTAATGGCTTCAAAATACCCGGTTATGTTCGGGTCCATTCGGTTTCGCGTAAAAGCGTCGTTTCGTTTTCGTACGAAACATCACGGTTTTAAAAGTAAAGTTTATAAATTTATTTTAGGTGGAATTTCTTGTAAATTAACTAAATATCTTTTGTTTATTCTAAATTTTCAGATATATTTAAATAACAGTTTAAATCAAATCGTATAGTCGTCGCGCGTATTCGTTCGAATCGTCACCTGTACGGATACGACAATAACTACATTTTTCAATATGGTTTTCTAATTATTGGACATCATTCAGAACGTTTTTTCAATATGGTTTTCTAATTATTGGACATCATTCAGAACGTTTTTTCAATATGGTTTTCTAATTATTGGACATCATTCAGAACGTTAAACTGTCAGACATATTCGTACAGATCGTCACCTATACAAATAATCCTTCGATTTAGCATTCATGTAATGACATCCGTTGTTGTTTTGTTCTATAAATCCTCACATACGTTTATACATAATAGAATCCTAACTAGAAATCACATGATGGTTCTGTGTAGTCAGATAAATATCTGACTGTTAAACCATAGTTCTGAGTTACGTTTCTGAAATGATTGTGAAATAATTCTATGATAAAACATGAAATGACAATGATATATGAAAAACAACTGAATTGTGTGACTGATTTACTAGTTCATGTTACTGTGTAGATCACTGTTCCAATAACGTTTCCGGCACTTATGTTACAGTCTCCCCTTGTTAGAGAAATTTCTTCCTGAAATTTAAGAATCGTTATCAGGTACGACTTCCTCCGTAAACAGTTGGGGATACTTGGACTTCATTTGATCTTCGCGTTCCCAAGTAAACTCGAGCCCACGCTTTGAATTCCAACGAACCTTGACGATCGAGATACGGCTTCGCCTTAGTTGTTTATCCTTCCGATCCATAATCTCCACAGGTTCTTCGATAACATGTAACTGCTCGTCTACTTGAATTTCTTGGATTGGTATGACGAGTGATTCGTCAGCAAGGCATTTCTTCAAATTTGAGACGTGAAACACGTCATGTACACCACTGAGTTCATCTAGTAATCTCCGTCTATACGCCACAGGACCAATATGTTCAATGATCTCGAACAGTCCTATGTATCGTGGCACTAATTTGCCTTTCTTTCCAAAACGGACTACGCCTTTCCATGGGGATACCTTTAACAAGACCCGGTCTCCTACTTGGAACTTCAACTGCTTACGCCGTTTATTTGCATAGCTCTTTTGCCTGCTTCTAGTTGCTTGTAGCCTTTGTTGAATTTAAGCAATCTTATCAATAGTTTCCTGAATAAGCTCTGGCCCAGTTATCTGATTATCTCCAACTTCAGTCCAACAGATCGGTGACCGACATTTCCGACCATAAAGAGCCTCGAATGGTGCACATCCGATACTGCTGTGGTCACTGTTATTGTAGGAGAATTCAATCAGTGTCAAATGATAGTCCCAATTTCCACCAAAATCTAACACACATGTTCTCAACATGTCCTCCAAGGTCTGTATCGTACGTTCGCTTTGACCGTCCGTTTGTGGATGGTAAGTGGTACTCAGATTTAAGTGTGTCCCTAAAGATTTCTGCAATGATTGCCAGAACCTTGATGTGAATCTGCTGTCTCGATCCGAAATGATAGACAATGGTACACCTTGACGTACCACTATCTCGTTGATGTATAGTCTCGCCAGTTTATCCATCGTGAAGGTCTCACGCATTGGCAAGAAGTGAGAAGATTTTGTCAAACGATCAATGATAATCCAAATTGTATCATGACCACTGGAAGTGCGGCGCAGCTTGGTAATGAAATCCATAGCTATTTGTTCCCACTTCCAGAGCAGAATCTCAGGCTGTTCCAGTAAACCTGACGGTTTCTTGTGTTCCGACTTTACCTTTGCACACGTAAGGCACTGGCCGACGTATTCAGCTATGTCTTTCTTCATTCCCGGCCACGAATAAAATCCTTGTAAGTCTTGGTACATTTTATTGGCGCCTAGATGCACTGAATACTTGGTCTTGTGTGCTTCATCAAAGATAAGTCTCCTCAATTCGTCTACTGCAGGAATCCAGACACGATCCTGGTAGTAGATAACTCCATCTGGTTTTGTTTCAAACTGTTTTTCTGCTCCACAGTTAAGTTCTTTCTTCAGATTTCCTCGATCAACTGATTCTTGCTGTGCCTGAATAATCTTGTCACTTAATCTTGTCTGCACAGTCGTCCCCATTACTCTGACGCGCAAAGGTTTAACCTTTTCCTTTCGGCTCAAGGCATCAGCTACAACGTTTGCCTTACCTGGATGGTACTTGATTACACAGTCCTAATCATTCAGAAGCTCAACCCAACGTCACTGTCGCATGTTGAATTCCTTCTGATTAAAAATATGCTGCAGACTCTTGTGATCAGTGAATATGGTACACTTAGTGCCATATAAGTAATGTCCCCAGATCTGCAGTGCGAATACCACTACTCCCAGTTCTATATCATGGGTAGTGTAATTCTTCTCATGAATCTTTAACCGTCTCGATGCGTACACGATAACTTTCTCTTGTTGCATTAACACAAAATCAAGTCTCGATGGGAGGCATCACAGTACACTACAAAGTTATCACAACCTTCTGGAGAGATAAGATCGGAGCATCACATAACTTTTTCTTCAATGTTTGGCATGCATCTTCTTGTTTCTGCTCCCAAAAAAACGGTTCGCTTTTCTTAGTTAACTTAGTGAGTGGCAAAGCTATCTTAGAACAGTTTGAGATAAACCTTCTGTATTAACCTGCGAGTCCCAAAAAAGACCGTATTTCCGTCAGTGTCTTCGGAGTATCCCAGTTCTTTATTTCTTCAATCTTGGCAGGGTCTACATGTATTCCTTCACTGTTGACTACATGGCCCAAAACTGAACTTCTCTTAGCCATAATTCACACATAGAGAGTTTAGCATAGGGTCGCTCCTTCTTTAACAACTCCAAGATCTTCCGGAGATGTTGCTCGTTTTCTGCCTTGCACTTGGAATAAATCAGTATGTCATCAATAAAGAAAATGACAAACTGATCCGGATACAGCTTGCACACTCGGTTCATGAGGTCCATGAAAACCACTGGTGCATTTTTTAATCCGAAAGGCATCACCATAATTTCGCAATGCCCGTACCTCGTTCGGAATGCTGTTTTTGGTATGTCTTTCTCTTGTACCCGCAACTGATTCTTCTGATCTACTTATCTGGATTAACTATGATCTCAGCAGAGTTCTAACATTCATCCTTTCTTAACATCCTAGAACCGGAGTTCTCACAAGTTCTATGAGGTCTAGATGGAAGTAACGGCCTACTCACTAGCTTTGGCATTTCTAGTCTTCCTAGATGTATTGATCTGTATGAATATCTCATGCCGATAATACTACAAACGGATTTGTACTCCAAAGCTCCATTAGGTGGGAAAAGGGGAATTCTCGATAGATTCTCGAGAATCACCTCTGCAGCTTTCCAGTTAGTCAGGGCTAGGTTACTTAAGAATAATCTAGTCTTACTAGATTAAATGATTTCCTATCTATGTCCTGGATTTGGTTTCTCACTTTCAATTACTACGGGTTTTTAGTGCTCTAATTAGATAAGGTTTTTTTCTCAATTATCGTGGTTAAACTGTAATTAAGAATCGCACTATCTTTATTTATTTACTTGGCGATTATTCAGCCTAGGGTTTCCTTAACTTACTATTCCTGTTATCTAATAGGCACCGAGTTTGCTCACGGTTATCTTAGATTTATTGTTTCTAAAACCACAACGAAATACGTGTTTCCACTTAACACTCCAATAAATAATTTAATGGAACATGATGAAACATGCAAACCTATGGGGTCATCCCACCCCAAACGTGCATCAGAGGTTGGTAAAGAAAACAGTTCCTCGGAAGGCGCAGGATCTGATGAGGATAACCTCACGGGGCAGTCCCGTGCAATGTGTTCGGACGTTCCGCACACATAGCAATCCTTGCTGTGTCGAGGAAGAGGATATGTAGTGTTTCCAGGGTTCTGATTATGAGTTGGGGGATTATTACAATCACGACTCCAGTGTCCCTTCCTCCCGCAGTTTAGACAATGTTTGCACAGCTTGTTCTTGGCATCATGAAGACCGCACGTGGCACATAAAGGAAACTTGTCAACATAATGTCTACATATTAATTCCATCGAAGATCTGAATCGATGAACCCAATGGTCCATCTTACCACAGCGGGTGCATTGCCTGCATGGGGTTTCAGCACAGTGGTGATAGTGGCAGTTAGTGCAAGGAGGGGTTTTTCCAGCATCACGCTCATGAACCTCTGGCTCCGGAATAACGGCTATTTGGCGAAATGGAACGACCCCCGTGTAGATTATAGGGTCCTTTGATTTCTTAGAACGACATTGTTTATGGCCCGAGTGATGATTCCAGGGAGAACTGCCATCAACTGTTTAGTGACGAGGGTTGCGAGTGCATCAGCCTGCTGGGTTCGTCTCCTGTGAAGGAAGGGGTGGTGGTGGTTGTCTTCTTGGTGACATTCTGTTTACAACCGAAAGGACATCGGTTAGCGTAATGATTGAATGCAGAAGACACAATGCGAATAATTTCTAAGTCTTGTGTTCTCTACATGAAGGGTCCCTAGGTTATAGTCTAGGCCAAACCGTTTAAACAAATGACCTATATTTCTCTATAACCATGGCTCTGATACCAATCTGTCACACTCCGAGCCGGCGCCGGATCGTGTGTCCCGTTGTGCAGAAAGATCTCGGGGCGCGATACCGGGAGTGGTAGTCGTGATGATCATATTGCTTACATTGCACATGATGTATAATGAGAAATACTAAATAAAATAGAATTACAAAGTTAAGTTACATCTGTTCTGTTTGAAATTCAACAATGTAAATCTATCATTAACACCATAATCCATCTATCTTGTATTTGCATAAGAAATACAAGATAATATGTATAATGTTGTTCAAAAGTATGCAAGTCTAAAATACTAGGTCCTCTAAATACCATCCTTGTCCAAAAGCATGTACTTCTTACTTATACCTGTTCGTCACCTGAGAAGTCATGCAAAAAGATCAAGTCAACACATGGTTGGTGAGTTCACGTAGTTTAGTATTAAAAGAGATTGCATAGCTTTGCAAACCTCTTCGGTAACAACCTTAATCTCATTAATAACACATGTCCTATCCAATTCGATATGCTTATATATAGGGCATACGAAAGGGTTGAGCCTACAACCTGCCCAGACGCCATCCCACCACATACTAAACCACATATGACATTGTTGTTAATGATTATTAAGCATTTTACCTACCACTCACTTCCATTTCCATCATAGTTTCAAACATTATTTTCAAAAGTTTCAAACACGCACCCGAAAAAAATTGCAACCTCTTGGGTAACCACCTTAATCTCATTAATAACACCTGTCCTATCCAATTCGGTATGCTTATATATAGGGCATACGAAAGGGTCGAGCCTGCAACCCGCCCAGACACCATCCCACCACATACTAAACCACATATGACATTGTTGTTAATGATTATTAAGCGTTTTATCCACAACATTGACACATTAGTTCATCAGTTCTTAGTTCATATAGATCCACAAAATGAAGTTTCTATTGATTCCTTAAGTTCATCACACAATCATGAACAACCATAACATTTGTAGAAACATAATATTAAATGCTTAATTAAATGAATAATTAATCATTTAAATACAACTAAGACATGATGATTGAGCCTTATTTGACTCAATCAACTAGTCTTAGTTGTTGGTGGTGTCCAAGTTGTACCGTCTCACACGTAGCCCATATCAGGCATGACCCAAATGAGTCTACCTATATGTGTCGGGACTTTCATGATGTGCCCATATCAGCTTGACCCTCAGGCCTACTGTACATGTCGGGACTTTAGGATATCCTTTGATTTTGATCGTCTTTGTTCTCTTGAGTTTGTTTGATCGTTTGATTTATGCCCATATAGCTTGACTATAAAAGTCTACTATTTATGACGAGACTTTCCGTGTGTTAACACGTGGTCTCGATCTGCATACAACTGACATCCACCTTAACTAGATCATTAATAATTTCATTAGTTAATGATTTCATTAGTTCCTTGATTCACACACGTATATGATTCTCTTGATTCTGATCCTTAGAATTCCATGGCTACCACAATTATTATAGATTCTTGAATTTGATCCTTAGTTTTCTTGAACTCACACTGAATTAGATTCCTTGGATTTGATTCTTTAGTTTAAGTTCTATTGATCACACTTTGAGTTTAGATTCTTTGAATTTGAATTTGATATAATAAGTGTTTGTTTTAGAATTATTGTATTACTCATAAGAGTAATTAATTAATTCCTCAGTTAACCTGCATATAATTTACCTAGACATGAGTCTAGGATTATAAGCATGTATATAAAACATACAATAAGTAAAAGCTTTTACGTAAAACATATTTAAATAAAAAGGTTTACGCATGCTTCTCAGCCCCGCGTTTGAAAACAAAAATGTTTAGAAAAGGGGCAATGAACTCACCTGTGTCGCTCTGTGTTGATTCACAACAAAATGCGTGCTCGTTACTTGTATAGTGTGTTTTTTCGGTACCTGAGTTGTTTTAAGAAGATTCGAATACTATAAGTATCTATAATAAATGTATCTATGGTTGTGGTCTCGGTGCGCATCTATGTGTCATATGTTACTATTGTGTTTCTTTGATTCTCTCTAACTAGTCTACTGTATTACCCATCATAACCCTTATCTCATAAACTCACTATTAAACCTTAACTATGTAAGGTTCATGTTAATTACATTACATGTCTTTAATTAACACATTTAAATAATTCATTTTAGTTAAATTATTAAGTTATAAATCCCTTAGTTATATTTTAAAGAAGTGCATAAGTCAATTCCTTTTATTAAAACATTAATTAATTTAGAAAAATATAAGTTACATGATTAGACTTAGATAATCCAATGCAATTAACTCTAAGTCTTTTATGATGTATCTTTCGTTTTCCCATGGTTCTTTGCTCAATTCTTTGTATAACCCATCCTAGGTAGTCCAATTGAACTACCTAATTTAGTTACATGTTCGTAAGAGTTTCCTAAGTGTTAGGAGTTAATAGGTAAATTAACACTCAAAGTCTTAGATTATTGTTTTGATCCTCAACAGTTTCCCAATTGGGTTAAAGCCAAAATAATGTCCACAACTCATGTTTAGATGATAATAAGGTTTAAGAAAGCTCTTTTTATTCAAAACCCTAATCCATTATTTCTTTAAACAAACTCTTGAATTTTAGACAAATTCCACATGAAATAACCCATGGTTGAACCTCCTTATTCCTTGGACAACATTGGTGTTAACTCCATTAGATCCCGATGCACACACATGTTCAACACCATACATGATTCTCCTAGTATTACACATGCAACCCATGAGAAAACTCCAATTCGTTTCCTTCGGTGTCGACCCATGGTTCCCATGCTAATGAATCAAGACCGAAAGGGATAATCCCATCCGAATGAGGTTTGGGCCGACCGAACAAGACTTGGGCCGAGCTAGACTAGCCATGCGACTGAGAATGTGCACGACCGAATGAATCCTTGACCGAATTAGAGCCTGGCCGCATGAGACCTTGGGCCGAATGTATACACAACCGAAAGTAGGGGTGGCCGACTGAAGATGAACCTCGCTTCGGCCTGGTGGCCATTCGGCCGGATGTGGTTATCCAAGTGAAGGCCTGACCGAATTGTAGCGGGGGTGAAAGGGCATGGACCGAATGATGGAAACCCCACGGCTTAGGAGGCTGGCCATTCTGCCAAAAGGCCATTCGACCCATCTGATGGTGCCTCCTTCGGCCGATCGAACCACAGCTAGGTGCAGCCACACATTTCGAAACCAATGGTTAACCCAAGCACTATCCCATGTTCCTACATCATCCAAACATAGTTGAGTGGTGTTTCCCTAAGGTTTTGGAGGTCTAGAACCGGTTTCTATAGTTGGTTCGAACAAGGGTGTTGAAAACCCTAAAAACCGAACAAAAATCTCAATTTTACCTCGATTCAGTTGGTTCAAAGCTTAGATTGACTGTACTTTAGTGTTATACGAGTTGTAATGGTCATTTTGACACCAAGAGGGCTTGATTTTGTGAAGAAATGAAGGAGATATGGTGGTAGCTTCTAAAGAGAGAAAGTAGAGAGAGAGTGACGGGAATGGGTGGGTGGAGCTGGTTGGTGATGATAATAATGGCAATTAAATGCCATATTAATGGCTTCAAAATACGTGGTTATGTTCGGGTCCGCTCGGTTTCGCTCAGTTTCGCGTAAAAGCGCCGGTTTTGTTTCGTTTTGGTACCAAACATCACGGTTTTAAAAGTAAAGTTTATAAATTTATTTTAGGTGGTAATTCCTAGTAAATTAACTAAATATCTTTCGTTTATTCTAAATTTTCAGAGAATATTTAAATGACAGTTTAAATCGAATCGTACAGTCGTCGCACGTATTCGTTCGAATTGTCATCCGTACGAATACGACGATAACTACACTTTTCAATATGGTTTTCTAATTATTGGACATCATTCAGAACGTTAAACTTTCAGATATATTCGTACAGATCGTCACCTATACGAATAATCCGTCGATTTAGCTTTCACGTAATGACATCCGTTGTTGTTTTGTTCTGTAAATCCTCACATACGTTTATACATAATAGAATCCTAACTAACAATCACATGATGGTTCTGTGTAGTCAGATAAATATCTGGCTGTTAAACCGTAGTTCTGAGTTACGTTTCTGAAATGATTGTGAAATAATTCTATGATAAACATGAAATGACAATGATATATGAATAACAACTCAAGTGTATACCTGAGTTACTGTTAATGTTACAGTGTAGATCACTGTTCCGGTAACGTTTCCGGCACTGGTGTTACAATACAGTTTTGCAATTGAAAATCATTCTTGAAAAACCTACTAGAGTAACAACCTTAACCTAACTAACAACACCTATCCTATCCTGTCAAATATGCTTATATATAGGGCATATGTAGGGTAAAGCCCAGTGCAATCCCACCACATACCAGACTGCATATTATATTGTTAATAATTAATGATAATTAAGCATTTCACTCCCTACCAATACCATACTTGATTCTTTGAATTCACACCATTCTTGATTCTTTGAATTCACAACATTCTTGATTCTTTGAATTTTCCCTGTGTTTCTAGTTCCTCATACGATCATCGCCATGATCCCATTGTTGAATTTTGAAAAGTATTTAATACGCTTAAATAAATAAACATTTAAATAATTTTAAGTACTAATGATTGGGTATAGGTCAGCTTGAGTATACTAGCCTATCAACCAAAGGTTCTTAGTGGGTGGTGGATGCTGTAAATATCATCAAACATGGGGCCTATAAAACAAACGGTCTAGCTAGGACTTCTTGAATTATAGGACTTTTGTTTCGTTCTTGATTCATTCTTGATTCATCTTGATTCGTTCGCACATGTCATCTTTGATATTTCCCGGACATTCCACCAAAAAGGTTTTCTTATTTCGTACTTGATTCGTTAAAAACTTGTGATTGATTCGCTAAACAATGAATACTTGATTCGTTGAACAATGATCACTTGATTCGTTGAACAATGAACACTTGATTCGTTGAAAAT
Source organism: Mikania micrantha (assembly GCA_009363875.1). Lineage (NCBI taxonomy): Eukaryota > Viridiplantae > Streptophyta > Magnoliopsida > Asterales > Asteraceae > Mikania > Mikania micrantha. The sequence goes on from CM018693.1 coordinate 48,282,243, forward strand.
CATTACTTGATTCGTTGAAAATGAACACTTGATTTGTTGCAAATGAAAACTTTGTAGGTCCAAATTTTGTCAAGAACCGAGATTTATGTCTCCATTCTGCATCAAATGACTCTATAACATGCGGAATCCATAATAGAATCACAAGAACAAGAAGAAAGATAAAAAATTTTGTATATTCAGTGAAGTTCACGAAACAGTGCCTTAATAGGTCTAGAGAGCACGCCTCTGGAATCCAACCCCAGAACAGTACAAAATACGTCTATATATACTATTCTAGGATCCTATACACTAAAATTGGTTCGAGTATTCGATAATCTACTGTACTCGAAATACATGTACACGAAAATAACAAAATCAGGTCTTCAACTCTTCTCTGGTTGACTTTGTCAGTCTTCATCTTTAGCCGGGCTCTACAAACTCCCCATAGACTGATGAAGTCAACTGATGGGAAGTGAGACAGAGTGAGGACCTGCTCCAGCATAAAGTTTCTGCTCTATGGCAAAAGCAACTACACGAGTGAATGGCTTAACCTCTTCGTCCCAGTCACCGTAGACTCTGATTGGTGACTAGTGCAGCTTCTGCATATCCTCCTTGCCAAACATCAGAAGATCCATCGGATCAAGAATCACATCAATGTCGTTAATATCATCCTTGTTCCGGAGTATGACAGTAGCAAGTGTCTTCTCGTCAAAGTACCAAGACATGAAGTTGGCTAAGGAGTTGTCTAGAGTTCGTGAAGAGACAGGAATAGCTTTCTCATTGTGTCGCAGTGGATACTTGTAGTAGATCCAAGGTTCCTTCTTGACTGGATCTAAAATGAAAGTAGAAACAAAACGCCTCCCTTTCGTCGTCTTCATCACTGGAAAATCTCTGTCTCATTGGTCTTTTATGAATTTGGCGAACAGATCGGCCTACGAGTCTTTAGAGGAATTGAAGAACATCGCGTTGTTGATGCTTCTGATGTCCAATTTTGGCTTTGAGCAGAAATCCCTCGGCCGCTTGAAATATTCCAACTTTCCATTCATTCGCTTCACAAGATAAAGATCTTTGTCCTTGTCGTACATCCAGCAGCAGACGTTTGATTTGTCATTGCGAACGGCAAATAAGTCTCTTGTCGCATGTTGTGAATGTGTGCTCTGGATGTTCTTCTTGCATCTCTCCCAGCCATGACTCTTGAACCTCTGTAGGTGCAGGAGTCCAGTCACACTGCCTGTCAAACCAACTATCAATAACTTTAGCCAGTGGAGCAATCTCTTGCCCTTCAAGGTTGACATACTTGTGAGCATACAAGAAGTCCACATATGGATCTTTGCCGAGAATGACATTTTCTGGTTCTTCTTCTTCAAATGTTCCTGTAGAAGATTCAGCCTTTTCTTTTCTTTCTTGATCACATACGTCTTTAAAGACCGAATCCATGGACACATCAGCGTATAAGTCTCTAAGGTCCGATGCACCAAGCTCTTCACTGAATCCGTCAGAAAGAAAGTTCTCGGGAAGATCCTCAAATAAACCATGAAAGTAGTCAAGAGGCTTCTTCGAAGAAGGTGGATTCTCAGAAGCATTAGTGTCTTTTGCAGCATCCTGTACTGGCTCGTTATCCTTTTGTCCAGAAGAACTGGCACCCTGGCCCATATCTCCTCCGGTTTTATCATCATTATCATCCCCTTTGTCATCCTTGGCGTCTTTGCCATTATTTTCATCATCTTTTTCCTTCCCTTTGTCATCCTTGGCATATTTTCCATCTTTATCAGTTTCTTCATCATTCTTCTCTTCCTTGTCTTCATCATCATCATCATCATCATCATCATCATCATCATCATCATTATCAACCTCATCATCCTCTTGTTCATCTAGCTTTGAGCCAGTCAACTCTGACCAAGGCTCCCTGCAACTCGTGAATCTTATCATCCTTTGTAATGGAATCATCTTCCAGCAAGAAAACACACTCCTGTAGCCATATCAGATCCACGGGTGTCCCCTCAGGCGGATAAGGTGATGTAGTACGCATGGGAGCCTTGTCTTTGCCCCCTTTGACTCCCGGGTGGTGATGGTGGTGGTTCTAAATGGTGGATGAGAGGAGGAGATGATGATGTGATTTGGGTGGTTTTTGAGGTGGTGAAAGGTGGTGGTGGTGGAATGGGAATTTAAGTGGTAGTTGTGGGTTTGATGGGTTGAGTGGGTGGCTTTTGTTTTGGTGGTTGTGGTGATTTAGGTTGTGTGGATGGTTTAGGTTGTTTTGGTGGTTTGGGTTGTGTTGGTGGTTTGGGTTGTGTTGGTGGTTTGGGCTGTGGTTGTGGTTGTGGTGTGGGCTGAGTAGGAGGTGGAGGTGGTGGAGGCTGAGTCTGAGATGAGGATGACGATCCCGTGGTCTTCTTTTGCAGTCTAGGATCCTTTGTCCTCTTGGACATCATCTTGAGCCTCTTCTTCTTCAGCGAAGACTCAGGAATTGGCATGTAATCTATGTCTTGAATATCTTCCCTTTCTGCTCTGGTCAACTGTGAGATGACTGGCTCTTTCTCTCTAATCAATATCTCTTCACCGGATGATGATGATGAAGACTTAGAAGCACGTTCCTTGGCAGCTGTGCCGGCCTCAGTGCTTGTGCAAGTGAGAGGGATATCGTGTTCTTCTGCAACAAAGGTTGTGGCTCCTGCAGCCTAAACATCATGTTCATCAGCAACTACTACTACAAGAGTTCCTTGTTCCTCCATCTCTATATCTTCTCCGACAAATCTCCCAAACTTGATAAGAGGGCGTTCCCCAACATACTTCTTCTTCTCATGCTTGTTCATCATCATGTATGAGAATATGTCCTCCATTATCCTCTTGATCCCAAGAATACCAATGGTGGGAATAAGATTCTGGTGTCTCTTGTTGATGACAATCTGGATGAACCGTGGGAAGGCCAGAAACCTCTCTTTCCTCTTTCCTTTGATGTTGGCGTGCATATCTCTAAAGATCATCTTGGAGAAATTAAAATCAACACCCAAAGCTAAGGCCACCATACAGGAGCTGAGGGTTTGGTTCAGCACATCGTAACCTCCTTTCCTCCCAGACATACACTAGGTCACAATGTGTGCTAAGTATCTCCAGTAAGGATGCAACAAATTCTTCTCTGTAGGAAGGTAAACACCCTCGTGACCCATGTGACAAACAGTCCTATGAACAAGGTCGTGATCGAGTTCAACACGATCGGTTGCCTTGTCTTCAAACTGAAGGCATTCCCTCAAAATCTGCTTAGTGATAATGATTGATTGACCTTGAACTTTGCCGATCAGACTAACTATGCCATTCGTATCTGTGCACTCAGTAATTGAGTTCTAGAAGTCCTGGATGAACTCAGATATAATCTAGGGATGCTCCATGATTACGTAGTTAACTGGAGATAATATCAGCCCCTCTACCAAGCTTCTGAACATAGAATGCTTCTCTGGTGTATCTCCGACATACGCGGACATGTTGTGCTCCGGAACAAATCTTAAGTCAGCCATCTGAAATAAAACAAAGTTAAGTTAGTCAAAACTGAAATAAAAATTCAAGGGTCAAAATTCAAAGTCCAAGTCCAGGTTAAAAGAGTTAGACAAAATCACAAAATCATAAAACAAGTTCAAGGTTCTTTGGGAGTTCACGAAATTCAAAGTTTTCACGAAAATAGAGTGATATTCGAAACCCCTACTCGAAATTTAAAATTTCGAGCACTCAAATAACTTCATAACTCCCTCAATTTTGCTCCTTAGAACTCATAATTATACTCGAAATGCTCGGAATTAGAAGGCGACCAACATATAAGAAGATCCCATTCTAATTTTGTGTTTTTCGAGGTGACTTGTCCATGATTCCTTAAGTTAACGGAACGAAGTACTCGAAAATGGTTTTTGGCCCATACCTTTTATTTAGCAGTCAAAATTTGTTCAAAATCTATACCTAGGGTCGCCTAAGTGTGACATACAAGGTAGTCGGAGTGGATTTTGAAAAGATGCACGGAAAACGAGATCGCCGGAGAGAGAAAGTCGTTGTACTTGAATCGAATGGTATTCAAAAAAGCTCATACTAGAACTATATATAGACGAGATTTCGAGTACACAATTTTTCGTGTACTCAAAATCGAATATGAAATTCGAATACTCAATTTTCGAGTGGATTATTTTTCAAAAATTTCTAACTTTTTCTAAATAAAATAATAAAATAAAATAAAGTAAAATAAAATAACATAAATAAAATAAAATAAACGCACAAACTTTGGACGAGTTCAAAGTTGAGTCGGGTCAATTTCGTGGGAACAAATCTGTATCAAAAATTTGACCACCTTAAAATAATTTCTTATGAAAACCCAACCTTAAAATAATTATACCCCACCAATAATTTCCACTCGTTAATCCATAATTCAAAAATTAGACTTATGATCAAAAGTTTTCTAACAGTTTTTCTGAAACTAGTTTTGGGAAGTTTATGAGTTATCTGACAGTAAAACCATATTAACATGCAACCTATTAATTTTATGAAATCTTTTGTTTCAAACTTTGATTGTAATGAACTTAAAACGTTTCGACGGAGTTTTGGATGAGAAAAGAAAAGAACAGATGTATTAGATTAGAATCAAGAACAGGAAGGGGTTCAATCATCTTTGTGCTCATTGGCATCTTTAACTTTATTGATCTGCAGACACATTGGCCTTAACGTCACACATCCAGGTCTTTGCTTACGTAAAAGAGAGGATGCTTCAGTAACTATTTCACGCTCTTTGTTTGCACAAAACATGGAAAATACCCGAATTTTTCAAAACAATTTCAAGTTTATCGAAACATAATCTTGTTTGGACTTAAAGATTTACTCAAAAAGTCAAATAGTTGTTACATCTTTCCGGTTATCTTATTTTCCTTACTTCTTACTTATTTATATATTTAATATTTTTGAATGATCTTATCGATTTCTTTCATTTGGAAAAACTTGTTTTAACTTCTTAGTGAATTATAGTTATCTAAAGTTGTTATTCTTTAGAAATTATTTTTAGGCGGTGAATTTCTGAGTCTCAGAAATCATTTCACTTCCCAAATTGAGCCACTTCACTTGACCATCCAAATAAAATCTTTTTGTATTTTCTTAAATTTTGAAAATGTAAAATCATTTTGTTTTTTTTTTAAATTTACTCCCCCTAAATTTGTTTGTAAATTATCTCCCACTAAATTTGTGATTTAAAAATTAATGTAAAACAAAACACAAATTTTACAGTATTTACAAAACTGTTTTAATCAAAACTTATTAGTTTGAGAGAGGCAAGGAGATGGTGAAATCGAGCTGTGTCGAACGGTTTTGTGAAAAGATCCACCAGATTACCATCTGTGTGGACCTTTTCAAGATGAATCAGTTTCCGTTCGAAACATTCGCGGATAAAGTGAATCCGGATGTCAATGTGTTTAGTTTTGGAGTGTTGTACCGGATTCTTGACGATCTGAAGGGCAGCTTCATTATCACAATAAATAGGAGAGTAAAAAAAATCAAACCGTAATCGAGGAGTTGCTGTTGCATCCATATAACCTGAGAACAACAACTAGAAGCATCAACATACTCAGCTTCCGCAGTGGAGGTAGACACGGTTGTCTATTTCTTGCATTGCCAAGAGACGAGGCAATCTCCTAAGTGTTGACATCCTCCAGTGGTTGATTTCCTGTCTAAGTTACAACGACCAAAATCACTGTCAGAGTAAGCATAAAAATTAAACTCAGAGTTCTTAGGATACCACAAGCCGAGACGCGGTTTCCCGACGAGGTAGCGAAAGATCCTCTTGATTGCAATCAGGTGAGAGGCCTTCGGATTCGCTTTATATTTGGCACACTGACATGCAGAGATAATAATATTTGGGCGGCTAGTGGTCAGGTACATCAATGACCCAATCATCGAGCGGTAAAGGTGCTGATATACATCTTCACCATCAGAATCCGAAGTTAAGACTGGACGAGCAACCATAGGAGTGGATGCAGGCTTTGATTCTAGCATATTGAACTTTGTCAGAATATTGGTAACATATTTGCCTTGATGAATCAACACACCCTTAGGATCTTTCTTTACCTGTAGACCTAAGAAGAAGGTCATCTCCCCCATCGCACTCATCTCGAACTTTTTCTTCATCATAGCCTCGAATTCTCTGCATAGCACCGAACTCGTGGAACCGAAAATAATGTCGTCCACGTAGATTTGGACAAGAATCAAATCATCTTTATCCTTGCGAACGAAAAGTGTCTGATCAATGGCTCCACGGGTATATCCATTAGAAAGAAGATGGTTAGTAAGTGTTGCATACCATGCTTGAGGAGCCTGATGAAGACGATAAAGGGCTTTGTCTAACTTGTAGACATGGTCGGGATACTGCAAATCCTCGAACCCTGGGGGCTGAAAAACATATATCTCTTCCTTGACCTTTCCATCAAGAAGGAAGTCTTCACATCCATTTGATACACAGTGAAGTTCATGTAGGAAGCGTAGGCCAAGAAGATTTGTATAACTTCAAGTCTTGCGACCGGTGCAAAGACTATTTCATAGTCGTTCCCATCATGTTGGTAGAGGCCCTGAACTACCAATCATGCTTTATTTCTGATGATGACACCTGAATCATCACGTTTGTTTCTAAAGACCCATCTGGTTCCAATTGGTAGTTCCCCTTGGGCAATGGAACGAGATTCCACACCTTTAGCTTCTGAAACTGCATCAGTTCTTCCTGCATCGTCATGACCCATCTTGACTCCTTAAGAGCCATCTTGACATTCTTGGGCTCTACCTGCGAAATAAAACAGAAATAAAAACAAGAATTAATCGGACCTGATTGACTTGGTGCGATAGTTCCTTCAGGTAAGGTGTTCTGAACTGGAATGGATCGGCTACGGGTGAGAACGCCCTCTGAAAGAGGTCCAATAATATTTTCCACAGGATGATTCTTGTTTTAGAGTTCACACTTCCTCCACAACTAGATTGTCTAGCAAGTTGCAGATGTGGTTCAGCTGATCGTCACTAGAGGAAGAGAGATTGCCGACGGGAACTGTTTCACTTGCTTCGGCTCCATGATCCACACAATGTTCCTCAGGGATGTGGTCTGAGAACAACGGATTATCAAAGGTTTGTTGGGATAAAGATGAAGCTTGATTTGTCTTTAGGATTGGCTGAACTGACTAAGAAGTATTTGGATTTGATTGGATGACTTCATTAATCGGGCTTGGCTCAACTGGAGGAGCCTGATCATACATGCCCGGTGGATCAACCGTCAAAGCTTGGGATCTCATGGAACGTAGTCAAATCAGATGGTCCTTCACTCTCTGATGAAGTATTGAAAGGCTCAAATGTAGAATCACACTGAAATAACTAGTTTGGACCAGAACCGGCATCGGTGTTGTTCATCTCTTGCCAATCCATGTAGTATGACTCCACAATCATCTGGGTCTTCTTCTTGTATACCCGGTAGGCAACATTCTTTGATGAATAGCCCACAAAGTTATACTCATCCGCCTTGTCATCAATCTTATGATTCGGCTCAGTATGGAGGAGAGTGCACGGACACCCGAACGACTTGAAGTGACCAACTTTTGCCTTCTGGTTGAAGAAAATCTCACAGGGAGTCTTCTGATGGATTTTGTTCAACGGTGCTCGATTTTGAACATAACAAGCTATGTTAACAGCTTCAGCCCAGAAGAATATTGGTAGTTTGGACTCAGATAACATGGTCCGTGCAGCTTCAATAAGCGTTCTATTCCTTCTTTCAAACTCCATTTTGCTGAGGTGTACGAGCTGCACTATACTACCGGGCAATTCCCTTCTCATTGCAGAAATCAACAACTGTCTGATTTCTAAACTCGGTGTCTTCGTATGTCCTGATCACCTTAACCTTTGAATTCTTCTGATTCTCGATTAGGGTGACAAACTTCTTTAGAATCTCTGATGTCTCATCTTTCTTGGCCATCAAGAACACACAAGTAAATCTGGAATAATCATATATCACAACCAGACAATATGATTTCTTCCCGATGCTCATTAGGTTGTTTGGTCCAAAGAGATCCATGTGAAGAAGTTGCAGAATTGATGAGATTGAGTTGAACAATTTAGGCTTGTGGGGTCTCTTGTGTTGCTCCCCCTTGGCACACGCGATGCACTTCTCAATTCAGGAGAAGTCTTTAGAAGGTAAGACAATGACGTGATCTCCCTTAGCAAGTCGGTTGAGATTCTTCAGATTGACATGACCGAGTCGGCGATGCCAAAGTAGACAGTCCTTCTTCGATGCCTTTGAGAACAAGCATGTGTTCATAGTGAATGATATTCATATTGATGATGTAGGTATTGTTGATTATCGAAGTCCTCATCAAGATCCACTTCTCTGGCACAACAAATCCGGGTTTTAGAATGAGACACTCCTTGTTTGTGAAGAGTGTTGAGAAGCTTTTGTCACATATCTGAAAAACACTTAATAAGCTGTGATTGAGCTCTTCAACATAGTAGACATCTTCAAAACTTAGAGTTCCATTGGTGACTGTGCCCTTCATGCATATCTTCCCTCCCTTGTCTCCGGCAAATGAGACGTATCCTCCGTTGAAAGGTGTGACTTCATGTAACTGAGAGAAATCCCCAGTCATATGCAGGGAGCTATCACTATCCATATAGCAAACATTTTTAAGTTTATTGGGACCTCCCTGCATTACACACACAGTCAATGAGAAATGAGTACCCAAACCATAACAGATTTAGATACGGGTGGAACAATAGGTCCTTTCTTGATAACCCCTTTGGGCTTGATTGTTTTGGCCCTAATAATTTTGGGCCTAGCACCACTGCCATGATTAACTGATTTTAAAGTTGGTTTCATTGGTGGTTTATTCTTCCACTGTGATTTGCTTTTAGTTTTAAAAACCTTCGATTTTTGCTTATGAAAACCAGATTGATTTTCTTTAACTAGTTTTGGCTTTCTTGGCAGTGGGAGGATTCTGAGGTAGCTTTTGAGGTGTCACCCTAGGCTTTGAGGATTGGTCAGTCCTCATTGATCTTTCGGTAGGTTTGGCCTTGTGTGTGACCTTCTGATTCTTCTGATAGAAGAATTCAGTAGGCTAGTGCAGACAGTTTTTGGCAATGTGGCCCGGTCTACCACGTGCAAAGCAACATACCTTTTCATGAAATTATTTTGGGTCAAACGGCTTTACATCACGATCACCATGACCAGAGGAAGTACTTGTAGAGGCTTGTTCCAATGACCCGGTTGGAACAAAAGGTTCACAATTAGGGTTTAACATTGAACCCGCCTCTTTGGTGATCGTGGAATGAACCCTATTCACCTGCTATAAAGAAGAAAAAACTGATTCTAAAACATCATCATATTTCTTTGACTGTTTGCACTCCCTTGCAAAGTGACCCGGCTGGTCACAGTTGTAGCATCGCATCTTTGACCCGGCTGGAAGACTGCCATGGCCATTTGCCAAGAAATATCCATCTCTTCCACGTCTGCTGAGTTAATTTGCTCCAAGTTATATTGAGTGAGATTGGCCGGTGCCAACTCTCCAGCAATTAAAGCGTTGTAACTGTTCATAAATCCCTTGAACAACAGTAGATTCTCTTCACTTTCTGGGCTAACCTTGGGCAATGAATTAACTTGCCTTAAAGAAAGGAAGGCAGTCTCAAACGAAACAGAATGTGATGAAGGGGCTTGGTAATGTTGAGATCCAGATGCTTGAAAATTGATGGCTAACAAAAGAGCTGCATTCTCTGATACAGGTGCAATGCCCATAGAACTGGCATGACTGAGAGCTCTTTGTTTGTCTTCCATGTCATAAGAGTTGATAATTGAGATAAAATCACTCAGAGAGGTCTTATACATGTCTTTAGTTCTTTTTATGGTGCAATTGGAATTCAAGTTATATGGTACGGAGTTCAAAAGCTTCTTGTTGACTTCTCCTTTTGTCACACCCCCTGCACCGCGTGCGAAATCCACGGTGCGGTAACGATCAATGGTTGAATCATTCACAAGTATTGTAACAAGTCCCAAATTACATTTGGAGTCAGAAAAGTAGTCAGCAAACGCATTCTGTAACATCAGTGCCAGAAACGTTACCGGAACAGTGATCTGCACAGTAACTCAGGTACAAACTACGTGAACTGTCGGTATGCTATTAACATTGTGATGCTTAACACAAAACTATTATGCAATTATCTCAGAAACATGATGCAAACACACAGTTTAACAGTCAAAAACACATCAAACAACACTGAACTGACACACAAATGCTTGTTAATATGCTATTTTGTATATACGTATGCGAGGTTGAACAGAACAAAGCAATAACGGACGTCGTTACAGGAAAGCTAAATGGACGGATTATTCGTATAGGTGACGATCTGTACGGATACATTTGAAATTTTAATGTTCTGAATGATGTCCAATAATTAGAAAACCATATTGAAAAGTGTAGTTATCGTCGTATTCGTACGGGTGACGATTCGAACTAATACGCGCGACGACTATACGATTCGATTTAAACTGTAATTTAAACATTTTCAGAAAATTTAAAATAATGAAAGATAACTAGTTAATTTACTAGGAATAACCACCTAAATTAATTTATTAAACTCTATCTTTAAAACAGAGATGTTCGTCGTGAAAACGAAAGAGAAACGACGCTTCTACGCGAAACCGAGCGGAACCGAACGAACCCAAACATACCCGGATATTTTGGGAAGCATTAAATGGCATTTATGACCATTTAACACCCCCACCTACCAGCTTCATCTTCTCCATCTCGTTCACTCTCTCTCTAAATTTCCCTCTAAAAACCCATCTTCTATCTCACTCGTTTTTCAACCGATTCAAGCCATTTTGGTGTCTAAACGACCACCACATCACGTAGATCACGAAAGTACAACAGATCCTTGCTTTGAACCGTCTGATTCGAGGTAAAATCAAGTTTTTTGTTGCGATTTTAGGGTTTCAAAACCCTTAGTTCGAACCACTATCTAACCGGTTCTAACCACCTAAAACCTTAGGGAAATCACACATCAACACCCTAGAACAATGTAGGAACAAGGGAGTTACCATGGCTGTGCTTAAAACCTGATTTGATGAGGGCTGCAACCACCAAGCCGTGGTGGCCGAATGACACCTAATCAGCTAGGCCGAATGGCCCTAGCCGAAGCAAACTCCACCTATTTGGCCGAATGGCCACCAGCGTCATTTGATCGGCCTAGGTCTGATTCGGACAAGGTTCAGTCGCAGCACCCTCCCCCTATTCGGCCTAAGCCCATTCGGCTAACATCCTATTCACCTGAATCAAGTCCCTTTCGGCTTCCTCTCATGTGGCTAAGCTCATTCGATTGGCACACCATGGTGGCCTACCCATTCTGCCGAGCTGTTGCCTTTCGGCCATACTACCTCGGTCGGGTGGTGATCCATTCGGCTAAAGACATGGCATGAAGATTAAGCAAACTTGATTTGGGTTCAAGTGTGTGTGCATGCATTGCGTGTGTGTGCATGGGGAATTCATTAGGGTTTCTCCTAAACAAAAGGAAACCAAACTAGTTTTAACAGAAGTAATAATCTTATAAGCTATTCATGACTGATTTCATCAATATTTTGCTAAACGAAGACTAAAGCAACAACCTCAAGGGTTATAATTATTTCAAACACAAAGCATGGTATACAACGGACCAAGGAATCTAACTAAGTGTAGTGTTGGTTATTCACACCCAACACTTAGTTAATTATTCTATTGCCCACAGTTAACTTAGATGGTCTTATGGAACTTCTAAGCTAAATAGTACATACACACAATTCGAGAAACAAAAGAAAGCTAAATCAATCTTAGGTGTTGTGTTAATCAAAATTGGATTAAATTAAGCATAACAAACTGATCTATGATTTCCTTAACACACAATATGGTTTTATTAATTGAAATCAATAATAAACTCTTTTTAATAAATTGAATGATTTCTAATCTAAGATTAACTTAAAATGAATTATCTTGAAAATATTTAATCAATGTCTTGTGATAATTATTCACGAGATCAAGGGTTATTGATGGATAATACATATGGGATAAATAGAAGGAATTCTAGAAACACATTAGCTAGATAGGACACTTAGTTGCACACCGAGACCAAAACCCTAGTTTGCGTCTATTGTTCTTACTTATAGAACTCGAATCTCTTAAAACAACTCAGGTGTTGAAGATACTTAAGCTACAATCAACGAGCGCGCATTACCTGTGGTAACTTATACTTAGCAACACATGTGAGTTCATTGTCCCGTTTTCAAACTATTCTGAATTTTACTTCGGGACTGAGAAACATGTTATACCTTTTAAACAAATGTTTAAATGTTGCATAAATGCTTTTATACTTATTCATAATGCTAATACTAATGCTTATGCTTGTTACACTTATTCTAAAAGCTAAAAGCTAAGGCTTTAACCTAAATGCTAATGCTACACGCTAATGCTACATGCTAATGCTAAACACTAATGCTACATGCTAATGCTACATGCTAATGCTAAATGCTAATGCTACATGCTAAGACTACAAGCTAAGGCTACTTACTTTTAAACTAGTTGCTTAAAACATTGGATGCTTTTCATATGCAAAGAATGCAAAGACTAACAGGTTGAAATGCTTTTATAAACTAACTTTGAAAGCTTGAATAATCAAACTCAGAAAGACTTATATGCTTGATATGCTTGCTATGCCCGAATGCTCGAAATGCTGCTCAGAATGCTTTAAACTTTGTATGCTTTATATGCTTGAAATGCTAAGACAAACGGACGGTCCTCTCAGTGCTTGCCATACCGGTTGTGAAGCTAGTACGTGTGCACAGGATACGTAAATTCTATGCTATATGAATGCTATAAACTTGTATGCTAAAGCTATCGACTATGGTATAACATCCTGATTTGGCCTCTCAGTGCTTGCCATAGGGTGTTCTTCATAGTCAGGACTTGAAGGAACAGACCGTCGGTCTCTCAGTGCTTGCCATAGGGTGTCCTTCATAGTCAGGACTTGGAGGAACAGACTGTTGGCCTCTCAATGCTTGCCATACAGCGATTCCTCATTGTCCACCCATGATTGTGATATGTGACTAGGATGATTCTGGTTTTCTTTAGTTGACTTTGTGTCATCTTAGAAATCCTTTATCAAAACACCGATGTTGCTAATCACATTTAATTCCGATATGGATTGATACTGATTCCTTAAGGTGTTCAGTTGTCCATAAAGGTAACTCTCAAAGTCAGACTTGCAGATGCTATTATGTGCATGTTGAAAACTTATAAACAGAATGCTAAAGCTATGATGGGAATGGGATTGGATGGTAGGTAAAATGCTTAATTATCATTAACAACAATGTCATATGTGGTTTAGTATGTGGTAGGATAGCATCTGGGCGGGTTGTAGGCTCGACCCTTTCGTATGCCCTATATATAAGCATACCGAATTTGATATTACAGGTGATGTTAATGAGGTTAATATTGTTAACAAAAAGGTTTGCAAAAGCTATTTTTCAAATGCTAAAACTATATGAACTCACCAACCATTGTGTTGACTTTGTTTTCTTTCATGCTTTCTCAGGTGATGTACAGAACTAAGCTAAGGCTCAGGAATGCGTGCTAGGATGCCCAGTTAGAGGACCTAGTAGATTTTGGAAAGCACATATTTTGTTTATTATTGCGAATCACTTTTGATATCTTGTACAGTTACAAGATAGTAAACATTTGATTCTTTTGATAGTTTTACTTAGTTAAATTATCAAGCATTGACAGTTGTAATTTAACTTTGTAATCCTAGTTTAATGCTATTTGTGCTATAGTTATTCTCAATGTTGATGCTATGTAAACAATCTGATCATTCACGATTATCATCTCACGGTATCGCGCCCCGGGAACCTTCCGCCTGGTGGGACACACGATCCGGCCCTCCGGCTCGGGGTGTGACACATTCAACACGATAAGTACTAACGAGTTTACTCAGAAGATAGTCTTCGTGTTGACGTACCCGTCAATATGACCTATGCTGGTAAAGTTAATTAGCAGCAAATCCATATTACCGTAACACATCCAATCTGCAGTTAGTATTTAAAACATATTTAAGCACTAACCACAGCCTTGGCGTAACCAAAACGTGTCCCGCGTTCCCTTGTTGTGATCAACCAGTACTAACGTTATATGAATAAGAATAAGATTGATTGAACAAGTTTCTTGATGTGAATCGTTCGCTCCGTCTGTCCATCCGTTTGAGGATGATAGGCCGTGCTAAGATCCAATCTTGTTCCAAAAGCTTCATGTAGTGATTCCCAAAATTGTGTCGTGAAACGTGCATCACGATCCGATATTATACTTAAGGGAGTTCCATGTCGGCTAACAATTTCATCAACGTAGATACGAGCTAACTTCCGCACAGGGTAAGTTTCACGTATCGGTAAGAAATGTGATGATTTGGTTAACCGATCTATTATCACCCAAACACTATCATGACCGATTGCGGTTCGTGGGAGTTTGGTAATAAAATCCATGGATATATTCTCCTACTTCCACATAGGTATTTCCGGTTGTACTAACAATCCCGAAGGTCGCTGATGTTCAGCTTTGACTTTTGCACAATTAAGGCATTTGGCCACATACTCAGCAATATCCTTCTTCATTCCAGGCCACCGGTACAAGATTCTAAGGTCTTGATACATCTTGTCAGCACCCGGATGGATTGAGTAACGAGACTTATGTGCTTCATTCATGATCGTCATCCTAAGCTCATCTATGTTCGGTATCCACAACCGATTCAAATAATACATCAAACCATCATCCTTAGTTTCCAATTGTACTTCGGCCCCACAAGACATCTCATCTTGTAGGCTATCTTAAGCCAATGAGTGTTGTTGGGCTGTTAGAACATCATTATGAAAATTAGTGTGCACTCGAACACTATGGATTTGAACATGACTTTTGCGACTAAGCGCATCTGCTACTACATTCGCTTTACCAGGATGGTAGCGAATTTCACAGTCATAATCATTCAACAGTTCAACCCATATCCGTTGTCTCATGTTAACCTCTTTCGGATTGAGAATATGCTGCAAACTTTTATGATCTGTAAAGACTACACACTTGGTACCATAAAGATAATATCTCCATATCTTCAAAGCAAACACGACTGCACCAAGTTCCAAGTCATGTGTAGTGTAGTTCTTCTCGTGAGTCTTCAATTGTCTTGACGCATATGCCACAACCTTTCCTCGTTGCATAAGAACACATCCGAGACCCGGGTTGGATGCATCACAATAAACCACGAATTCATCATTTCCATCAGCCAGTGTCAAGACAGGAGCATCACAAAGTTTCTGCTTCAAGGTCTGAAACGCCTCTTCTTGCTTTGGTCCCCACTTATAAAGCCAATTCTTTTGAGTTAAAGAAGTGAGAGGAACAACAATTCTGAGGAAGTTCGAAATAAACCGCCGATAGTAACCGGCAAGTCCAAGAAATGAACGAATCTCCGTCGGTGTCTTCGGTGTACTCCAATTCTTCACAGCTTCAATCTTTGCGGGATCCATGTGAACACCCTTTTCATTGACTATGTGTCCCAAGAATTGAACTTCATTAAGCCAAAATTCACACTTGGAGAATTTGGCATACAGTTGTTCTTTTCTTAGAATCTCCAAAACCAACTTAAGGTGTTGCTCGTGTTCTTCTTTGCTCTTGGAGTATATCAAAATAACATCAATAAACACAATCACAAATTTATCTAAGTACGGCCTGCATACACGGTTCATGAGATCCATGAAAACCGCAGGTGCATTGGTAAAGCCGAAGGGCATTACCAAAAATTCATAATGGCCATATCTTGTTCTGAAAACTGTCTTGGGAATATCATCTTCATGTACACGAAGCTGATGATACCCAGACCTAAGATCGATCTTCGAAAACCATGTCGAGCCTTGAAGTTGATCGAAAAGATCATCGATGCGCGGCAATGGATATCGATTCTTAATGGTCAGCTTGTTCAATTCGCGGTAGTCTATGCACATTCGGAATGACCCGTCCTTCTTCTTGACAAATAGGACCGTTGCACCCCATGGCGAATGGCTCGGGCGAATGAATCCCTTCTCAGACAGTTCTTGTAGTTGGCTCGCCAATTCTTGTAACTCCGAAGGCGCAAGTCTGTAGGGAGCTTTGGCGACTGGGTTCGCACCAGGTACTAAGTCAATTCGGAATTCTACTTGACGTTCTGGTGGAAGACCCGGCAAGTCGTCTGGAAATACTTCAGGAAAATCTCTTATCACATGAACGTCTTCAATGCTCTTTCCTTTCTCCGTTTTCTCCACAACGTGTGCTAAAAATGCTAAGCATTTCTTCCAAAGGTACTTGTGTTCTTTAGTGCACGACATTAACCTAAGACCTTCACTAGAAGTTTCCCCAAAAAGTCTTAGAATTTCACCCGAAGGTAAGGGAATACGAATATATTTTTCATGACAAATAATTTCCGCTTTGTGGGTGGCTAACCAATCCATGCCTATGATAACATCAAAGCTACCAAGTTGCATAATGTGATCATTCAAGTTCACTTCACATCCAATAATAATAGTGCCAATATCAATAGTATTACCATCAGCCACCTCTATGTTAAACGGTTTGTCTAACTTAGTACGTGTTCTACCAAGCATACATTCAAAATCATGTGAAACAAAACTCCTATCAGCACCGGAATCAAATAATACTGATGCATAGGAATTATTAATCAGAAATGTACCATTGACGACATCTTGGTTGGCTTGAGCCGCTGGAGCGTTCAATTGAAAAGCCCTGCCTCTTGCCATCCTTTGATTGTTTCCTGCCAATCTCGGGCACTGGTTTTTGAAATGACCCACATCGCCACACTCATAACAGGCTCTTGCCTGTGCATGTACTTGGCGAATGGGTACAGCTTGAATTGGTTGTGCATGTGGAGCTAATAGTGCAAGCGATGCAGGTTGCATCCTTTGTGCTTGCGGTGCACTCCGACACACATTAGCAAAATGACCATACTTGCCACAGTTGTTGCAGGGCTTTTCTCGCTTGGTTAGTAAAGTCAAGTTTGAAAAATGGCAAGTTAGGTGCATGATGACATCTGCAGACATTACATTGAGGAGTGACCCCAACATAGTTTCTGGTGTTTGAGTTGCTCGATGATTGTTGAGTAGTCTTTGCAGTAGGAGTAGTAACAACGAAATTTCTGGTCTTTCGCTTCCGATTGCCGCTTTTTGACGATTAAAGTTGTACCAACCCTTGAGCCAAAAACAGTCTTAATCGATGAATAACTAAAACCACAAAAGAGACTAATCTGATAGAAACTCCAATGTAAACAGCCAAGTAAAACATGAGGATAAAATCGGGTTAGGATATGCACAAAAAAAGCTAGAGAATATATATGAATGATTAGAATTTAACTAAGGGATATGAAAACGTGCCCATCTTACATGTATTAACTATAGGCACAAGTGAAACATAAACATGCATGCATGGGCGGGTATAATGTCTTGACCAATGTTTCATCTTCAAAACTTCATACGTGATATATGAACCCAAAAGGGGGTAACATAAGTACACTTGAGAAATATAAGAATAAGTTAATATTTATGCATAGGTCATATATATGCAAAGCTTTAGAATAGTAAGGTAAAAACATTTATGAATCAAACACACCTGTAATATCAAGTAAATACAAAAGAAAGAAATGCTAATGTTGAACCTACAATAGCCCTTTTACATAATAACATTTGAAAATATATACATGAACAAATGGGCTAACTTCTAATTATTAAGGACATGAATGTTAATATAGAAAGTGGGATATTGTAGGGATTGTGTAGTGAAGCCCTACAACACCTTCGAATCTCAGTTTTCTATCACCACAATTCGACTATGAGTTTCACAACCCCTTTTATATTCTTTTATTCTTTGGGGTGAAAAGCATGATACTTAAACTTTTTATGACTTTATGCTATGCATGTTATTGTTAAAACATGATTTTGTTGGATGTAGATTTCATAAGGTTTGTTATTCTATTGTAAGTCCCTTTTATTTATGCCTATACACAACCATTTACTCATGGATTTGAGCTAGGGGATATATTGGATAGTACTATCTTGGTTGACAGCCCATTCACCTATCAAGTGGTCTTGCTAGCTACAGTCACCTGAAGATGAGGCCAATACGGTGGATGAATATGTCTAACTCTATTGTATACTTTGAACTTCGGATGAGTTTGGTGATCATGAGATCATAACACAAGGGCAATCAGTCATAGGTTTGGTTGTGGTCTTATGTAAATTGCATCCTTACTTGTGAATAACATATAAAATGATTTACAGATAGCATAACACTTGGGGAGATGAACCCAAGGATTGATTTTATCGAGTCCTAAACTTGTGTGACTCACCAACATTTTGTTGACTATTTTTCTCATGCTTTTCAGGTCATTAAATCAAAACCTGAGGCTGGTGCATGTTTTTGGATATTACTCACGAAGATTAATTATTATAGCCTAAATGATATAGGCCAAAATCTTTTGAGAATCTCTAAGTATTGTAATAGTTTAATTTAGACTTTTGCTACTGGTTGTTTATTTTGAAAGTTGAATTGATGATTAAGCATTGTTATAAATCATAAGACTCTTGATTTCCACATCGTCTCACCGCCCGTGATT
The DNA here is from genome assembly GCA_009363875.1 of Mikania micrantha. Taxonomy (NCBI): domain Eukaryota; kingdom Viridiplantae; phylum Streptophyta; class Magnoliopsida; order Asterales; family Asteraceae; genus Mikania; species Mikania micrantha. The sequence goes on from CM018693.1 coordinate 48,300,924, forward strand.
CCGCCATCGGCGGGGGTGTGACACAGTGTAACGCAAACTTACACAAAGTTACACTTGTTTTAAATTCTAAACGGTGATAAATTAACAAAAACACAGAAAAGAAACCCCCTATTTATGTATAATAAAAAACTTGAAAAAAAATCAAAGATTCGGGCATTTTTTGCCAAAGTTAACAGGTTAACGCTATAAGGAAGGGTTAACGATTGAACCATCCCCTATATATATGATCAAATGCTAACCCTTCCTTATTGCGATAACCCATTAACTTTGACCAAATCAACCCAAATCTTTGAATTTTTTTCATGGCCTTTATTATACATAAATAGGGGGTTTCTTTTTTGTGTTTTTGCTAATTCATCACCGTTTAGAATTTAAAACAATTGTAAGTTTGCGTTACACTATCTGATGTAAGCAGTGTAACGCCAACTTACGCTTGTTTTAAATTCTAAACGGTGATGAATTAGCAAAAACACAAAAAAGAAACCCCCTATTTATGTATAATAAAAACCATGAAAAAAAACAAAAGATTTGGGTTGATTTGGTCAAAGTTAAGGGGTTATCGCAATAAGGAAGGGTTAACAAAGGAACCATCCCCTATATATATATATATATATATATATATATATATATATATAGGGGATGGTTCCTTTGTTAACCCTTCCTTATAGCGTTAACCCGTTAACTTTGGCAAAAAAATGCCCGAATCTTTGATTTTTTTATGGCCTTTATTATACATAAATAGGAGGGTTTCTTTTTTGTTTTTTTTTACCAAAGACTGAACACCAACACCTCGATATTGTTCAAACTTAGTCATCCATGAATTTTTACCGTGTCGACTAGGAACATAGTCACTTTCTTTTCTTACTGAGATGCTAGCTCCTATTTGATACAATGTCTCATACTCACTTACCAACATCTGCATCTTAGACTTCACATCATCAACCAATTCATCTACTACCTTTTGATATTCTTCTTCAGTCATCTCTTTTTGTTTGATTGTTTAATCACATCGACTGTTCGTTTACAACCAAAATGTATAATCTCTAGCTTGAATCGCGGATCAAGGATTACTGCAAAATCAAACAACATATTTGTTTTATTTGTATCTTCAAAATACTTCTCAAACTTGTTTTTCATCTTTGATAACATCATTTTAAAATCAACGAGATGGTTGTTTTTAATAAACATATCCTCTAAGTTATGAATTATATCCATAACATGAGGATATAACTCATGTGATATGGCATAAGTGGAACAAGAAACATCAATTGTTTTTTGTTTGAAAGGTTGTAGTAAATCAACAATTTCTTTTGCATACTTCCAATGAACATGATCAGGAATTATGTCCAAATCCTTACGAAAATTTGGATCTTTCAAAGCATACGAATCAAATGCTTTTTCAAATTTGATGGCCCTTTCTAACATTTCGCATGTACTATTCCATCTTGTGCAAACATCAAGGGATAATAAAGCACCTGAATCTATCGACCTTTCTCTAACACACGTCTTAAAAACTGCAATTCTTGCTGGTGATTGCCTTGCATATTTCACGGCATTATGAACACAATCAACAACTTTATCTTGTGCTTTTAAACCATCTTGAACAATTAGGTTAATGATATGAGCAAGACATCTAACATGTAGATACTTGCCATTCTGGATTAAATTTTGCAACCTATTGGCTAATTCTCTAACAGCAACATCATTGGATGAGGCATTATCCATTGTAAATGTCATAACATTCTCTATCCCCTATTCATATAAACACTCCTGAATAGCATTTGCAATGTTTTCACCTTTGTGGCTTAAAATTGGTTTGAAATTGATGATCCTCTTATGATACTTCCAATTATCATCAACAAAATGAGCAGTTAGACACATATAATTGATCCGTTGGTTCGATGTCCAAGTGTCTGTGGTAAAAGAAACTCTTGGTTTATTATTTTTGAAAAAATCTTTTAACTTTTTCTTCTCTTCCAAAAAATAATCAGTGATATCACGAGCAACTGTGAACCGTGAGGGTACTTTAACATTGGGACACACTGCTTCAACGAATTCCCTAAACCCCTCCCGCTCAACGAATGAAAACGGAAGTTCGTCAACAATAATCATTTTAATCAATGATTTTTTAACCTTTAGGGGATCAAACTTCCATGTTTTTAAAGTACCCTGACCATCATTATTTTCTTTCATAAACATGGTGGTTTGATCCTTTAATCTTTCAGGATTTTCAGGACATCTTTTTAAATGCTTACCTAAAGCGGATGTTCCATTCTTTGTATGGTCAGCACATATGTCCCTTTTACAATAATTACACCTTCCTTTTCGCACTCCATCCTCATCAAAGAATTCTTCAAAACGTTGCCAAGAAAGAGGTGTGTTCTTTCTTTTCTTTCCTTGCCTCTTTGGAGCTTTATTTAGGTTGTTAGACTGATCTTCATTATCTTCACTCGAGAAGTGTTGTGAAGCCATCTGAAAATAAAAACATTTATCAATTAAAATTAAAGATAATAAACACAATGCGAAGAAACATATTAATCAGGAAACACATAATGGTTATGATTTTCCATAGCCAATGTAGCACAAATACATCCGATTAATGGCAACACATAAAAGCTTTTCCAATTTCATATATTTTTTATCTTTACAAAACAGTAAATTTCCATCAGATCAAGAAGTTGTATCTTATGAATTATACTTTTTATTATAGGCTTTACATCTTTGATTAACAATTATTATTTATTAATCGGATGTATATACGTGCAAATATCTTGAACAATCATAACCAATGCATATATACACATGTGGTATTAGTCCGATGAACTTACGGTGGTGATGATTAAATCAGATGAAGTCGGATAATCACGGTCGGGGGTTGATGAAATCGGATGAAATCTTTAAGTGGTTATGATCAAAACTGAAAATAATCTTGGACTCTTCTTGCATTTGGTCTCTGATGAGAAATTGATAATGAATTGCATTTGGTGTCTGATGAGAAATTGATAATGAATTGCATTTGGTGTCTGATGATAAGTTGAAGTTGGATGGTAACTTTGCCGCCGGGAATTATCAAATATTAATTTTCAATTCTAGAAACTAGCGTGTACAGGTAAGCAATTTTAATTTTCCTAAAAAAACTAGGTTAAAAAAACCAAACCGGGTTTCACGGGTAACCCGCGGGTTAAAACCCGGAACCGGACCGAAACCGATTAAACCCCATAAACATAACCGAAACCCGAACCTTCTTTTATAAACGGGTACCCGAACCTGTTTTCACGGTTCGGGTCTTCGGTTCTCGCGGTCCGGACCGTTTCGTGCACACTCCTATACAATTGGACAAGAGAAGAAAGAAAACCATCCTAACGCCCGTTTCTGGTAAGTATTATTTTCTGTCAGGTTTGATGCAACCAAAACAGAGCGGGAATGGGGCTATTCGACAAATTTCGTTTAGGTAACGCCCCAAACCATACAACGAGCGTTGCCCCTTGACCCATGCCTGCTGAATTGCCAACGGGATCGCCACCTTGGACCATTCAAACTCTTTAATGATGACGTATTTTAATTTTAATCATTGACTTAATATATCGCACTATTATTACGTGAAAAACATTACAAGACCCAAAATGTCAACCCGACCCGAAAATTTTTATGTCTGCGCCCCAAACCATACAACGAGCGTTGCCCCCTTACCGGCCATGCCTGCTGAATGGCCAACGGGATCACCAACTTGGACCATTCAAACTCTTTAATGATGACGTATTTTAATTTTAATCATTAACTTAATATATCGCACTATTATTATGTCAAAAACATTACAAGACCAAAAATGTCAACTTGACCCGAAATTTTTTATGTCCGGTTCTATTTAATTAAACCGTCGGAAAATGGTGAACCGACTGAAAAAATTCCTGGATCCACCACTCATAGTCACGAGTTGTCTGTGATTATTGATACGATTATATATAGGTGAGTATGATATACGTGTGTGTGTGGTTATCCAAATTTGTGCAAGAGGGCGGCCGGTATTTAGTCAAGGGAACTGATGTAGGTTTCTTGGTGTTGGGTCTAGACGTGGTTGTGGCTCGATCAAGTAGATGAAATAAGAATTATTAACCTGGTGCGAGTGTATGATGTATATTAATAGTCACATGTATCTATTTTTGACAGTGAGATGTGTGAACAGACAAGATCGAGTATATGTGTGAGCGTAAGTTGTACGTGTGTTTTTAGTGTGGGCCTATGTCCGAACCCCAATACCATAAATTATTTGAACCAAGCAAAGACATTTAATGTTAAAAATGATGACAATGTGTAGGTTATTGAGCTTTCATTAGACGAAGAAGCCAACTATTGAGTTTGTCTAAAATTACAGTAAATAGATCCTGGAACTAAGGTGAGTTCTTGTTGAGGGGCTTAGCATAGAAGGGACCGGGGGCGATCGTCTCCCCTGTTTTTTTCGTCTGTAGGGTTTATTTTTGGGCTAAAAGGTTAATTTTTTAAAAATATTTGATTTCACCCTCTCTTATTGAAAAAAAAAAATTAACTTTGCCTCTCGTGGAAAAAAAATTATATTACCATCTCTTTTAAATAAAAAAAACTAAATAAAAATTACCCACTTATTAAGAACCTCAATTTTTTGTTCTTCTATAATTCTCCTAAATATTTAAATCACTCTTTTATTTCCTCCTTACTTCATATCCTATTTTATTTCTTTTTCTTGGTCCTGATCAGAGGTCCACACCGCCCGCCTCCATTCTACCGCCACAGATTCCAGCCACCGCCCCATTCTCTTTCAAGCGATTAGCAGCAACCATTTCACCGGCTAATCTTGACACAATTGTAGTTGGTAATTTTTTTTCCTTCTTAAATTATTTCAAAAGCAATCTTTTTTAATGTTAATATTTATTATTTTCTTTCAATGTAACTGTGAAATTTAGATTAATTAAATTAGTCATGTTTAATCTAAAATAATGTATTATCTTCAAGATTAATGTTCCTTATTGTTTGACCCGACTTGACTCGAATCACTGAGCCGTACATTTAACCCGACTAACCGAAACATACCGATCGAATGGGAATTTTTTTTTGATTTCACGTAAGTTTTCGCCCCCTGTCAATTATCTGAAGCTCTGCCACTGTTCTTGTTCCCATTCTAATATTTAAATGTTTTACATATTCTTGAGGCAGATATGCATACAAATTTATTTGTTATGAACCTTCTATCTGTTGATGTTATGGCAATATTTGATGTTATATGATGATATATGATAATATATGATGCTATGATGGCTTGAGAGATATGATGTTGCTCTAGTGCTTGTGACTAGGAAAATATGAATGTTGCTCTAGTATTTGTTACTAGGTAAGTATGAATGTTGCTATAGTACTTGTTATCAGGAAAGATGAATATTGCTCTAGTACTTGTTACTAGGTAAGTATGGATTCCTGGATACTTAGTGTCAGTGGATATGGAGTCTTATGCCTGTCACACCCCCAATTTCAACTAACGGAATCATACCGTTTGGGAACGTGACAAACCAGGATCTCAGATCATTAGACATAGCGAAGACCTCTATATGAATTTCAAAACATACGTTGGTCTTTAAAACATAATATTCAGAGTTTACAAAAAGTTGCGGAAGCGTTTCAAATCAAAACCAAGCGTTTCAAATCAAAACCAATAAACTGTTGATAAGTAAAACATTACAAATCAAAATACTGAAATATTCAAATTCAAATGTTCAAAGTGTTTATAATGCATGAGACTCTATCTTCCTAGTCCATGCCAGCTGTTACGCGCGCCTTAGCGTCCTGAGAAAACATGCAAATCAAGTCAACACAAAGGTTGGTGCATAACACAGGTTTTAAATAATCATAGTGTTCAAAACATCAGTTTGAATAACAAGTTGTAGATAACATAATCACAAATGCACAGTCATGATAGCTAGTCATATAAACTATTTACATACGTGTTCGACACCGAAGCTGACTAGTTGCCATGCTATAGCATGTTTTCGCCTTGCCACTATTGTCTTTCACAACAATAGTAAAATGTGTTTGGTCAGTCAAACACCTGCGTAGATCCCATCTACCAGGTGAGGTTTGTCAAACCTAATAGATCTATTTCCAACTACCACGCTTTGCATTACAGCAAACTAAACGGTTCGAGGTGTGTAAGGACTTTCAAGTTGATATGTTGTCACATAATGTAAACAGATAACTCATGCAAGTGATATGTATCTAAAAATCAGTTTGTTGCACATGTTTTCTCCCCCAAAACAGTTTAAAATAAGAAAGGGGCCGTGTACGCACCTTTGATAATAGTAGAATGATCAAATACGTGTGAAGTTGCGTAGAAATCCTCTACGAAAAATCTGTGTTTAAACAATAACCTAGTGTTATTCGAATAATCGTTTTGTGCTTGAAATCACATACGTGTCAACACACGTATGTTAAAGTGTGAGAATTATACATACGAAAGTACGCGTGCCATTGAAATCGTTTAAATAAAATCACATTTGATTTTATTTAATTAAACGCAGTTATACGCGATTTCGTGTTCGGTTTAAAATATAAATTTTTCTATTCTAATACGTTCGTATTCCCGTTACGGTTCCAACGCAACTCGAACGGATTAAAACGGATTTAGAACGAATAAAAATATGTTTGAAATACTAAATTATCATAAAAACCCAAAAAATGGTTGGGCCGGGACTCGAACCCGCGACCCTCAACTCTAACACACCCACAACCTACCATCTAAGCTGATCAGATTTTATTGATCAATTATGGAATTTAAATGTTTTAACCTTCAACAGATCTGTTTCCCTTTGTTCCTTAACCGATCCTAATCTCCCCTCTATTGGCCCCAAATTCGAATCTAATCGAACCCAAAACCTTGGGGCTTCTGTTCCCTGGATCTAGACGCATCCATAGTGAGTTTCAATTCACCCAATAATCAAGATCAACACCTTAATTTAATCCCTAACTGGTCCGGTTCGAACATTCTCATTTCCCAAACTTGTTGAACCAAATTCGAACGCATCATACCTTGAATCCATGGGGTTTTTCATCCTATACCTAAAACGAAACTCTCTGTGTGATTGGATCGAGTTCTTAATACCGATTGTTCATCAAACCCCAAACCCGATTACTTTAAAAGCCCTAGAAACTAGAATTCGATCAATTCGATGTTACTGAATAAAATTGATTCATGGGTTAACTTAACCGAACCCTTCTAAAACTAACCATAGTAATTAATTTAGTTCTTAATCTCATTCCCTCGAAATCCCCCAATTCATTCCCCTTCAAGAACCCTAATTGTCGAATTCTTACAATTCGAAATTAAAACCCTAAATCATCATAGGTGTAAGCTTGATCGGTGTACTCTGAAACTATCCATATACATTAATTTGATTTCCAAACCGTTTTGATCAACGACCCCCAAAACCGATTTTTGATATGAACCCTAATACTGAATTGATATAATTCGATGTTATTACACGAAATACAGTTGGGGATAAACTTAATCGGCTCATTTAGCATGTGCGAGTGTGATTTATTACCTGATTTAGTATCCAATTCGAGTAATTCAAATTTAGCTCAAGCTTCGGCCACCTACGATCGGTTTCTTCAAATCTGGAACTCTTGAAATCAAATTCTTGTATGCAGAGACTCCTAATGTTGCCGAATAAGGATTTTGAAAGTTCAATTGTGAGGAATGAAGTCGATTTATGGGATTTTGACATTGAATGGTTTCGGTTTCAAGTGTTGTGGCCGTTTTTGAACAAATTCGATAATGATTCGATTCTGTAACGTATAGAAACTGTTAATCATCATAATTGTGATGATTATGATGATTCAATATCAGTTACAATCTGGTTTTGATGACAATTCCGAATTTAATTGAGGTTAATGGCCGAAATTTGACTCTAAAAAGTCAAAATTGATCATACTAATCATTTACAAGTTAAAATCCTATAACCTAAGTGTTTTAGACTTATTTCAATTAATTCAAACCCTTAGAAATTATTCTAAATCAATAACTTAACATTTCGGTTAACAAAGTTAAACCGAAAATCCCGAATTGTCACTAATTGGATCATCTAACTCATTGTTGGGCTAAATTATCTCAATTGGACTTCTAAAATACAATTGGGCCTCACTGGGCCTTCCTGGGCCCACCTCGGCCTTCCCTGGGCCTACTTTGCTTTACATTGGGCCTTACTTGAACTTATTGGGCCTTACTGGGCCTCTCTTGGCTTATTGAGCCTATATTGGCTATGTTGGGCCTAATTGATCTTGTTGGGCCTCAATTGGCCTTATTGGGCCTTCATTGGCCTTGTTGGGCCTTCATTGGCCTTATTGGGCCTGTGATAGCACCAACTCCCGTTAACAAGGTTAGTGTGAAAAGTCGGATTGTCACATCATCCCCTTGTTGAAGGAATTTTCGTCCCGAAAATTAACAAGTGTTAAGAGTAGTTAGGAAACTACTTACGAGTTTAAATCGTACATGTTAGTGTGATTTGATCATTCTGTGTGCTTGTGTGTACTCACACACAAAGTCTAATGCTTGCAACATCACAACTCAATTGTGATCTTTCAATGTAACTGTTTTGCGTGTACACTAGTTAGTTCACCTAACTGTGACTTGTTTGATATAGTGAGTGTACTATGCAACCCCGCACATAGTAAAATGTATAACTAATCGTGTATGTACTACCATACCATGTAACATATGTAATGTAGTGTAGCACAAATGTTTGTAACAAAATCAATTGAATAAATAAAATGTTTGTGCTTACAGTTTGAATTTGCAGTGTTGATGTGTGAAAGCATCACGTCATCCCCTTGTTGAAGGAAATTTCGTCCCGAAATTTAACGTGCGCTCTCCGTGTTAGCAGTAGCTGTTTTGAATAGATGAGGATATTTCTTCATCATTTGATCTTCTCGTTCCCATGTGAATTCAGGACCCCGTCTTGAATTCCATCGGACTTTGACTATCGGAATCTTGCTTTGCTTCAATTGTTTGACCTCTCGGTCCATGATTTCCGCCGGTTCTTCAATGAATCGCAACTGTTCATCTACTTGTATTTCTTCCAACGGTACAATCAATGTCTCGTCAGAAAGACATTTCTTTAAATTCGACACATGAAACACATCATGAACTCCACTGAGTTAATCCGGTAGTTTGAGTTGATACGCAACCGGACCGATCCTTTTCAGAATTTCAAAAGGTCCTACATAACGTGGACTAAGCTTGCCGCGCTTGCCGAATCGTATCACACCTTTCCAAGGTGATACTTTTAGAAGAACTTGGTCTCCTACTTGAAATTCCAACGGCTTGCGACGTTTGTCTGCATAACTCTTCTGTCGATCCCGAGCCACTGCCATACGGTTCCGAATTTGAACTATCTTCTCTGTCGTTTCGTGCACCAGTTCAGGACCTGTTAACTGACTGTCACCAATTTCAGCCCAGCAAACTGGTGAACGACATTTGCGACCATACAAAGCTTCAAACGGTGCTGCTTGAATGCTTGTATGATAACTATTATTGTAAGAGAATTCCACCAACGGTAAATGATTCTCCCAGCTATCACCAAAGTCAATTACACAAGCTCGTAACATATCCTCGAGCGTTTGAATCGTTCGTTCACTTTGACCGTCGGTCTGTGGGTGATAAGCGGTACTCATATCCAAGCGAGTCCCCAATGACTTATGAAGAGATTTCCAAAAATTGGAAGTAAACCGGGCATCCCGATCTGATATGATAGATATTGGCACGCCATGTCGTGCTACTACTTCCTTGATGTAAATGCGAGTCAGTTTCTCCATCTTATCAGTTTCCTTAATTGCTAAGAAATGTGCAGATTTCGTTAATCGATCGACAATTACCCATATCGTATCACAACCACTCGGTGTACGGGGTAACTTAGTAATGAAATCCATCGAAATCTGTTCCCACTTCCACATCGATATCTCTGGTTGTTGCAGTAAACCAGATGGTTTCTGATATTCAACTTTGACTTTCGAACAAGTCAAACATTTGCTAACGTACTTAGCAATATCAGCTTTCATGTGAGGCCACCAATACAGTGCCTTCAAGTCGTGATACATCTTATCTGATCCCGGATGGACTGAATATCTGGACTTGTGTGCTTCGTCCATCACGAGTTCCCTTAAACCTCCATACAAAGGTATCCAAAGTCTATCAATGAAATAACGAATTCCATCAGACTTGACATCCAACTGTGTTTCCATCCCACGTATAGATTCCTGTACCAAGTTTTCCGTTTTCAAAGCCTCAATCTGAGCACTGTGTACTTTGTCTGGTAAGTCAGTATGTATTGTCATCATAAGTGCACGAACCCGTCTTGTTCCCGTTGTATCTTTTCTGCTCAAAGCATCGGCTACGACATTAGCCTTTCCCGGGTGATACTTAATCGCACACTCATAATCGTTCAACAATTCAACCCATCGTCCTTGCCTCATGTTAAGCTCCTTCTGATCAAAGATATGTTGCAAACTCTTATGATCAGTATAAATAGTACACTTAGTTCCATACAAGTAATGCCTCCAAATTTTTAAAGCAAAAACCACTGCTCCTAACTCCAAGTCATGAGTAGTGTAATTCTTTTCGTGTGTTCGTAGTTGTCTGGAAGCATAAGCGATCACTTTATCCCGTTGCATCAATACACATCCCAAACCTTGTCCAGATGCGTCACAATACACCGCAAAGTCTTCCGTTCCTTCCGGTAAAGACAGAATCGGTGCACTGCAAAGCTTCTGTTTTAATAACTGAAATGCAGCTTCCTGTTTATCCGTCCAGTTATACTTTGTTCCCTTGTGCGTCAGAGCTGTAAGTGGTTGAGCGATCTTTGAGAAACCCTCAATGAATCGTCGATAATACCCCGCCAAACCAAGGAATTGTCGCACCTCGGTAGGGGTCTTTGGTGCTTCCCAATTCTTAATCGCTTCAATCTTCGCTGGATCAACATGTATGCCCTTTTCATTAACTATATGCCCCAAGAACTGTACTTCTCGCATCCAGAAATCACATTTCGAGAACTTAGCGTACAGTTGTTCCTGTTTCAATAACTCTAGCAGTAATCGAAGGTGTTCAGCATGTTCCTCCTCAGACTTTGAATAGATGAGAATGTCATCGATGAAAACAATGACAAACTTATCCAGATAAGGTTTACAAACACGATTCATGAGATCCATGAATACGGCTGGAGCGTTTGTCAACCCAAATGGCATGACCAAGAACTCATAATGGCCATAGCGCGTCCTGAATGCTGTCTTCGGGATATCCTCCTCCTGAACTCTTAGTTGATGATAACCCGACCTGAGATCAATCTTCGAGTAGTAACTCGAACCTTGCAACTGATCGAACAGATCGTCAATCCTGGGTAACGGATACCGGTTCTTGATAGTAACCTTATTCAATTCCTGGTAATCGATACACATACGGAAAGTCCCGTCCTTCTTCTTTACAAACAATACTGGAGCTCCCCATGGTGAAAAACTAGGTCGTATGAATCCCTTATCCAACAACTCTTGCAATTGTGTGGATAACTCTTGCATCTCTGACGGTGCAAGTCGATAAGGCGCCCTAGCTATCGGTGCTGCGTCTGGTGTAAGGTCGATTCGGAATTCCACCTGTCTGACAGGCGGTAATCCCGGCAAGTCTTCTGGAAACACCTCCGGAAATTCACAAACTACAGGTATATCTTCAAGCTTCCTCTCAACTACTGGCTTTTCAGTTATAAGTGCTATAACTGCCGTATGACCCTTACGTAGACACTTGTGTGCTTTCATACAAGATATGAGACGCAGTGGCGTACTGATCTTTTCACCTTGTACATACAGTGTCTCTCCGTTTGTAAGAGGTATACGAACAATCTTTTCATGGCATACTATTTCCGCCTGGTGTTTGGACAACCAGTCCATGCCAATAACTACATCAAAACTGCCTAAGGCGATAGGCATAAGATCAATCTCTAATGTCTGACCCATCAAATCAAGGATACATCCCTTATAAATGTTTTCTACAACAATCAACTTACCATCAGCTAACTCCACAGTGTAGGGACTATCTAAGGCAGTGGGACTAACATCTAGTGACTTAGCAAGTGAACTAGATACAAAACTCCGGTCGGCACCAGTGTCAAATAACATAGAGGCATAGTGATTATTTAAGAGGAACGTACCCGTAACAATGTTGGGATCCTCCCGCGCTTGACGTCCTCCAATCACGAACGCCCTGCCTCTAGCACCGTTGTTGTTGTTATTATTGTTGTTGTTGTTGTTGGTGCCATTACCATTACCGTTTCCATTTCCATTACCATTACCATTGTTGTCCCCGCCTTTCTTAAGTTGTGGGCAATCTTTCTTAAAATGCCCCATCTTGCCACACTCAAAACAACCTTTTTGAGCGTTGTTCTGGTTATTGTTCTGGTTGTTATGGTTGTTCTGCAGTTCTCCGCGACAATCTTTAGCCGCATGCCCAATCTTGCCACACCTCTGACACTTAGCTTTGTCACACTGGTTACCCGCATGATGATAACCACATTTGTTGCACTTGGGGTGCTTACCAATATAGCCCCCCGATGATGATGATTGCTGACCACTGTTGGAATTATGATAGGACTTGTTTGAGTCCTGTTTCCTGTTCTGCTGTTGGTTGTTACCCTTGAAGTTGTTACTCTCCCACTTTCTCTTATGGTCTCCCACCTTGGTAGCAGATGTTCGCTTAGGCAGAGTCCCCTGCAACACTGCCTGATCAGTAAGCTGATGTGCTAGACGAACAGCTTGTTGGATGGTGGTGGGATTTGCTGAAGTCACCAACCCTTGAATCTGAGGCACTAGTCCTCCAATGTATCTTTCAATCCACTTACTGGCTGGAGTAGCCATGTGTGGTAGCAGTCTGGCCAACTCGTGTGACCTGGTTGTGTATTCTTCAATGTTTGACCCCTCCATCTTGAGGTGCCAATATTCTTCTTCCAACTTCTGCATTTCACTGCGAGGACAGTACTCCTCTCGCAGTAAGGTTTTGAAATCATCCCAGGTTAAGGCATTTGCCTCACCCAATCCCAGAGTCTGAACATTCGAGTTCCACCAGGTTAATGCTGGACCCTCCAATGTTCCCGTAGCAAATTTCACCTTGCTTTCGTTAGGGCAGTTGCACATTTCGAATACAGACTCAGCCTTTTCAATCCACCGAAGGAGTCCAATGGCCCCCTCCGACCCTTTGAAATTGTGAGGTTTGCAGTCCAAGAACATCTTGAACGTGCAGACTTGTGGGTTAATCACTCCCCCAGCTGGACCCTGTGGCCCTGTGTTGTGAGTCTGAGCATACTGTGCGATTGCCTCTGCAACTCTGTTGTTAATTAGCTCATTGAGCTCAGCAACAGTCATATGAACATTTCCCTCAGCCATTAGTTCCTATTTACAAGAAGTGTTAGCACGAAGTCAAAATCTAATGTGACATGTGTAAGTAAAACAACAAACACAACATGTAATATAAGCCAACACAGTTGTTGAAAATAAAAGATAACTCTTTAATAGATAGAAACTTTCTTTGAGTACAATACTTTTGAAATGAAATACAAGTTTCAAACTATTAATGTAGGAACACAACCCGTTCCTAATAAGTTTAAACAAAACAGAAATAAAATAAGAAAACAATCAATCGTCCTCAACGGCGGATTCAGGATCGGACTCAGCAACTGGTGCTGGTTCCTCCCCTTCTTCCTCCTCATCCTCCTCCTCATTCTCAGAGGCCACCAAATCCTCCAATGCTTCTACTCTACCCTCCAAGAACAAAGCTCGGTTCTCTGCAGCGTCGAGACGACCAATCATGTTCACCATCTCATCCCGCATGTCATGAACTAGATGGGCAAGTTCATCTTGCCTCTCAATGGCATCCCATAACTCATGAGATCTCTGTATAAGCTTGTCTTCTGTCTCATCCAAGTCCTCGCGCAACTTGGCGATCTCCTCCGCGTCCGTCCTTCGCCTCTTAGGCTCAGGAGCATCTAGTGCTGGTGGTGGGTGTGTGGAAGGTCCCTCAGCAGGAATCTGCTGACTCATGCTCCTCTTCCGGATCCTCATCCGGGTCCTCCTCTGGATCCTCGTCTGGATCCTCATATGGGTCCTCGTCTGGATCCTCCTCTGGATCGGAGTCATCCATCTCATACGGTGGAGGTGATGGAATAGGTGGTGGTGGTGATGATGGTGGTGCCGGAACTATCGGCTCCTCGCCCTCGGAATCATCAATAATGATATATGGGACTGATGATGAAGCCATGCCTGTTACATAATACCATATGTAAGTACAGTGCCATGGAATACGTAAACATGTCAATTACATAGTGTCATATGTAATTTCTAAGCAATACGTATTAACAGATGTGTCTAATGTCTAACAGTCATAGTCTAGGCCTACAAATGCAAACCTAGTTCGCTATAACCAATGTCTCTGATACCAATCTGTCACACCCCCAATTTCAACTAACGGAATCATACCGTTTGGGAACGTGACAAACCAGGATCTCAGATCATTAGACATAGCGAAGACCTCTATATGAATTTCAAAACATACGTTGGTCTTTAAAACATAATATTCAGAGTTTACAAAAAGTTGCGGAAGCGTTTCAAATCAAAACCAAGCGTTTCAAATCAAAACCAATAAACTGTTGATAAGTAAAACATTACAAATCAAAATACTGAAATATTCAAATTCAAATGTTCAAAGTGTTTATAATGCATGAGACTCTATCTTCCTAGTCCATGCCAGCTGTTAATAGCGCCTTAGCGTCCTGAGAAAACATGCAAATCAAGTCAACACAAAGGTTGGTGCATAACACAGGTTTTAAATAATCATAGTGTTCAAAACATCAGTTTGAATAACAAGTTGTAGATAACATAATCACAAATGCACAGTCATGATAGCTAGTCATATAAACTATTTACATACGTGTTCGACACCGAAGCTGACTAGTTGCCATGCTATAGCATGTTTTCGCCTTGCCACTATTGTCTATCACAACAATAGTAAAATGTGTTTGGTCAGTCAAACACCTGCGTAGATCCCATCTACCAGGTGAGGTTTGTCAAACCTAATAGATCTATTTCCAACTACCACGCTTTGCATTACAGCAAACTAAACGGTTCGAGGTGTGTAAGGACTTTCAAGTTGATATGTTGTCACATAATGTAAACAGATAACTCATGCAAGTGATATGTATCTAAAAATCAGTTTGTTGCACATGTTTCTCTCCCCAAAACAGTTTAAAATAAGAAAGGGGCCGTGTACGCACCTTTGATAATAGTAGAATGATCAAATACGTGTGAAGTTGCGTAGAAATCCTCTACGAAAAATCTGTGTTTAAACAATAACCTAGTGTTATTCGAATAATCGTTTTGTGCTTGAAATCACATACGTGTCAACACACGTATGTTAAAGTGTGAGAATTATACATACGAAAGTACGCGTGCCATTGAAATCGTTTAAATAAAATCACATTTGATTTTATTTAATTAAACGCAGTTATACGCGATTTCGTGTTCGGTTTAAATATAAATTTTTCTATTCTAATACGTTCGTATTCCCGTTACGGTTCCAACGCAACTCGAACGGATTAAAACGGAGTTAGAACGAATAAAAATATGTTTGAAATACTAAATTATCATAAAAACCCAAAAAATGGTTGGGCCGGGACTCGAACCCGCGACCCTCAACTCTAACACACCCACAACCTACCATCTAAGCTGATCAGATTTTATTGATCAATTATGGAATTTAAATGTTTTAACCTTCAACAGATCTGTTTCCCTTTGTTCCTTAACCGATCCTAATCTCCCCTCTATTGGCCCCAAATTCGAATCTAATCGAACCCAAAACCTTGGGGCTTCTGTTCCCTGGATCTAGACGCATCCATAGTGAGTTTCAATTCACCCAATAATCAAGATCAACACCTTAATTTAATCCCTAACTGGTCCGGTTCGAACATTCTCATTTCCCAAACTTGTTGAACCAAATTCGAACGCATCATACCTTGAATCCATGGGGTTTTTCATCCTATACCTAAAACGAAACTCTCTGTGTGATTGGATCGAGTTCTTAATACCGATTGTTCATCAAACCCCAAACCCGATTACTTTAAAAGCCCTAGAAACTAGAATTCGATCAATTCGATGTTACTGAATAAAATTGATTCATGGGTTAACTTAACCGAACCCTTCTAAAACTAACCATAGTAATTAATTTAGTTCTTAATCTCATTCCCTCGAAATCCCCCAATTCATTCCCCTTCAAGAACCCTAATTGTCGAATTCTTACAATTCGAAATTAAAACCCTAAATCATCATAGGTGTAAGCTTGATCGGTGTACTCTGAAACTATCCATATACATTAATTTGATTTCCAAACCGTTTTGATCAACGACCCCCAAAACCGATTTTTGATATGAACCCTAATACTGAATTGATATAATTCGATGTTATTACACGAAATACAGTTGGGGATAAACTTAATCGGCTCATTTAGCATGTGCGAGTGTGATTTATTACCTGATTTAGTATCCAATTCGAGTAATTCAAATTTAGCTCAAGCTTCGGCCACCTACGATCGGTTTCTTCAAATCTGGAACTCTTGAAATCAAATTCTTGTATGCAGAGACTCCTAATGTTGCCGAATAAGGATTTTGAAAGTTCAATTGTGAGGAATGAAGTCGATTTATGGGATTTTGACATTGAATGGTTTCGGTTTCAAGTGTTGTGGCCGTTTTTGAACAAATTCGATAATGATTCGATTCTGTAACGTATAGAAACTGTTAATCATCATAATTGTGATGATTATGATGATTCAATATCAGTTACAATCTGGTTTTGATGACAATTCCGAATTTAATTGAGGTTAATGGCCGAATTTGACTCTAAAAAGTCAAAATTGATCATACTAATCATTTACAAGTTAAAATCCTATAACCTAAGTGTTTTAGACTTATTTCAATTAATTCAAACCCTTAGAAATTATTCTAAATCAATAACTTAACATTTCGGTTAACAAAGTTAAATCGAAAATCCCGAATTGTCACTAATTGGATCATCTAACTCATTGTTGGGCTAAATTATCTCAATTGGACTTCTAAAATACAATTGGGCCTCACTGGGCCTTCCTGGGCCCACCTCGGCCTTCCCTGGGCCTACTTTGCTTTACATTGGGCCTTACTTGAACTTATTGGGCCTTACTGGGCCTCTCTTGGCTTATTGAGCCTATATTGGCTATGTTGGGCCTAATTGATCTTGTTGGGCCTCAATTGGCCTTGTTGGGCCTTCATTGGCCTTATTGGGCCTGTGATAGCACCAACTCCCGTTAACAAGGTTAGTGTGAAAAGTCGGATTGTCACAATGCCGGTGTAAGCCTGTTGATTAAAGTCAACAGTTGCATGAACAAGATAAACCTCATATGCTAAACGTGATGAAACGTGTGATATATGATGATTGAACAACGGTTTGTATAAACCAATTATTTAAAGAATTTTATGTAAAAATAAAACTAGAACTTACGAGCGTAAGCTGACTTGTTCTAGTATGCGTGTCAGGTTAAGTAGGGTAAGATGCTAGCAAGATGGCTCGTGGCAAACCTTAAAGATTCGTCGTATCATAGAATTGGCAATCATGTTTAAATTAAAGAACATGTATGAATTGCTATGTTTGTTTTAATTTCGAACAAATGAGCTGAAATTTGACATGATATTTTCTGTCGAAAAGAAATGACAATTCAGTTTAAGAGCAATGTTTTTTACGTATAACCCAACTGGAAGGATTCCTAGGTTTGGGGCCTTTCAGAGTGATTTGCTATAGCTTCTTGCTCCCCGTGTTATTACACACAAACGCAATCCAACCCCAAATTTCGGATGAACCCGAGAAGTTTTCTACTTCAAATTCGATTGATGTGGGGTTTGTGAGCCCTTAACATATTTGGGCTTACCCTCTAAATGCAAAATCGATGAAATCGATGTTTATGGTTACCAGGATTCGATTCGAATTTGGGGAGATAGGCTGCAGTTTAGCTCGAGTCGAAGACACAAGGTTGATCCAGCGATTAAAGGAGTTTCTAAGAGGGTTTTCTAGTTATTTAGAATCAAAGAGTGACGGTGAATGTTTGTGTATGGTTAATTTTGAATGAGATCATGTGTATTAGTCAATTACAGTTCGATATTACGTGTTTTTAGTAGGGGTGTGTATGGCAAAACCATAACCGAAAATTAACCAATAACCACCCCGAACCGTAACTGATTTGAACCGAAACCGACTTTAATTAACTGACGGTTATGGTTAAGCTAAGCCATTAACCGAATCATTCGGTTATGGTTATGGTTAAGCCAAATGAGAACTAATAAGACGAAGAGAACTAAAAAGAAACATTTATAAATACATTATTTAATAGATGCAAAAAATCTTTTTTTTTTCTAGTATAGGAAGTTACTTTCATGCTCTTTAAACTAAATATGTCCATTGGTTCGGTTATCGGTTTATTCGGGCTGGTTTAATCGGTTTTCAATTTTTTTTCCCTATAAAAAAACCGAACCGAATTCGAGAAGTTGTTCGGTTCTAATTTCGGTTAAAACCAAATAAACATATTGGAAGCCAAATAAACCGCTTAAAAGTCGAATAAACCAATCCAAATAAACCGAATTCAATCGAATAAACCGATCAAAACCAAATAAACCGATTAAAAACCGAATAAACCGATATGAATAAACCGAATTCAACCGAGTAAACCGAATTCAATCTTATATATTATTAACAAGATAATAAATTTAAATTTGAACCTAGTTTAATCGGTTAACCAAACAAACAAAATTTATAAAAAAATTGGAATTAAAAACCAAAATTTGGATATGGTTAGATACCGAACCGAAAACCGAATTCAAAATTTGGATATAGCTAGAACCAAAACTAATCGAATTCAGAATTCAGTTCGATTTTTTCTGTTACGAATACGTTTTGGTTTTCCGTGTTAAATGGTTTTTTGGTTTTTTTGAACACCTCCACTTTAATATTTGAATTTGTTAGGGGGCCTTTTTTCCCGCCTCGTCCTTGGCACGCCAATTCTTAGGGCCACCCCTAAAGTTTACGCATAGCCAAAAAAATTCGCGCATAACTAATACAAAGCAGCAGTTTAAAAACCGCATACAAAAGAAATCAAGCCGCATCCTTTGTTTCGTATAGTTAGTTTTGGTTTGCTTTGTCATTTTACATAGTGGAAAGACTACTATTGTAAATAAGTTGTTGACTAACAAGAATTAGTTAACAATAATCTTGTTATTAAACGATGGTTAACATAATGAGAGCTTAGCTTGATTTTGACAATTATTTCTTCTATGTGTTCAATCTTTCTTTTCTACCCAACATTGGTACCAGAGCTCAGCTCTTCTGATAACCGGTGCTTCAGTGACGTTAGGGTTCCGGCGACAATTACAGTGGAGACGAACAGAAGAAATCAAGAGATGGAGAAGATGGTGAAAGATCAAGAACATTCTCTATAGCAACTCAACACGTAAGTAGATGAAATTCGGTCGTTCAACATTACAATTAAAACAACTATGGGTAATGTCTTCATAGTTCAGTTCATATAATAAGGCAAATGAACTGTTGAGGCTTGTGTAGTGATATTCTGAACAGTATATACTAATAATAATATATTATTATTATTAAACTCAAAATTAAGGAGGCTGTTTAAAACAGTAACAGTTAAACGGATTTAGTAAAGTTGATTAACGCTATGTTCCCGAGTTTATTAAAGGATGGAACAGAAAGGAAAAGAAAGGAAAAGAAATGAGAGGAAAGGAAAGGAAAAGAATGGCTTTCTTTCCTTTCATTTCCTTCCAAATCGGAAGGAAAGAAAAACTAGGAAATTTAGCCTAGGTTTCCTTCCACTTCCCTTCCTTTCTCTCCTTAAATGAAACTCGGGAACACAAAATGTGTTATTTTCTTTTCCCTTCCCTTGTTAAATGAAACTCGGGAACACAAAAGTGTTTCACCTTTCCTTCCATTTCCTTTCTCTTCTCTTGTTAAATGAACTCGGGAACACAGCGTAAACGTGTCTAGTCGCCAGATAAATTCTTAATCGGCATACTAAATATCAGGAGACTGTGAGTGTTATTTTCATATGTTTCGAACACGAAATGATAATCGGTAGTGATAGCCAGACTCAAACGGGTTTATGAGATATACACGATTTACACGTGATACGTACTGACTTACAGTATTCCCCACCACTTCCAAACCTAATTATAAAAGGGAATCAACGCACTTTTGCTACTCACACATGAGCCGCTACACACACACCAGCACACATATGTGTGTGCTTTCACTGATCGAGACAAGAGGCCAAAAAAAAAAAGAAATCGATGACATACCCCTACTCCGGCCAAACTTTCGATCATCCAGCTCGAGTCATAACCGACCAAAAGCTTATGAGTGTCTCCCGTAACTGCAACTTTCCGATGTGATCTTCACCACCATCCAAACACCGATCGTTCATCCAACGACCCTAGTGAGAGGAGGAAGACGGTGGCGAGGACCACCACGTGCAGCCGTTTTAGACAGAACGAAGCCACCGCGTGCGGTGGTGCTACTGGTTAGATGGTCGTCACAGGAGACATCAATGTTTTCATGTGTTTACAGCTCTAGATCGGCAACTATGATGGTGGTTAAGGACAGGCTGTGGTTGTGTTGCAGCTTGTCAAAGCCGCATGTCGGGATGCTGTTAAAATAATAAAGAATTAATAATTCAGTTAGTTAATAATTAATTATTGTTTTAGTTTGTTTTTTGTAGTTATAACAGAAATAAGGGACTAAAGTTGTGAAGCTGTTAGAGTTGGAGGTTGCTAAGGAAAGAAGTCTGTAGATGAGCTGTACTTATGGATCAGACGCTTCATTTTCTCATTTCATCTTTATCATCTTCACATTCTTTGTTTTTTTCTCTATCGTTGAGTTTTAGGATTTCCAGATTTAAAGTCTGTATATTTCTTTGAGTTGTGTGGATGATCGAAGATCATTTCTGGTTATATTTTGTGTTCTAGATCTAGATGAAGATCTGCATGTATACTCATCATCGTAGATGAGTTATATCTGGTTAGATCTAAGAGTTTGTGGTCTTGTTCTTGTTTTAGGGTTTGAGTCGTTGTACTTAGATCGAGTTGTAATAGAATAGGATTCACTTTTGTTTTTGGTTTATTTTTGAGTAAATCACAGATTCATGTGAATCTGTAAGTTGGAATATATTTTGTGTCATTTTTACATGGTATCAGAGCTCCAATCGAGCTCCGATTCATGATCTTGGGTCGTTTTTTGATTTTCCGTTGTGTACGAGTCGATTCACTTGTTCTTGGTCGACTCAGATCTGGTAGTAGACTGCTGGAATACGGTTGCTACGAGACCATCTGAACTCCTAAGTTCAAACTTCGATATGTCGACTAAAGTTCTCATTAGATCTTTTTCAAAAACAAGGAGATCAGATAAAGGTTGGGCGTAGAAGTGGATATCTGCAAAGGTCTGGGCTCCCGTAGAAGCTGTGAACAGATACATATCGATTTGCTGCTCCGGTGAAACCTGAGAAGTGCAGAAGCACAACCGTTGTGTCTTGAAAGAATTTGTTTCGGTTAAGTGATATTGTGTTGGTAAGATCGGTGCACTATAAGTACACTCTTACCCTTGATTTTGGTACTTCCTGTGAGGAAGACAACCCCACTGTAAGGGTTCTTTTTTCCCTTAACCTGCATTAGACATTTTGCGTCGGGTTAGGTGGACCAACATTGGTTATATTTGATTTCTTGATCATTAGGCATCCACAGGAACTATGTGTCTTGGTGAAGTTTTTTTTCAGATTTATTTTTTGTCTAAGTGCTCACAAGTTTTTTATTGGAACTTTGACTAATCCTTGATCTACCACTTAAAGTGGTGTGAAAACCTGACTCTGGTCTTGGGTATCCACGTGTAGCACTTAGATGTATTGTTGTGTGATATTTTTTACAACCTATAGTAATCCTTGATCTGCCACTAAAGTGGTGTGAATACCTGGCTCTGGTTTGGGACTGTTTGTGTGCGTGTGCTATTTGACTTGTTGTGTGTGATCTGTTGATAAACAATGGCTGACTCAGGACCAGCTGTTATACCTGGGTCAACCTCTTCAGAAACCTTAATCAGTAAACTAGATATGAATGACCCCTTGTACCTGCATTCAAATGACTCCAACAGCCTAACCATTGTAACAATGAAATTAAAAGGGACCGAAAATTACACGGTTTGGTCCAGTGCTATGAAGCTAGCACTGAAAGTAAAGAATAAATTTGGGTTTATAGATGGTACATGTGTAAAAAACACTAGTAATGAAGTGTTAAGTAAACAATGGGATATGTGTAATTCAGTAGTTCTATCTTGGATAGTGAATTCAATATCTAAGGAACTTTATATTGGGCAAGTCTACTCTAAGCTAGCCTCTGAATTATGGCAAGACCTAAAAGAAACCTATGATAAGGTAGATGGATCTGTAGTATTCAACATTTATCAAAAAATTAACTCCATATCACAAAATGGAACCTCTGTGTCTGAATACTATCACAAATTGACCTCTATGTGGAAACACTTTGATGCCATAATTCAGTTGCCAGCTTGCTCTTGTAATGCCTCCAAAGAGATTAATGATTTTAATCATTTTATTAAACTAATGCAGTTTCTTATGGGCTTAGATGATATATATCAGCCCGTCAGAACAAACTTACTCACAAGGGATCCCCTTCCTTCAGTTAAGGTTGCTTTCTCTATAGTATCCAGGGAGGAATCACACAGAAATGGTGGCTCCTCTTCTGGAACAAAAAACCAAACAATGGCTTTTTCTGCAAAAACAAACCAATCTTTTTCAAATAATAAAAGGGCTGTGAGAGGGTCAA
This sequence comes from Mikania micrantha, assembly GCA_009363875.1. NCBI lineage: Eukaryota > Viridiplantae > Streptophyta > Magnoliopsida > Asterales > Asteraceae > Mikania > Mikania micrantha. Next base: position 48,323,888 of record CM018693.1, read on the forward strand.
ATTCAAACCTAAAATGCAGCCACTGCAACATGATTGGACATAGTGTAGAAAGATGCTATGAGTTAGTGGGTTATCCACCTAACTATAAAAAGAAAACTGGAAATCCAAATCCAAAGTCAAATAACTCAGCAAGTGGGAATGGTAAAGGAAACTTAGGGTTGTCATCCTCTCTACCATTCACCCCTGAGCAAATAACCAAGCTCATTAGCCTGGTTAGTCAACCTGAACTCAAGACTGCTGAAGCATCTACCTCTGGAACAGGAGGTAAGATAGTAGGATATTTCAGTTGTTCCAGCATAACCGACCTAAAGTTTGTAAATGGTTGGGTGGTGGACTATGGGGCCAACCAGCATATGGTACAAACCGATTCTAATATGGTAAATTGTATTGATGTATCCAATTATAATGTAACAGTTAGTCACCCTAATGGTACTAAAGCAAAAGTGGCCAAAATAGGAGATTTAAAACTGACTGACACCATAATGTTAAGTAATGTGCTGGTTGTGCCTGACTATTGTGTGAATTTACTTTCTGTTTACAAACTTGCTAAGGACAGTAATTTAGAAGTAGTGTTTAACCAAAATGATTGTTATATTCAGGATTTGAAATCAAAGAGAGTCCGGGTGACTGGTAAACAGAATGATGGACTATATGTGTTTGAAAATTTTGGTATGTGTGCTAATACATGTTCTGCTGTTAATAGTGATTTTGATATATGGCATAGTAGATTAGGCCATCCCTCTAACATGGTGTTGAAAGTATTAAGAGTTCCACTGTACCTTCATACTGTTAATCAGCCTAGTCCCAGTGATATATGTCATAGGGCTAAACAAGCAAGGGTACCATTCCCATTAAGTAATCACACCTCAAGGGAGGTGGGAGAACTAGTTCATATTGACTTGTGGGGTCCCTATAAAGTAAATAGTAGGGAAGGATACAAATACTTCCTTACCATTGTTGATGATTTTTCAAGGGCTGTTTGGTGCTATTTACTTAAATCTAAATGTGTGATGGATGGGGTTTGGAATGATAATTATGTGTCTTAAATGTCAAATTTTATGCATATTCATGTGATTGATTGGTTAGAATTAGATAACTATGCAAACTCGTGTGTTTGTAGGTTAAATGGAAGAATTGGGAGCTTTATGGAAGCATAAACTGATTGGAAATTGAAGTGATCTTGGATTTAAATGATAGAGGATCTCAAGACGAAGATTTGGGTTTTTACGGTGCGAAAAACGGACTTAAAATGACAAAGATATGAAGAAAACAAGTTAGGAAGGAATCTGGCTAGACCATAGCCTAGGGGCTGACCATAGCTTACTACACTTTCTAACAGAACCTGCAGACCATAGCTTACGGGCTGACCATAGCTTACGGTCAACCTTAACAGAAAGTCCCAACCGTAGCTTACGGCCAGACCATAACTTATGGTCCTGACGAAGTCTGCACCTATAAAAACGTGATTTTTAGGGTTTTTGATTATCTTCTTCTCTCCCAGTCGGTTCTACGCGATTTTGGACGACCAAGGAAGCCAAAATCGAAGCTTTTTGGCCATTCTCTTCCATCCAAACATTGCCAAATCATTTCCAATTGATAATCCAATTTAGATTTGAAGATCAATTCCAAGAGATGAGCGGCTAATTTCTGCGTGGTTTCCTCCGGGTGAAGGATTCTTGTAAGCGGGTGATTTAGATTAGTTTACTTTTGTGTTTGGAACTAGCAATCTAAGCATTCGATGCTTTTTGCTTAACGTTTATTCATTTGATTGTAACGATTGGATTTTTATTCAAAACCTAATTCATTGTCTTTCAATTCTTGAGATCTCTAGCAATTAGGATATATTAGATTGTGATTGGGTTTTATAATATGCAATTGATGTTTATGTGATAATCTTCCATTGTTTTGCAATCGAAGCAACTAGTCCTTGTTCATCACAAACATTTGAATTTTCTAATCATGTCTATATGGTTGTTCCAACTTAGTAAAATCGACTACTCTACTACCATCATGCCGAATTTCTTCCCGAATCAAAAAAAGATATCAGGTTTCACTAATCTACGAATCTCACTTTGAATCCAAATCCCGAGGGAATCACCTCTTTCATTATTGTTTAAAACCATTTTAGTTAATTGCAATTGATTTTTAAGTTTAACAAACAAACCATTCAATTCAAGTTTACATTTTTCGTTTTAGTTAAGTTTAGGTCACGAATCAATTAACAAGTACACCATCCACAAAAAATCCTCGTGATTAGACACCCGACTTACCCTATCTAATAAGATAACCGGGACTTGAGTTTTACTCTTATTTTTGACTGACACTTCGACATCGGTCAATGTGAAGTATTCGAGAATTTAGTCACATTTTGTGAACCGATAAAAAACCAATTTGCAAAGTTATTAAAATTTTTCAAAGTGACAATGGCACTGAATTTGTAAACAGTCAAGTCTCTAAGTTTTGTAAATCAAAAGGTATCATACACCAAACTACTTGTAGTTATACCCCACAGCAAAATGGAATAGTAGAAAGAAAACACAGGCATCTCTTAAATGTAGCTAGGTCTTTACTGTTTCAAGGAAGATTACCTCTTCCTTTTCGGTCTGAGTGTATCTTAACTGCTGTATATCTAATAAACAGGACCCCATCTTCAGTTTTGAAAGGAAAAAGTCCCTATGAAGTCATGTTTGGTTTTAGGCCTTCTCTTACTCACTTAAGAAATTTTGGGTGTTTATGTTATAGTACAATTTTAAATGAGTCAAATAAGTTTTCAAGTAGAGCTGAAAAATGTATATTAATTGGATACTCCAATGTAAAAAAGGGTTATAAACTTTGGAGTCTAGATAATAAAACTGTTTTGTTTTCTAGAGATGTTAAATTTTTTGAAAATATATACCCTTTTAAAGATGATAATAAAGAAAATCCTAGTAATATAACAAACCAGTCTGATATTCTAGAATTTTAATATAATTGAACCAAATTTTCTATGTGAGGAAAATCCCAATGATGTTGAGGAGGCCATGATGTCAAATGAATTGTCTCCTACGAACCAGCAAGTTACTGATCCTTCAAGATTGCCTAGTGAGGTAGTTCCTCCTAGTTTCCCATCAAGTTTATGCGAACAGCCACCTAGGTATCCTTCAGTGAGGGGGTAAGTTCTAGGAATGATAATTCATATGCTCAAAATGATAAAAATAGCTCTTGTGAGGGTATTAGTGATGCAGTTGCATCTAGTTCAGATACCTCTAATGGGGAAAAACCAAACATTAGAACTTCTGCTAGGACATCTACATTTCCAGCAAAGTTTAATGACTATATAGTTGAGGGAAAAGTGAAATATGGTATTGAGAAAGTGGTAAACTATTCAAAATTAGACAAAGAAAATTTTTGTTTTATAACTGTATTAAATAAAACAGTAGAGCCTACTTCCTATAGTGAAGCATCGACTGACCAGAGCTGGGTTGAAGCTATGAACGCTGAAATGGAGGCGTTGCATAGGAACAACACTTGGGTTCTTGTTGATCTTCCTGTAGGAAGAAAGGCCATTGGCTGTAAATGGGTTTATAAAATAAAATATAAGTCAACTGGGGAAATTGATAGATATAAGGCAAGATTAGTTGCAAAAGGGTTTAACCAAAGAGAAGGAATTGATTTTGAGGAAACATTTTCTCCGGTTGTGAAAATGGTAACAGTGCGGTGTGTGATTAGTTTAGCTTTAAAAAATAAGTGGCCACTTTTTCAGTTAGATATCAATAATGCTTTTTTGTATGGGAATCTAAATGATGATGTATACATGAATTTTCCTGAAGGTTACTATTCAAAAAATGAAACTAGGGTATGTAAATTATTAAAGTCCTTCTATGGCTTGAAACAAGCTCCTAGGCAGTGGAATTAAAAATTGACATGTGTTTTACTAAAAAATGGATTTGTACAAAGTTCATGTGACCATTCTTTATTTGTGAAATCTTATGGTTCTGTGTTTTTAATTCTTTTAGTATATGTTGATGATATAGTTGTAACAGGAAATAATCAAGTTGAAATTGATACTGTGAAACAAATGCTAAGTAAAAAATTTTTAATTAAAGACTTAGGAATTTTGAGGTATTTTTTAGGCATTGAGGTAATATATTCTGAAAGTGGTATATGTTTGTCACAAAGGAAATATTGCCTTGAATTGTTGGCTGAATTTGGTTATTTAGGATGCAAGCCACTTAGTACACCCATTGAGCAAAGCTTTATCATTTCTTCGAAATGCAATAATGATGATGTTGTAGTTGAAAATGTTACTGGATTTCAAAAATTGATAGGGAAACTTATATACCTGACATTGACACGACCTGATATATCTTATGTTGTACAATTTTTGAGTCAATATATGCATGCTCCTACTAATACTCATGTAAATATTGGTCTTAGAGTTTTAAGATATTTAAAGTCATCTCCTGGTACTGGTATATTGTATAGGAGAAATGAGGTTCTAGATTTTCATGCTTTTGTTGATGCTGATTGGGCAAAGTGTCTAGTGACAAGAAGGTCAGTTACAGGGTTTTGTGTTTTTTTGGGTTCTTCACTGACTAATTGGAAAAGTAAGAAGCAACCAACGGTTGCAAGATCTACTGCTGAGGCAGAATATCGAGCATTATGTGTTGTAACTTGCGATTTGGTTTGGCTGCAAAACTTGCTTTTAGAATTAAAAATTGAAAGTTTTTTGCCAGTAAAGGTGTTTTGTGATAACCAAGCAGCAATTGCTATTTCTGCTAATCCTGTTTTACATGATCGTACAAAACACTTTAATATTGATTTTCATTTTGTTAGGGAAAAGGTGTCAGCTAGATTTGTTAAAATTGAAAAGATTAGTTCTAAAAAAACAGCTTGCTGATGGGTTTACAAAAGGTCTAAGTGTACAACAACATAAATTGTTTTGTAAAAATTTGGGTCTTGTTGATATGTTCACTAACTGAATTACGGGGGGATGTTAAAATAATAAAGAATTAATAATTCAGTTAGTTAATAATTAATTATTGTTTAAGTTTGTTTTTTGTAGTTATAACTGAAATGAGGGACTAAAGTTGTGAAGCTGTTAGAGTTGGAGGTTGCTAAGGAAAGAAGTCTGTAGATGAGCTGTACTTATGGATCAGACGCTTCATTTTCTCATTTCATCTTTATCATCTTCACATTCTTTATTTTTTCTCTCTTGTTGAGTTTTAGGGTTTCCAGATTTAAAGTCTGTATATTTCTTTGAGTTGTGTGGATGATCGAAGATCATTTCTGGTTATATTTTGTGTTCTAGATCTAGATGAAGATCTGCATGTATACTCATCATCGTAGATGAGTTAGATCTGGTTAGATCTAAGAGTTTGTGGTCTTGTTCTTGTTTTAAGGTTTGAGTCGTTGTACTTAGATCAAGTTGTAATAGAATAGGATTCACTTTTGTTTTTTGGTTTATTTTTGAGTAAATCACAGATTCATGTGAATCTGTAAGTTAGAATATCTTTTGTGTGATTTTTACGGATGCAAGAGCCACCATCAGAAACAATTCATGGAAAAATTGTTGTGTGGCTACCTTAAGATGATTCCTGCCATGCTCCTCTTCGGCTTTCAACCCACGGTAACATAACGGTCATGATTTGTCTAAACCGTTTAGATCTAGAGTATTTGCTTGACTGTTTGTTCGTTTTATCCAGATCTGAGGTTCGTCTAGTCCAGACCTAATGGTAAACTCATATTAACAGTTTTGTAAGAAGAAACCTGGTCCGATATGTGGGCTTCGGAGCTGATCTGGTCGTTCCCAATAACCCAGGTCGTCCCGTTCAACAATTAATCAAAGCTGGTCAAACAGTCAACCGGTCAGATCGGGACAACATCAGGTTTAACACGTTCGGTTTTGTTTGTGACGTAAGAACGAACACTTTTAAATACAACGCGGTGTTCGTACTTTTTATAATTTATCACTATTTTTGTGATATATATAGTGCTCTCGATATTTTCTTTTATGTATGCAGTTCGGTGTGGATTATCTTTTCCATGAGTTTTACAAAACTCCACTAAATTAATATACATAAATAAAAAAATAGCTATAAACATAATGATATTGTAAAAAGGAAAACCGACCACACAAATAATAAATTTGGTAAGAAACATAGATGTTTAGAGTTAATTACCTACGTCGACGTAATATCTATATGTCAACATAATGATGCATCTGGGAATGAAATTATTGCAAACCCTCATGTAGTATATAGATATAGAGAACATGCATCATGTTTGTCATTTTCAAATATTCAATATACTTCTAACTATTTTCAATATCAAAATCCTAAAATCCTAAAAATCAAATTTTACTTATTTACTATCACAATTATGTCATATTCAAATATTCAATGTTTATATTATAAAGTTCTTAATAACATTATACTAATATCTACCTGCATATTTCATTCATGAAATATTAACTAAGAAATTTACATAAATACATAAATACACACATACATATTAATACACATACACATACACATGCATCAACCATACAAATCAGAACATGCTATGGTCATGGGAATGCCGAGTGAGGAGATGGGATTAAATATATCACAACCATTTTTTGGGTAGACACAAACAAATTAAGAATTATACATACACATATACACAAAAAGAATAACATACATACAAATTTATCTGCTTTTTTTATAATATTTATGCACTTTTTATGAAAATTCAAATGATTTTGTATATTTTATAAATGTATTACGAGTCCATACAGATTCCATACATACATACAAACTAAAATATCAAATAACATACATACATGCAGATTGCATATAGAATTGGTGTACAAACATACACATGTATGTCATATTCAAATATTCCATATACTTGCAGCTAATTTTCAAGATCAAATCTCAAAATCATAAAATAAATATTTACTTGTTCACAATAACGAGTATGTCGTATTCAAATATTCAATGTTCATCTAATAAAGTTGTTAATAACATTATACTAATATATACCTGCAAAATTCATTCATGTAATATTATCTAAGAAATTTACTATGAAACATATGAGTTTGCTTCATCAAAACATTATAACTTCAAAAAGGTGCAGAATAAATAAAGTCATTTTATTTACAAAAAACATTCTAGTTTTAAAAACATATGTCATGTTGCCATTATGAGAATATTGTCTCTTCACGATGGAGCTGCTGAAGAATGTGGCATAAAATCACCACTAGACCTGGCAAAATGGATGGTTTGGGATGGGTTGTATAACATGTTAGAACGGGTTCGGGTCAGGATGGGTACGGATCAAGGCGTGTTCCTTAAAAAATTGGTCATTTTGGTCCAGGTCAGAACAGGTTTGGACACAAATAATTCAGGGTCAGAACAGGTCATCTACAAACTTTAAAAATGGCTATGATCTGACAGATAGGATTGCAAATCTATGCAACAAAGATGATAACATCATTAAGTTATATGAATTAAAACTGCAATATTCTATGAAACGAATTGCAATAATTGAAGATAACATAATAACATTGGATCCAAAACAAATAGTAAAATAGGAATTGATCTTATTTCATTGCAACAATTAGCACCGGTTTCTGTCGGATTTGCATAAGCATCTTTACATCATTTGTATCAAAAAATGAGTCCCAGACACTAAAATGTGAATCAATTCAACGAATCAGCTAAAAACCACACACCAAAGCCTGAATCAACTCACTAAATTACCTTAAACCCACACATTCGCAACATTTGTTCAACGCTTACATTATCAAACATAGATTCATGCGTACAAACATAATTGAACAGAAAATAGATTCATGTGATCATAGCAAAAATCTCTTAATCTAGGATTACTAAAACCACACTTCCAATTTGTTTAAGTACTGCAGATTTCAAATGCAGTACGCCAATGATTTTCGATTTCAGGCAAGATTAGATAGGGTTGACGCCGTTTACAAATCGTCATCGTGTGCTCCAATCGTGGTTGAATCGTCCATTGCTCCAACCGATTGATCAAGAATCGTCTAGTATTTCAACCGATTGAATCTTCGATGAATCTTCATTGCAAGTGCCCAATCGATTGGATTTGTGAGTGGCAGAGTTTCCAAGGTTGAGAAGTGAGAACCCATCTTGACCCGTGCTTTCTTTTTAATGTTTTAAGAATGATTCATTCTAACCCTCTTACTATGTAAGTTTACCTAATATAACCCATCTGCATAAAAAAGAGACCCATTCTAACCCAAACATAAAGTTATGGGTTTTGTTTGCCACGTACAATCACCACCAATGTCTCCCTACAAATAATTAAAAATTAAATAACATCTTACATCAAACCTTTTTTTTGAAGATATTTCAAATCATACATCATATGTTTTGGAATCAAGGTTCATTTTCAAATCAGAGGGGCTTTGCTTCCAATCAAACCTTTTTTTTGATCTAGCTCTGTTCATTCTTCGAAAGTTATATGTAGTTAGATACCTAAAAAACATATTGAAGTTATTATGAGTATGTTACCTTCCACATCCTATAAAACCACATATTGGTTTACCATCATGTTGCTGCCAAAGTAGACAGACCTTAAACAAGAAAAAGTTAACTACTTTAGCATTTCAATAAGCTACCAATGCTACAAGTAAATAAATGACAAAATACTCAAAGGACATCAAAGATTTCAAGTTTTGATTAGGATACAGTTTGAACAATCCATTATCACTATAATAACAGACATACATCAAAACTCATTGAAGTCTCCATTATGGCTGCCAACTAAAATTTCGCAATCCAGCTACAATATTTCAAATCACATAAGTCGATTCATGCAAGAAAAAGCTGGTTTAGGGCCAGATGTTGTTAGATATACTTTTGATATAGGATATAAGGCATTCAAATATCAGATAATTAACAAGACATAAACGTAATATTAGCTTCACTTACAAAGATCATCAAGAAAGTGTAATTAGATTTACAAATTTATACATTTCAAGCCTGTAACTCATATCTACTCATATAAGTTTTTGACAGTCATAAACTACGATGATTTAATAAATTTCCAATCAAAGAACACAATCAAATGCGTATTTAATCCAAAATGTAATCAAATACAAGTCTGAAAAGTTTAAGAACTGTACATTCAAATGTGAGACATTGTGTTCTTAAACACTCAAAACCAACAAAGGCACATGAAGACATGATGATTGACCTACATAATTCTGCATGAGAAACATTGTATGCTACATAACTCTTCATCATAACAATACCCAAACATTTATAGAACACGTAATAAGAAATCAAGAACTATAACACAGTTAATAAATCTTTCCATGAGATCAATTCAAATACAATACACTTTCTTTGGAACAACCAAAATTACTTTAAAATGAAGCCTTCACAACTGAATTCTAAGAGTCAAAAGCTCAGATAAAACAACAACTCTATCAATCACGAATTTCTTAGAAGCAGAAAGGGCTTAAAAGCTGTGTAAAACAACAGACCATAACTAAAACTTTGTAAATAAGGATAATCAGAGGAAATCGGCAACCTGGATTGCATTTCATCTGGAAGCTGAGTTTACAACATATGTGGTGTTGTTCTTCGATTGAAAACATGCCGAAGTGAAGGGGACTCGTATTGTGTGCATTATGCCACCAGTAGCGCATATTGTACTTGAGTAAGAAGGAACTACTCATCCACCAATTCACCACTATGCCGCTAGATTCCCATCGAAGGTGGTGCCGCTGCATTCCCTTCGAAGGTGGTGCTGCTGTTGCTGCTAGAGAAAATGAAAGTGAGATTGGGGCTAGGGTTTGTTTGAAAAGTCTGATTTTGAATTGTGAATTTTAATCCTTCATTTCTCTCAACTTCATCAAGCATCAAGCATTAGGTGTTGTACATAACTCATTATAAGTTGTATAGTTCTTAAATTTAAGACATTCCATCTTCTCTATCAAATATCTATTATATAATAGTAAAGATAAATATATATATACACACACAAACACATGTCTAGTTAAATATATATAAAAACCTTGAATATATGTATAAATATACATACACAATGTAAAAGAGTTGCATATTTTAAACACAATACTTATAAGCAAGTTGTAATCAATAAACGATATATATGTATATAATATATACACATATCTATACACACTCTTTCAATTTCTTTAAAACGAGAGTTTTCAAACTGAAGATTTTATTAAATATAACATGCAAATTGAGAGGTGTTATTCGTATTAAAACTCCTAAATTATCTCTTATAATGTTGGTTTCTATAAAAATCATTATATATATAAACATAAACCAAATACGAGTTCAAATGTTTAGTGAATATATAAACAAGTGATCGAATTTCAAGTATATTTGATTAAAGGGTTTCAAATAATATATGTTTATAGTGAGGAATTGATTTTGAAAATCTATATTCGGACCCAACTACTACTTTTGACTAAATAGTTTTAAAAATATTTCGTACACATATAAATACTCTTCGAGATACAATAAACTTGGTTACAACGAATCATACATATACAAGTTAGGATATTTTTGATATCTTTATTATAAACCTGAACTAACTATTTGACAAAGTTATATACAATAACGATAACTACTAAATATTGATAAATAAGATTTTCTACACACATGTTAAACATATCATATACAAACACGTTCGATTAAATAAATAATCGAGTATTAAAGGAGTAAGCATTATTAACCAAAGGTAACAACTGTAAACAAAAATTATTCGGTTAATCAACTTTAACATATGTGATAAAGCGTTAGAGCACATGCGACAGTTGTGTCAAGTAGGCACATGTAACAAGATTGTTGGTATTGATTTTTGATATACATTTGATTTACAAACAGGAACTTATGTTCTATTTGATTGGGAAATGCTATACTATATCAAACATACATAGTTGACTAACACTGATGTGCTGACTATGGTTACTCTGATTTCGGTTATCATAACGCATGGACACGGGCTCCATTGCTATACACACTGTGAGTATTCGTAGCCTCTTTTACATTTTACATATGTGAGGAAGCCTTAGAGCATATGCGACAGTTGTGTCAACTAGGCACATGAAACAAGATTGTTGGTATTGATTTTTAATATACATTTGATTTACAAACAGGAACTTATGTTTCATTTGATTGGGAAATGCTATACTATATTAAACATACATAGTTGACTAACACTGATGTGCTGACTATGGTTACTCTGATTTCGGTTATCATAACGCATGGACATGGGATCCATTGCTATACACAATGTGAGTATTCGTAGCCTCTTTTACATTTTACATATTTTAGGGGAAATACATGCTACAATACTCTGCTTTTTATACTATGATACTTGAATGGTTTTCAGTACTATGCTAAATGTGTTGATGATAGAAAATAAGTTATTCGGATGTAGATTGCATAAGGTTTTATCGTAAGTCCCTTACTTATTCACGCTTAGACACAACCATTAACTCATAGGTATGAGCCGGTTGACATATTGAATAGTACTATTTTGGATGACAACCCATTCATCTATCGGGTGGTCTTGCTAGCTACCGTCACCTAATGACTTGGTTAATCACGATGAATGAATATTTCCATCCCACATACTATGAACTCGCGAAGAGTTGTTGATCATGGGATCATAAACAAGGGCGGTCAGTCATAGTCATAGTCTTGGTCGTGGACTTATGTACATTGCATCCATTCACACTTATGGTTAACATACTATATGATAACATAGCGTTATGGGATGACAATCCCACTGGATTTTGATTGAAACATTTACTCATGCCTGGAATGGCCAACACACTATGGGATGATGATCCTACTGAATTTTAATTGAAACATTTTACTCGTGCCTGGAATGGCCAACACACTATAGGATGACGATCCTACTGAATTTTGATTGCAACATTTTAATCGTGCCTGGAATGGCCAGCACACTATGGGATGATGATCCTACTGAGTTTTGATTAAAACATTTTAACTCGTGCTTGGATGACAAACATTATTACTTCAATTGTAAGATTAACATAAAACCTAAGAACTCACCAACTTTTTAGTTGACACTTGTTTTTGCATGTATTCAGGTACTAATCTAAGGCTATATATGGACCTTATATTTAAGCAGAAGGAATAGCATTCTCTCATATTCAATGAGTTCTTGATATACAGTTTCGTCACATCTCCAGTGTTTCCGCCGACGGCAAGGGTGTGACACAAATGATGATACAAGATATGGAAGATTCAATAACATATTATGTAAATTGGAGTTTCCTAAGTTTGATGCTGATGATGTAGATGGATGGATCTATAAAGTATAGCATTTCTTCCTTGTAGATGAAACACTAGAAGCATTTAAATTGAGAATTGCGGTTGTCCATTTTGAAGGAAGGGCATTACAATAAAATTAGGTTCATTTAAGAGCAAGGGTTTATGATCAATGAATTGACATGGAGGGATTACAAACAGTTAATTGCCAACATATTGCAGATTCTTTTGTTGAAAATTCTATGAAGGAGTTGATTTCATTTATGTATATTGGTGAACTTAAAGATTACTGTGATCAATTTGATGCATTGCTTAATAAGGTAACTTTAACGGAGGCTTATGCTATTTGTATATTCATACATGGTTTGAAACGTGAAATAGGAGGAGTTCTTAGGATGTTTAAGCCTCCAACGCTTAAGTAAGCATATTCCTTAGCAAGAATTTAAAATGTCCTAGTGGTACTCCATGACCTTCCAAAATGGAAGCTCATGGGTTCAAATCACATCCAAGGCATATTGGGGCTAAGGGGGTCAGGGGTTTTCCAAAATGGTTTCCTCCTGAGGTGGGTTACCCTGGGTTCAGGTGTTGCCATATGATCCGCGTTCCAAGTCTTCGAGCTCAATGATATCCTGGATCCAAGGTATTCCTGATAAAAAAAACTAAAAAAACCAATTCATGTTCCTTCTGTGAATTCTATTACGAGAATACCTAAGACTTTTTTTGCAGAAAATATGATTAATACTCCTTTAAATGCTGCGAAATTACCTTTACTATATGCACCATAGAAAATTCCAAATAATATCGCTCAACGTTTGAAGCAACTTAACTGAAGTTGCTGATTCTACCACTTTAAAAAAGTACTTGTGATTTTGTGTTCACCCCAAGATTATTAAGTTCATACTTATACTTAGCAAGAAAAAGATAAATGAAAAACATTAACGCCAAGGGGAATCGAACCCAAGCCATTATATACACCAAACCGAAGTCCTACCAACTAAGCTACCTCATCTAATGTACTTGATTTTGAAATTAATATAATTAAATGATAACAATTTCAAAAAAAAAAGAAGAAAAATTTAAATTAACAAATCGGTAATTAAAGTTGAAAAACTTAAGCTTACTATAATGAGAAATTTCAAAATTGCACGATACGTAAGTAAACGAGTGGATGGATGATATAACTAGAACTCTTAATTTCTTTTATATATAAGAGATGTGCTAAGGTGTTCAGCGGGTCGGATAACAGTTTATTTCGATCGGTTTGTTCGGATTTGAAAATTTTAATATCTTATCCGAAACCCGACCTGATCCGAATTCGGAGAATTTCAATCCGATCCGAATCTATCTGAATAATCGGAAAAACCCGAATGAACTTATTTTTTTATCCGAATAATCCGAACAACCCAAATAACTCGAAAATACATGGTTTATTCGGATTGAATTCAGATATCCGATCCGAATAAACGGGATTTTGTATATCCGATATTCAATCCGAATTCGAAAAACAGATATCCAATCTGAATCTATCTGAGTATCAGAATCTTTAATTCGGATCGTTTTTTTGGGTTTCGAATACGATTCGGATTTTTTTGGATTTCGGATTTTTTGAACACCCTTAAGATGTGCTTAGCAATTATTAAAAATATTTAAAACCATTATACTCAAAACTAATACCACCTTCTTGCTCGCCACCACAATGAACATTCAAAGCGGACTTAATATTGTGCCAACACCACATTCTCTGATGATGATAGTTGCACTATTTTTTTTGCTGATGTGTGCTTACATTGGCACTTGCTATCATCAAAGAAAATGACAGATGAAAGCACATGCTATCATTCGTATGTGAAACAGAATAACTACAGAACTTATGGTGGTTATAGACAAAGAAATACAATGTGTTTTCATTCGTATGCTGAAGCTTTTCAACCAACTTTGAAGAACCAAAGTTATGATTCCAGTATACCATTTTCTTTGACGATAGCATGTGCCTATGTAAGCACATATCTGCAAAAAAATATAGTGAAACTATCATCATCGGAGAATGTGGTGTTGGCACAATATTAAGTCCGCTTCGAATGTTCATTATGGTGGCGAGCAAGAAGGTGGTATTAGTTTTGGGTATAATGGTTTTGAATATTTTTATAATTGCTAAGCACATCTCCTATACATAGGAGATATTAAGAGTTCTATTTATATCATCCATCCACTGGTTTACTACGTATCGTGCAATTTTGAAATTGCTCATTTTAGTTTTCTTAATTTTTTCATCTTTAATTACCGATTTGTTATTTTAAATTTTTCTGTATTTTTTTTGGAAATTTTTATTACTTAATTATATTAATTTAAAAATCAAGTACATTATATGAGGTCACTTTGTTGGTAGGACTTTGGTTTGGTGTATATAATGGCATGCGTTCAATTCTCGTTGGGTTTAAGATTTTTCATTTATCTTTTTCTTGCATAAGTATAAGTATAAACTTAATAATCTTGGGGTTAACACAAAATCACAATCACTTCTTTAAAGTGGTAGAATCAGCAACTTCAATGGCTTCAAATGTTGAGCGATATTATGTGGAATTTTCAATGGTGCAGGTAGTAAAGGTAATTTAGCAGCATTTAAAGGAGTATCAATCATATTTTCCGCAAAAGAAGTCTTAGGTATTCCCGTAATAGAATTCTCGGAAAAACATGAATTGGTTTTTTTAGTTAACGTAGCATTTTGAATTCTTGCTAAGGAATATGCTTACTTAAGTGTTAGAGGCTTAAACATCCTAAGCACTCCTCTTATTTCAGGTTTCAAACCATGTATGAATATGCAAATAACATAAGCCTCCGTTATAGTTACCTTATTAAGCAATGCATCAAACTGATCACAGTAATCTTTAAGTTCACTAATATGCATCAATAAAATCAACTCCTCTATGGATTTTCAACAAAAGAATCTGAAAATCTATTCGCAATTAACTGTTTGTAATCCCTCCATGTCAATTCATTGATCGTAACCCCTTCTCTTAAATGACCTTAATCCCATTGTAATGCCCTTCCTTCGAGATGTATAGCCACAATTCTCTATTTAGATTCTTCTTGTGTTTCATCTACAAGGAAGAAATGCTCTACTTTATAGATCCACCCATCTACATGATCACCATCAAACTTAGGCATGGACGAAGCATTGAAGGAACCGGGAGGGGCGACTGCCCTCCTTATATTTTTCTGAAATCCAATTCCAGCCCTAAATACCGTCCACCGTCAACGCTCCAGCCCTCCTTGACAGTCGGCTCCTCGAGATCCCGCTCCTCCCCTTTTCGCCGTTCGACCACTGAACCATCCAACCAACCGGCGACGTTCTCACAACCGTATTCATTTACTGATTTTGGGGCAAAATGAAATATTCATTTAGTGATTTTAGTTGTTTAGACATTTAGGTTTTTAGTTTGACTCAATATATCATGAGAATTGTTTTTAGTTATTTAGACATTTAGGTTTTTAATTTGACTCAACATTTAGGCTTAGGTTATTAGACATATAGATTAAATTGATTCGTTTTTAAAAAGGTAGGTTGTTGATAAAGAAGGTGGTAATAGAAATTAAGATAAATATAAAAAGTCCTCAACGGAATTGTAATTCTTCTTCTAGGTATTCACTCTTTTAATGTTTTCACGCATAATGACAATTATTCGACATTTTTTATTTTTAGTGTTTGACCCGACTTGACCCGAGTAAATGATCTGAACATTTAACCCATTTAACCAAGACATACAAGTAGATTGCAAAAAAAAAATTTTGATCATGTAAGTTTTCACCCCCCTTTCGAATTTGTTAAGCTCCGTCACTAAACTTAGGAAACTCCAGTTTACGGATGTTGTTATTAAATCTTCCATATCTTGTATCATCATTTATTTCTACACAAGCCTTAGTACGAACTATCGAACCATTTGCGTTATTAGTTGAACTGAACTGCGAAGACATTACCTGAAAACTTTGAATCAAATCATCAATAATTGTTTTGATTGTTGTGTTGAAAGACCGAATTTCATTTGCTTACGTGTTGAGTTGCTGCAGAGAACGTTCGTGATCTTTCACCATCTTCTCCATCTCTTGATTTCTTGTGTTCGTCGCAATTGTAATTGTCGCTGGAAAACCCTAACGTCACGGAAGCATTGATTTTCAGAAGAGCTGAGCTATAATACCAATGCTGTGTAGAAGAAAGATTGAACACATAGAAGAAATAATTGTCAAAATCAAGCTAAGCTATCATTCTATTAATGATAGTTTAATAACAAGATTATTGTTAATTAATTTTTGTTAGTCAACAACTTATTTACAATAGTAGTCCTTCCACTACGTAAAATGACAAAGTAAACCAAAACTAACTATATGAAACAAAGGATGTTGCTGGATTTCTTATGTCTACGTTTTTTAAACTGCTGCTTCGTATTAGTTCTGCGTGAATTTTTCTAGTTATGCGTAAACTACTAAACTTGTATGAAGGCATGAACTTGGGCTGCTCAATTTGCTTTGAGTTACTTGTATAAGCATGAGCTCAATAATCATGATGGGATCACAAAATAACAATTACGATGAGAACACAAAATCACAATTTCGACTCATATCTTTTGTTTGCATTAATTTGGATTGGGATTTACATATTATTTATGTGAATTGAGCTCAACAAAATAGGTTATTTGAATAAGGTTTGACTATTGATATATGTTTCAAGGATCTTTCAATTCTATACAGTACATGTCCTAATACATCATAAGCTATTTGGTTTTGATCTTTGGTTTTTAGGGGCATTAAACATGTAGGTGAACCGAACATTTAAACTTTTTAATTTATGATGGACTAAAATGTTTATGTGTTTGTTTCAAGGTTTTATATTATTTGGTTATTACACTTTGTTATTCATTTGATTCATACTTTGAATTCCTCGAATACTAATATGGTGTCGTGTTGGTTAACGTTTTAGAGATCCTACACATCAGTTCAAAAGGTACCTTACATCAACCTAACCTGTTATTAAACTTCTTAAAAGTTGATACTCTCAATATTTTCCAAGTGATATAGTAGGTTAACAAGGGCATGGAATTAATTATATGTGTGTGTGTATATATATATATATATATATCACATCCGCCGATGCAAAAATTTACGTTCACTAGAAAATAAGTTTTTACTTGCTTTCGATGTCATCTTGTATAGACGTAGGATAACATGTTAAATCATTGTGATAATTTATATGACCAAAAAACATATATGTTAATCATTTTAATCTTATATTAAAACAAATAGATAACAATGATAATTATATCATTATCATCCATCATACACGTAAAGAGCCTAAAGAAATTAATACTTATAGTCTCAAAACCTTGGAGAAAAAGACAATTGATAGTATAACAATACTAGCAAAAAATATAACGAGGCATAAGTTGATCCAAGATTTCACAAAGTCCCCTTCCTTTTGCAACTCTTGATCATGGTCTGGGGTTCTGATTTGAATTGCGAACTTTTGTGTCTATGTAGCAAAAGTAATAGAGTAGAACAACGATGTTTTAAGAAGAAAAGTGAATATTCTCCTTCTAAAAATCAAATTTGCAAAATTAATGATTAAAATAGATAAACTACTAGTCATGCAGATGTTATTTGCTATTGAGACTTGTCTGAATGCAACACGATTTTTGTATGCTGCTATCTCTTTCCGGCCTCGTAAGAAATCTCGTTGTTTGCTAGACGAGTGTGCGTCTAGAGACCACCAGGTGGATTTTGATAAAATTTTATCGCATAAGCCTTGAATAATGATGCTACCATAAGGGCCATCTCGCCGCCAATGATCCCCATTTGATCCACCTCATTTGCGTACTCCCAGATGTGATGGAAGTACTCCAATAGATTATCATGTACTATTTTTTTTGTGGATGTGTGCTAACATTAGCACATGCAATCATCATAGTTGTGCTTATTTGAATAATTGTTTTTATAATCAATTAGATTACATCCGTCACATCTCAGAGTATGCGAATGAGGTGGATCAAATGGGGATCATTAGCGGCAAGACGACCCTATAGGTAGCATCATTATTCTCGGCCTGTGCCTTACAATTTTATTAAAATCCGTCTGGTGGTCTCTACACGGACACTCGCCTTGCAAACGGCGAGATTTCTCACGAGGCTGGAAAAACGATAGCCGCATACAACAATCGTGTTGCATTCAAACAAGTCTTAATAGCAAACAACATCTACATGACTAGTAGCTTATCTATTTTTATATTTCATTCTGCACATTTGACATTTAGAAGGAGAATATTCACTTTTCATCTCACAACATCATTGTTTTGCTCTATTACTTTTGCTACATCCACACATAAGTTGGCAATTTAAATCATAACCCCAGACCATAATTAAGAGTTGCAAAAGGAAGGGGACTTTGTGAAATCTTGGATCAACTTATGTCTCATTATATTTTTTGCTAGTAATGTTGTACTATCAATTGTCTTTTTCTTCAAGGATTTGAGACTATAAGTATTAATTTCTTTAGGTTCTTTACGTGTATGATGGATGATAATGCTATAATTATTATTGTAATCACTTTGTTTTAATATATGATTAACATGTATGTTTTGAGGTCGTATAAATTATCACAATGTTTTATCCTGTTATCCTATGTGCTATAAAAGATGAGATCAAAAGAAAGTATAGACTTATTTTCTAGTGAACGTAAATTTTTGCATCGTCAGATGTGATATATATATATATATAATTCCATACCCTTGTTAACCTACTATGTCGCTTGGAAAATGATGAAAATATCAACTTTTAAGAAGCTTAATTATATGTTGGGTTGATGTAAGATCACGTTTGAACCGATGTGTAGGATCTCTAACACGTTAATCAACACGACACCATATTAGTATTTGAGGAATTCAAACCATGTATCAAATGAATAACAAAGTGTAATAATCAGATAATATAAAACCTTAAAACAAACAGATAAACATTTTAGTCCATCAAAGATACCAAAGTTTAAATGTCTCGTTCGCCTACATGTTTAATGCCCCTAAAAACCAAAGATTAAAACCAAATAGCTTATTCGGTCATGTATAATCAGTCTTCAATTTTTTTCCTTATCAAAAAAACCGAACCGAATTCGAGAAGTGGTTGGGTTATAATTCTGGTTAAAACCAAATAAACAGATTGAAAGCAAAATAAACCGCTTTAAAGTCAAATAAACCGATCCAAATAAACCAAATTCAATCAAATAAACCGATTTAAAACCGAATTCAAACTTATATATTATTCATAAGATAATAAATTTGAACTTGAATCTGGTTTAATCGGTTAATCAAAAAAATAATTATAAAAAAAATTGGAATTAAAAACCAAAATTCAGATATGGTTAGGTACCGAATCGAAAACTGAATTCAGAATTGGGATACAGCTAGAACCAAAATGTAAACCGAATTCATAATTCAGTTCGATTTTTTCTGTGATGAATAGGTTTCAGTATTCAGTATTAAAAAGGTTCTTTGGTTTTTTGAACATCTCCACTTTAATATTTAAATTCGCTAGGGGGCGTTTTTTTTCAGCCTCGTCCTGGACACACCAATTCTGTGGGTCATTTCTGAAGTTTACCCTTGGCCAGAAAAATTTGCGCATAACTAACACAAAGCAGTAGTTTAAAATATGCATACAAAAGAAATCCAGCCGCATCCTTTGATTCGTATAGCTAGTTTTGATTTACTTTGTCATTTTACATAGTGGATGGACTACTATTGTAAATAAGTTGTTGACTAACAAGAATTAGTTAACAATAATCTTGTTAATTAAACGATCTTTAACAGAATATGGTTTACTTTGATTCTTCTATCTGTTCAATCTTTCTTTTCTACCTAACATTGGTATCAGAGCTCAACTATACTGATAACTGGCGCTTCTGTGACGTAAGCAAGTCAACACGTAAGCAGATGAAATCCGGTCATTCAACACAACTATTAAAACAACCATGGATGATTTGGTCTAAAGTTTTCAGGTAATGTCTTCGCAACTCAGTTTATCTATATTGCAAATGGTTCGACAGTTCGTACCGAGGCTTGTGTAGAAACCAATGATGATACAAGATATGGAAGATTCAATAGAAGATTTTGTAAATCGAAGTTTCCTAAGTTTGATGGTGATGATGTAGATGGGTGGATCTATAAAGCAGAGCATTTCTTCCTCGTAGATGAAACACCATAAGCATCTAAACTGAGAATTGCGGTTATACATCTTGAAGGAAGGGCATTACAATGGCATTAAGGTCATTTAAGAGCAAGGGGGTTCCGATCATTGAAATAGACATGGAGGGATTACAAACAGTTAATTGTGAATAGATTTGCAGATCTTTTTGTTGAAAATGCTATGGAGGAGTTGATTTCATTGATACATATTGGTGAACTTAAAGATTACTGTGATCAATTTGATGCATTGCTTAATGAGGTAACTATAACGGAGGCTTATGCTATTTGCATACTCATACATGGTTTGAAACCTGAAATAGGAGGAGTGCTAGGATGTTTAAGCCTCTACCACTTAAGTAAGCATATTCCTTAGCAAGAATTCAAAATTCTACATTAACTAAAAAAACCAATTCATGTTCCTCCCGTTAATTTTATTACAAGAATACCTAAGACTTATTTTGCAGAAAATATAATTAATACTCCTTTAAATGCTGCTAAATTACCTTTACTACCTGTACCATAGAAAATTCCACATAATATCGCTCAACGTTTGAAGAAATTGAAGTTGTTAATTCTACCACTTTAAAGGAGTATTTGTGATTTGTGTTCACTCTAAGATTATTAAGTTCATACTTGTACTTACGCAAGAAAAAGATAAATGAAAAAAGTTAACGCCAAGGGGAATTGAACCCACACCATTATATACACCAACAGAAGTCCTACCAACTAAGCTACCTCATATCATGTACTTGATTTTAAAATTAGTATAACAAAACAATAAAAATTTCCAAAAGAAAATGAAGAAAAAATTAAATTAACAAGTCGGTAATTAAAGATGAGAACTTAAGCTTACTATAACGATAAATTTCAAAATTGCACGATACGTAAGTAAATGAGTGGATGGATGATATAACTAGAACTCTTAATTTCTCCTATATATAGGAGATGTGATAGGGGTGTTCATCGGGTCAGAATTGGATTTGAGAGAAGATAAGGAAAAAAAGTAATTGGTGAGAAACGTGGGTAAGAATATGAGACTGAGGGAAATTGAGGGCAAAGAATTTGAGGATTTGGTATAAGATATGAGAATGGATATTATTTTCATATGTGATTGGTTTATTAATTTCTTTAAGGTGGGAACAAATATTTTTTATAAAATTACCCTACGATCCAAAAATTTAAACTACTGGCGAAAAAAGAGGGAGGGCAGACGCCCCTCCCGGCCCCTTCAATGTTTCGTCCATGCCTAAGTTTGATGGCGATGAGGTTGATGGGTGGATCTATAAAGTAGAGCATTTCTTCCTTGTAGATGAAACACCGGAACATATAAATTGAGAATTGCTGTTATACATCTCGAAGGAAGGGCATTACAATGGCATTAAGGTCATTTAAGAGAAGGGGGTTATGGTCAATGAATTGACATGGAGGGATTACAAAAAAAATTAATTGTGAATAGATTTGCAGATTGTTTTGTTGAAAATTCTATAGAGGAGTTGATTTCATTTATGCATATTGGTGAACTTAAAGATTACTGTGATCAGTTGGATGCATTGCTTAATAAGGTAACTATAACGGAGGCTTATGCTATTTGCATATTCGTACATGGTTTGAAACCTGAAATAGGAGGAGTGCTTAGGATGTTTAAGCCTCTAACGCTTAATTAAGCATATTCCTTAGCAAGAATTCAAAATGCTACGTTAACTAAAAAAAACCAATTCATGTTCCTCCTGTGAATTCTATTACGGGAATTCCTGAGACTTCTTTTAATGCTGCTAAATTACCTTTACAACCTACACCATTGAAAATTACACATAATATCGCTCAACGTTTGAGGCCATTGAATTTGCTAATTCTACCACTTTTGTGGAAAATATGGTTAGCCAAAATGCAAGGATATTATGATGATATTGTGCATAATAAAGGGGTGGATGATGTTCTTGCAGATATGTTGTCTCGAGTGTCTGGATCTGTATTGTTTAATATGACAATCTCTACCATTAAGCCTTTATTGTTGGAACGCATCAAAGCAAGTTGGGTTCAAGATGTCAATTTTAATGCCATTATGTTGTCTTTCAAGCAAGGACAATTAGTCAAAAAAAATTCTTAGGATGGTTAGTTACTTCGCTGAAAGACCAGACTATGCAAGGGCTATATCCTACAATTCATAGAGTTAAAGCTCTTTTTTATTGGAGAGGACATTCAAGTCACATTAAAGAGTTCATAATAAATGTTATGTTTTTCAACATTCAAAATATGAGTAAATAACATCTCCAGGGTTACCATAACCTTTACTAGTGCCAAGATTTGTATTCACTAATATTACTATGGATTTTATTGTGGGCTTTCCTATTTCTCATAATAGAGATACAATTTTTGTTGTGGTTGATAGGCTAACTAAATTTGCTCATTTTATGGCTTTAAAACATCCTGATGTAGTGAAAAATGTGGATAAGGTTTTTATGGACACAATTTCTAAATGCATGGGTGTCCATCTTCCATTGTTTCAGATAGAGATCCCCTATTTCTAAGTCGTTTTTGGCAGGAGTTGATGTGTTTGAAGGGTATTACTTTAGCTATGTAATCTGCCCGTCACCCGCAATAGATTTTTGGAAACATATCAACGGTGCATGACTTTGGGAGCTCCACATTCTTGGTGTAAGTGGTTATCCATGGCTCAGTTTTGGTATAACACAACATGGAATTCATCTATTCGTATGACTCCGTATCAAGCTCTGTAAGATCAAATAAGGTTGATGCTCACCAAAATTTTCTCTTGAACAAGTCTTCTAATCTTGAAAGACACACATAGCTGTCAGAGGAGAAAATAAACCCTCAGAAGTATTGCTTCCAAAGGTTAAAAACATCCTTCTGAAAGCTATACAAAGACTCAAGCTTCCGAAGCTTCCTCAACAATAAAAGCTTTCGATAAAGACCAATATGCTTCTGAATACAAGAACTTCCTAAGACTTTCTTCTGCTTAGGTCTGCTTCACTTAAGGAAAGATTTAGAGATGCTTTTTATCATCAAGACCAACACAGAAGACATTCTCATAATAGTTAGTAGCAGAGTATACATGCCAGACACACCGAAGTTTCTTTACATTAATGCCTTTTGTAGTGTAGGTATTAAATATAAAAGTCGAAGAAGTTATTTGTATTAATTGTAATTAAAATGGCTTGGCATGTCAAGTCATAACAATATACTAGTTTAAGCATAAGTTTGTTTCTAGTATTTTGTCCACTTTTTTATTCCTACAAGGATACAGTTGTAGGTTTTAGTATAAATACGTTCATTTGTAACTCAGCAAAGTTTGCTTGAGCTAAGAGTTTGTATGCTTTACATTTGAATGAAATATACTTTAACCTTGAATTAATTCCTTTTTTATATTTCAATCTTGTCTGTAAGTGTGTGTTCGTGAGTGGAGTTGATAGAAATTCGCATGTATCAATCTCTGTAGAAGATTACTTGAAAAAGTGTAGTGCAACTTGCATAACCCGATCCAACAAATGGTATCAGAGCTACGACTCTTTAACTTAAGAAACTAAACATTCTTAGGTAACAGTTGTTCATCTTCTGTTGCTCGCAACTCTTAACTTTTACCTCTTGTACAAATGGCTACTATTAGTAAGCACAATATTGAAAATGGCACTCTTAACAAACCTCCCATTTTCACTCCAAGCAATTATGATACATGGAAAGTTTGAATGGAAATATTCATCATGAACCAAGACTTCAATTTATGGAAGTCAGCTCTTGAAGGACACTTCATTCCAACTATTGTTGTTGTTGGAGTTGGTGGAACAGTTGTGCCAAAAGATCCATCTCTCTACTCAAATGAAGACATCAAGAAGATGGAAGTTGACTTCAAAGCCCTATGGTTGATCCAAATGTCTATTCCCAACTCCAACATACATGCATTCAAGAAATGCAAATCTGCTCAAGAGTTACGGAATTCCTTGCAACAAATGTACTAAGGGTCGGATGATGTGAAAGAAAACAAGAAAGACATGCTCAAGCAAAAGTTCAAAAATTTATGTCAAGAAAACAATGAAAAGATGGCTACGCAGTATCTGAGATATGTACAACTCGTTGATGAACTAAATGTTGCAGGTGTAAAACTGGAAAACCAGAATGTGATAAGAAAATTCCTGAGATCTCTTTCACATGCATGAAACACTTACTCAGTCATAATCCAAAGAACATAAAACCTTAGAACACTGAAGCTACGAGAACTCTTTGGTATACTAAGTGCATACCGAATGGAGATTGATGCTCAAGAATCTAAACAGTCAGCTTTTGTACTGTTAGGATCAACAGCCCTATATGCACCCACCCATAATTCATCATTTCATAGTTATCAACCCACATACTATTCAAACTCCTCACCAGTCGTTACCTATCATGAAACACCTACACCATCCACACCCTATGCAAATCCTTTTTCAAACACAGTTCCATTACTCATCTCTAGCCATGGAGCATTCTTGGCCGAAGAATCTAACTATTTTCAACTGTGCCAAGAAGATCTAGATGGAATTCCTACTAATTATTTAGAAGAAATGGACATAAATTACCAAATGGCCATGATTTCCTATCAAGCAAAGAAGTTTTATCAAAATACTGGTGGGCAGTTCAAGAAGCACAACATGAAGATTGGATTTAGTCTAGAGAAATCCAAGCTCAAAAGCTACAACTGTTAACAATGCTAGGCGTTTTGCAAGAGAATACAAGTCTCCAAAAGGCAGTCATCAACTTCAGGACAAGCAATCAATCAATCATATATAGCAACAAACCAATCCAACAATGCAAATTTTGTTGAACAATATGACTTCTCGAACTGGAAGTTTCAAGCTGAAGAAGCATCCACCTCAAATAATGCTCTCATGGCAAATGATTCTACCTCTACTTTCAAGGAGTAGCAAGATTCCAAGAGCAATCTATGGATAGTGGACAGTGGCTGCTCCAGGCACATTAGAAGAAATACGGCCCATCTACATAAATATGAACGATTCTTTAGAGGGTCTATTTCCTTTCGAAGTGATCCTGTAGGTGGATATATCACTAGAAGGGGTACAATCACAAATGGTAAAGTAAGCTTTGAAAATGTTCATTTTGTCAAAGAGCTAAATCATAATTTGTTGAGTGTCTCACAGGTGGGATCAAAAACATAACATTTTGTTCACTGAGCATGAATGCATTGTGCTAAAACCTGGTTTTGTTGTTCCAAATAATCAAATTTTGCTCAGAGCTCCCAAAAGAAACCACATGTATATGCTTGATATGAGCATAGATTCACCACTTAGCAATATAAGCTGCTTTATCTCAAAAGCTTCACTTGATGAATCATCTCTTTGGCATAGAATACTTTGTCATGTAAACCTTAAAAATATGAATAAACTCGTTAAAAATAAATTAGTTATAGGTTTACCA
Source organism: Mikania micrantha (assembly GCA_009363875.1). Lineage (NCBI taxonomy): Eukaryota > Viridiplantae > Streptophyta > Magnoliopsida > Asterales > Asteraceae > Mikania > Mikania micrantha. The sequence goes on from CM018693.1 coordinate 48,349,817, forward strand.
AAAAATAGAATTTGTTTGTGTAGATAAATGTGTTGTCTACCTAAAAGGGAAGCAAAACAAATCCTCTCATCTTGCCAAGGAAATGAATTCAATTACAACATTCCTACATTTACTTCATATGGACTTGGCCCCACAAGTGTGAAAAGTTTAGGAAGAAAGTCATACTGTTTGGAGGTCACTGATAACTTCTCAAGATACACTTGGGTATTCCTTTTAAGTACCAAGGATTAGCCGGCTGAAATCTTGAAGTCATTCATTCTTAGAGTTGAGAATAAAAGTTATCACAATGTGAAAATTATTAGGTCTGATCAAGGAACAAATTTTAAGAACATACTTTAAGCACTTTTTGTAAATCCAAAGGTGTTATTAGACAATTCAGTGCTCCTAGGACTCCACAAAAAATGGTGTTGTTGAGAGAAGGTATATGACACTAATTGAGGCGGCTAGAACCATGTTAGCTGATGTCAAGCTGCCAATAACATTTTGGGCAGAAGCAGTTAATACTGTTTGTTATGTTCAAAATAGGATATTGGTAGTTAAGACACATGGTGTGACTCCTCATGATATTTGGCATAAAAGAAAACCATTTATTGGATTTCTTAAACCATTTGGATGTCAATGCACCGTCTTGAATACCAAAGATCACTTAGCCAAGTTTACTGAAATAGAGGGCTTCCTTGTTGGATGCTCTACTAATGCCAAGTCATATAGAGTATACATCAAAAGTTTTAGGATTATTGAAGAGTCTGCAAAGGTTAAGTTTAATGAACATATTATCAATAAACCTGGGATTGGCACTGATTGGTTATTTGATCTAAATAAATTCACATCTGCTTTTAATCTTTCAAAAGAATATGCTTTAGGTTCTCAGATAAATGATTCAATTTCAAATTAGTTAATAAGTGTTGAGGTGCTAACAGCTTCATGACAACCCTTGGTAGAATCTATTCAATTTCAACAAACAGCTTCACACTCTGAATCCATCACCTCTTCTCAAGCCACCCCTTTAAGTGACACTCTATCCACTTCACAACGTCAGAATGAAGTTGGAAACCCCTCTGAAGAAGTCTCAACAATAAGAAACTCTCAAACCAGAGAGGATCAACACACAGCAATACAATCTCAAAGACTACAAGACTTTCCAGAAATACAACTTGAGGTTCTATTTCCAAATCTGGAAAACAAGCAATATGGATCTAAACTCCCAACTGGATGTGATCCCATGAACTCGCATTCATAACACCCATCCAGCTGAAAACATTATTGGTAATGTAGAGGAATGAGTAAAAACCAAAAGTTCCCTGCATGAAGCAAAATCTGTTTGTTTTCTTGCTTCCTATCTAAAATTGAACCCAAGAAAGTTGCTGAAGCTTTAAAAGATTCCAACTAGGTAGAAGCAATGCAAGAGGAATTTCTTCAGTTTGAAATACAAGGGGTATCGAAAATCTCCTTAGCCTAAAGGAAAGTATGCCATTGGAACCAAATGGGTGTTCAGAAACAAGAAGGACGACAAGGGTGATGTCGTCAAGAACAAGGCCAGACTAGTTGCACAAGGGTCATAGAGGAGGAAGGAATCGATTATGATGAAGTCTTTGCACCAATTGCCAAAATTGAATTTATCAGAACATTCTTAGCATTTACAGCTGCTAAAAACTTCAGATTTTTTTAGATGGATGTCAAAAGTGCCTTCTTGTAAAGAAAAATTGATTAGGAAGTATATGTTTGTCAACCACTTGCGTTTAAAGATCCAAAGTTTCCTGACCACATCTGTAATCTTGACAAAACATTATACGGGCTGCACCAAGCTCCCAGAAAATGGTATGGAACTTTATCTTCATTCCAATTGGTAACCAATTTCAAGAGATGAACCATTGACAAGACACTTTTCTTCAAGAATTCCAAGCAACATATTATGCTTGTTCAAATTTATGTTGACATTATCTTTGGATCCATTAAAGAATCTATCTGCAAGGACTTTGAAGCACTGATGAAGTCCAAATTTGAAACGAGCTCAATGGGTGAGCTTACTTTCTTTCTTGGACTTCAGGTGAAGCAAACTCCTACACGGATATTCATCAATCAATTCAAGTATGTCAAGGATATTTTTGAAAGATTCAAGTTTGCGGATTGCAAAGCTCTAGGTATCGCTATGTCCAATATTACTTCCTCAAGCCCTTATCTTGAGGGGGAGGATGCTGATCAACACACCTGTACCGAGCTATGATTGGCTTTCTGATGTATCTCATAGCAAGCTGGCCTGATATCATGTTTGCAACTTGTTTATATGCTAGATTTCATGCAAATCCAAAAAGTTCTCACATGCTTGCTGTGAAAAGAATTTTCAGATATCTAAAAGGAGCTCCGGGATTAGGATTATGGTATCCTAAGAATACAGACTTTCAGTTTGTGGCATACACTGACAGTGATGATGGAGGATGAAACATAATCAAGAATTCCACCTCAAGAGGTTGTCAGTTTCTTGGATACAGAATTGTTTCATGGCAATGTAAGAAACAAAACTGTGTTTCAACTTCTACTGCTGAAGCTGAATACGTTGCAGCTTCTAGCTGTTGTGCTCAAGTGATTTGGATTCAGAACCAAATGAATGACTATGGAGTAGAATTCTTCAATACTCCAATACAAATATACAACTCCAGTGCAATATCTATCACCAACAATCCAGTCAAACACTCAAAGACCAAGCATATTGATATCAAATATCATTTCATCATAGATTGTGCAGAAAAGAAGCTCATTCACTTAGTCAAAGTGGATACCGAACATAATCTTGCTGATCTCTTCACCAAAGCCTTGGTTGAAGGAAGATTCAGGTACTTAATAATTGTCATCGGTATGATAAATTTTGATTAAGTTGAATTTGTAATAAGGTTTATATAAATCTTCGGAAGCCTTATTTAAATATTCAGTCGGATGTAATCACACTTCAGAAGAAATTAATTCTTCTTAGAAGTGTTTACCTTCCGATACATTTTTTTGGTTTTGGAAGATTCATCTTCTCATTACTATAGAATGCTAATCACAAAGCATTCTAAAATAATCACAAGAAATTGTCTTCCAAAGCACAAAAATCTCTCTACCTGGTGAAATTTGAATCCTTCAAATACCTATTTTACAAGTCTCTTCTAAAACTCCCAAATATACATCGGAAGCTGACGTCTTCTAAAAGATACTCTTAGTCTTGAGTATTTCCATTCCATTCCATTCCTTTGTGCAAACCAGCTATCTTGGAAGACCTTTTTCTGACATCCCGAATCTCAAAATTTAATGTGTCTCTATATTAAATGCTTACATTCGAAGGTATAAAAGGCCTCCCGTTCATTTGATTTTTCATCCTTCCACTTTCAAATCGTCAGTTTTCTCTCAATCAAAACCGTAAAAATCTCTCAAATGGGTTTGCTTCCATTCAAACCTTCTCACAATATTGTTGCAGAGTTATCAGCGGACAGTGATGTAGAGTTTGCTCTGATTATCTCCTTTCTTAAAAGGAGTAGGTATTTTTTTCCTCTCATTGTTCACCCCTTGGTATATGAATCGCATCACCAAAAATTATGTGCTTCTTTTTCTATTGTCTCCTTTCTCTATGGTAGAACTCTTGTGGCTACCATTGATTCTCATCCGATTTCCATTTCAGTGGAGACCATCTGTTGGCATCTTCAGCTCAATGATACCGGTGGAAGGGTCTATTCACTAAGGATGAGGTAGCAGTGACCTTTCGGTCAATGGGATACGAAGGTCCTCCTCCTTCAACTACACATTTTAAGAGTAGGTGTCCGATAATTACAAGTATCTCTTACATGTCTTTTTGCATTGTCTTTCCAACAAAACTGGAGGTTGGGATCAAGTACCCTCAGACTTAGCCTCAACTATTCATGGGTTGATCTTTAACTAACCTTTTAATTTTTCTGCTTTTATTTTCAATAATTTAGTGGACAATATCTCGTCCCCAAAGAAATTTTGTATGTATCCCAAATTTTACAGAATATCTTTAATAGTGAGTTAGGAAGTTCCCTCTCACTAACTGGGAATACATACAAAGTTTCCTTGGTTACTGCCAACGTGTTTGTACAACTGAAGATGAAAAGTGCCCAATTTACGGGGACATTCACTCATCTTCTTCCTTTTATGGGGCTTCCTGCTCCTGAAGGTGATAGCTCTGTACATCCAACAGATGTTGGTCCCACACCTTCCCTTTCTATCCCTCACCCAATCAAAATCACCTAAAAACACAAGCGAACCCCTGAACAACTCTCTATAGATTTTCAGGCACCTTCATCTGCTCCCAAAAAAGAAAAAGGCCAAAAGAACTAGTAGGGGCCCAGTTCTGCCTAAGGTTCAAGCCACACATTTTGTCTCTCCACGGGATCTTCCTCTAGATCCGGTGGCTACCCCTTAGCATCCTAAAAGCCCTCAGTCTGTGTCACAAAACACACCTAAGCATATCCAAAGGGAAACGCTCACAATGGAGTTTGTTTCTTTTGAAGCAACTCCCATAGAACAAGGGTTGTCTCCCAAGTCCATAGGTATTGCTACCCCATCACTACCCCCATCCATACACTAACCCAGGATGACCCACTTTCTCCCACTTCACGAACTCTGATAAGAGTGATGACCGAGCTGCAAGCAAGGTTCCCTAACCCAGAGCCTACAATCATAGAGATTGACATCAGGAATTCTAAAGGGTTCAATACAAAGGAGGCTGCCACTACTGTTGAACCTTATCACATTCATCATGACAGTGGTATTTGCACCCCCTTCTACCCTGACCCTCAGCAGGTGACCTTTGTCTCCCCTGATGCTACCAAAAATGGGGAGAATGTACAACCTAGGGGGTCAAGCTCTCCAGCTGGAGGAAAGAAGAAGCAATCTCAAAAACCCACTCCATTCATTTCCATCTTAGATAATGAATGAGATGAGTTCTTGGGAACCTACATTCAATAATCAAGCTCCTCCTTTTCTGAGGCTGCAGAGGCTTCCAAGGAGATGACTCAACAGCAAACATCTCCCTTCTGGGATGAAGTCCCTTGTTGGGACTACAACCAAGGTTGCAATAGAGGATCCTTTACAAGAAGCAACCTTTATCTCCATGGAACCCCGTCCACTCTTGGGACCATGGCTATTGAACACCTCACCTCAAATTTGGTGATCTCTGAGGAGACTCCTAAGGAACATTCCAAGATGGTTGGTCAACTGGAGGGGGCAGTGGATGCTCAAGTTAACTCTGAAGCTGAAACTGTCTCCAAGGGCCCAGACATACTTGTCTTCCTCAGAAGAACAATTGGACGATGAACTAACAAGTGAGGCCACATGATCTATCCCTCTGGGTTAAATGTAATTGACAAAGGCAAAAGAAAACTAACCCTGGAGGAGGAGGCCACTGTCGCACCCCCGTCGTCGACGGAAACACGGAAGATGTGATGAAACTGTATATCGAGAACTCATTGAGTATGAGAGAATGGTAATCCTTTTTCTTAAGTGTAAAGTCCATATCTAGCCTTAGCTTATTACATGAAATACATGCAAAGAACAAGTTTCAACTAAAAAGTTAGTGAGTTCGTATATTATTATTTAAACCAAACAGTTGAAATAATAGTGTTAGCCATTCCAGGCAAGCGTAAAATGTTTCAATCAAAAATCAATAGATACATAATCCCATAGTGATATGCTATCATATAATATGTTAAACCATAAGTGTGAATGGATGCTGTCACACCCCCACCTCTCATCACCTGAGATGATGTCATTCACTGTTCTGAAAAGATTGCAGAAGCATAGTGGTGATGTCTCATAGATGAGGGGTGACTTACTTGATCCGGCATCACAGCCCACAAATTAACTTAAAGTACATACATTACAAGGATGTCGTAATTACAACCAACAGTACAGTTTATAAACTAAGTTTATTACATGACAACTTATTTAATTACAAACTTATGAAGTGCATCCTCACCCAGCGGTCACTGTCTTCCCGACAAAAGTTTTAAGTTTAAAAACGTCAGCACAAAGCTGGTGAGTTCGTAAAGTTCATGTTCAACAATATGATATGCAATACAAGTTCTCAAAATGTTCAATTCAAGATAACCATGGGACCTGTATCTTGTTCCTTTCGGACATTTTGTTGTTGTTCTATAAGATACTACCCATTGGCAACATCTTAATGCCTCACTATCTTAATGTCTATCACAACATTAAGCAGTTTAAAAACAGGTAACAAACATTCACAGCAAGGGGAGTTGCAAACTCCTAGCAAATGGGTTGTCAGCTGATAGTACTATCATTGTTCCCCGTTCGGCCCCACATGGGTTCACAAGATACAATTCAAAAATGAAGACTTTTGATACTGTGATAGAGTCCTTGTTCTCCAGGCAAAATCCAATGAAATCCACAAGTTCTCAACAATCACATGAAATCACGCAGACAACAGTGATACATATCATATGTTTAATAAAAGTTCCACAGTGCTACCCCGATGTTTGTAAAAGATTAAAAAGAAAAGGGGTTGTACAAAACTCACCTAATAACTTAGAAGTAGCAGAATATCACACGACTGATAGTAATAGAGTGATTCTGCATTTAGTTATCTTTAATGAGTTATTTATGTTTTAACTCACAGATTAGATCTTTCTGAACGTCCAATATCAAAGGCATTGTCTTAACAGTCATCAAACTGATGATAAGTATGTAATTAGTTAATTTAATGTTATATCATACAATGTATGATAATTTAGGAACTTACATTGAATTAGGTTTTTAATACAAGTTTGATGAGACACTTGATTAATCAGAATAATCTCAGATTAACCAAATAGTTAATGTTGTTGATTATAATGCTAAAACAGTTTCTAGACAGACTAATGGCTTAGAATTAATCAATCCTTGTTATTGATTACCCAAATATCATGAAATATCACAATGTAGCATTAGAATAGGTTCAATAACCATGTTTGACATACTAGTCTGATTGTTATCATAAACATCACATAATCATTAGAATGAGTATGTTAATGATTGTGATTAGTTTGAAACACTTGGATTTAACCTTGCATTTCAAAGATTAACCAAACTAATCACCTACATTGTCATAATAAAATGGTTTAAACCATTATAATCATGGGTATGATTTCATGTAAACTGGGCATCACAACGGATCAAAACAAGGATTTACCCATTAAAACATCGTGTTCTTCGTTTATAATCAATCCTAGCCATCATCTAGGAAATAATCAACAACCCTAACTATATCATTACGTTCAAAATCAATATCTAATCAATCATTATCAAGCTAGAAGGTTAAAACGAACTGTTACCTAATCTGACGGATTTCTGCGAGTAGAACAATGATCAGGGCTTGTATATACGATCCCTGGTGCGATCTATGGCTTCTGATGGCTTCAAAATAGAGTTTGAGGGCTAAATTTATGTGTGTATACGTCTGGAAATGAAAGAAGCTCGAGATAGAAGAAGATATGAGATTTCCCATGCGTTTCGCGCAAGGTTTTCGCCCACGTTCACCATTTTTCGCATACTATCAATCTGTGATAATTACAATCATCAAATCAATGTGGATTTCTAGAACGATCACATGTGCTCTTGCCATTGATGGCGTAATTCTCAACTGCAATTGTCACATATGCAATCTACTTGAGTCCACAACCAAGCTTATGATTGACTGCCCTTAGTGATGCATAGATCAGTAAATCTTTCCGAGTTCATAGTGTAAGTGTTAGAGATATTCATCGTGATGAACCCGTCATTAGGTGACTATAGCTAGAAAGTCCACTCGATAGATGAATGGGATGTCAGTCCAAAATAGTACTATTCAATATATGTCCACTGGCTCAAACCCATGAGTTAATGGTTGTGTCTAAATAAGCAAAAGAGACTTACGATAAAAGCATCAATGTCTCATGCAATTGACATTCCGGCTAACTTATGTTCCAGTATTAACATATTCAGCATAGTAATGAAAACAGTTTGAATATCATAGTAGAAGAGTAAAGTATTGTAGCATGTATTTCCCCCAAAATATGTAAACTGTAAAGGGGGCTATGACAAACTCATAGTGTGTATATCAATGGAACCCATGTCCATATGTTGTAATAACCAAATTCTGAGGGACCATATGCAGCACATTAGTGTAAGTCAACTCTATATATGTGTTTGATATAATACAGCATTTCCCAATCAAATGAAATATGAGCTCCTGTTTGTAAATTAGTGGTGCATCAATAACCAATACTCTTGCTTTATGTGTCTATTTGACACACTGTCATACTAATTTAATGCGTCCTCACACGTGTTAAATTTGAGTAACCGATGGTTTTTGTTTGCATAAGTTATTTTTAATAATGTTCATCCTTTTAAACTTTATTATGTATTTAATCAAGTGTGTTTATAATTAATAAGCTTAAATGTGTATGTATGATGTGTTTTATCAACATTTGAAAATTATTTTTATTATTATATACCAACTTTGTCAAATAGTCAAGTTTGTATTTATACATGAAACATATTAAGCATACTTCAATCATATACGTAGCATCCAGTAACAAGATGTTCATTATAAATATGTGTTTACTATTGTTATTATTATATATTACCTTTGTTGATAGCTAATACGAAGGTTTACGTCTATATTTATTGGTTGTCATATTCACTAAGAAAATATGAGCGGGGGTCTCTTCTGAAGCAGCCTCTCTACCCTTCTAGGGGTAGGGGTTAGATTTGTTTTCATCTCTCCCCCACAGACTCTACTTTTAAGTGGGATTTCACTGGGTATGTTATGTGTATATTCACTATGAAAATAAATATGGCTAGTATAATTTAATTATTAATTGTAGCATCCACATACATAGTTATAATTACCTGGGTGAATTTGTAAAAATTGTTAAACCCAGTAGATAAATATATTTAAGCTTTCATTTGCTTAATTTGATCAAAATAGGTATGTATAAGTGGTTACGAAATAAGATTATGAGATTCAATATGAAAGAATTTATGTAAGTATATGTTGTTTAATATTGTTTCTTTATATGTATGCATCTAAATATATGTAAGTACTTATGTATTTCTGCATTTGTAAAATTAATTACACCGTACCATTATTTATATTTATATACACATATACATAAACATCTACTATAAATCTATTGTTTTATAAGGTCATTAAATTCATTTTATGAAACATGGATATATAAATTCAATAATAATCATTTAAGTTAGTATTTACATGAAAGATACATTATTATAGCAATGTATACATGTATAATTATGTAAAATACCTAGTCTCATCTAATTTTATAAAATTATCCTCATATCAGATATTATACAAATAATATTTGCCATATAAAGTTACATTTCTTTCTGCGTTCTGTCGATGTGGCCATTCGCTCGATTTGTTAAACGAACTAGTCAATCCACTTATTTATTTTATCAAACTTTTGTTGTTATAAATCTATATATTTTTTATTAATTAGCTTTGTTAATTCGTTTTCAAGGAATAGAACTTTGATGCGCGCAATGATTAATATTATAAAAGTTTAGCGTGCGGTATACCTTCCGAGTCGGTCGGCGTACACAAACCCATTTTGAGAACCGGAGGCCCGATTCTTGAACCAAATATATTCTCGAGCTTGTTTTTGCATCACAAGTTCAACTGAGCACACCCATGTGTTCGTTTTTGTGTCGTGAACACAACCGAACACGTTGAACCTGCCGTTGACCAAATCTGATTAGTTTGACAAACTTTGACCACCATTGACCCAACCCAAATCAGCTCAAAATTCTTAAACCAATTCAAAACTGGTACAACGCCCCCGTACATTCCAATGCTCCAAAGTTTACCCATTAACTTGCTTATATCTGAAATCCAACACTAAGAATCGTGTGTGGCTCAACCGGGGTGTTGTGGGAATGATGTCAACAATCAGTCGGTTCCCCACCGTCTCGCCGGAGCATAGCCCAACAACCACCACACTACTACTTCCTTACCAGTTTGAACTACTTCAAAAGTCATCATTTCAGCAGCCATAATATAATTGAATCACGTTTCTGTGCCGACCACCGAAACCAACAGCGTAGAATGTGGCTGCAACCGGGATTTCAAATCAAAAGGACAATCCCCAAGCTCACTGATACGATGTTTAGCCGCTAGTTATTACCTTTAGAACACACAAGTTACGGAGTTTAAAACCCTAGTCGTCAAGCTGTTGTCGGGGAAGAGAGAGAGGTGGTCGTAGGTGGGTCAGAAGATAGTTGGCCGGAGGTGTCGCCATGAAAGCTGGCTCCTAGCTCCTGGTTCTTGCTTGTGTTTTCACAATCTAACACACACACACCCACTTGCATGAGATGATTTCGTCACTAGCACAAGAGAGAGGTGGTCTAAGGTTTTGATGGTGTTTAACACTGTCACTTTATATCAAGTCATAATATGTCTTGCGACACATTTATTCATCAACGGCCATAATTTCGTGTCTAAAATATGTTACTAATAACCCAAATGATCTCCTAATATTTAATGTGTCAACTGAGAATCAATCGATGGAATGAACTGGTCATATGGGCCTTAGTTAGGTTCGAGTTCTTGTTGGGCCTTATTAGGGTTATCTGGACCTTAATTCGTAATGGGCATCATTGGGCTTAACTGGGCCCACTTAGTTTGGACATATTGTAATAAATATGTTAACGAATTTTCACAGGTGTTACAGCCACTCATGTCACACCCCCACCTCTCGTCACCTGTTGATGATGTCACCGAATATGCTGAGAAGGTCACGGAAGCATAGTGGTGATGTCTCAAAGATGGGGTGTGTCACACCCCTGCCGTCGGCGAAAACACGGGAGATGCGACGAAACTGTATATCAAGAACTCATTGGGTATGAGAGAATGCTATTCCTTCTGCTTAAGTGAAAGGTTCATATCTAGCCTTATATTAGTACCTGAAATACATGCAAAAATAAGTGTCAACTAAAAAGTTGTTGAGTTCGTAGGTTTTATGTTTAATCAAACAATTAAAGTAATAATGTTTGCCATCCATGCACGAGTAATAAGTTTAAATTAAAACTCAGTAGGATTATCAATCCCATGATGTGTTGGCCATTCTAGGCACGAGTAAAATGTTTCAATTGAAATCCAGTAGGATCATCAATCCTAAAATGTTTCAATAAAAATCCAGTAGGATCATCAATCCCATAATGTTTCAATAAAAAACAGGTAGGATCATCAATCCCATAATGCTATGCTATCATATAATATGTTAAGCCATAAGTGTGAATGGATGCAATCTACATGAGTCCACAACCAAACCTATGACTGATTGCCCTTGTGTATGATCTCATGATCAAAAGAAAAACTATTCCCAAGTTCAAAGTATACAATAGAGTTAGAAATATTCATCCACCGTATAGGCCTAATTGGGTGACTGTAGCTAACAAGACCACCCGATAGGTGAATGGGCTGTCAACTAAGATAGTACTATCCAATATATCCCCTGGCTCAAACCCTTGAGTTAATGGTTGTGTCTAGGCATAAATAAAAGGGACTTACATTAGAATAACAAACTCTCATGCAATCTACATCCGGCTAACTTATGTTCCAGCATTAACACATTTAGCATAGTAATGAAAACCTTTTAAGTATCATGGTATAAAAGCAAAGTATTGTAGCATGTATTTCCCCCAAAATATGTAAAAAGTAAAAGGGGCTACGAATACTCACAGTGTGTATAGCAATGAAACCCATGTCCGTATGTTGTGATAACCAAGTCTGAGTAAACATAGTTAGCATATCAGTGCTAGTCAACTATGTATGTTTGATAAAGTATAGCATTTCCCAATCACATGAAACATAAGTTCCTGTTTGTAAATCAAATTTATATCAATAAGTGACATTAACAATCTTGTTTCGTGTGCCTATATGACACAACTGTAGCACGTGATTTAGCGCGTCCTCACTTTCGTTAAGTTGGATTAATCGAAGACTTTCGTTTACCTATGTTCTCTTGATCAATCATGTTTATCCTTTAATATTCGATTACTCATTTAATCGAATGTGCTTATACTTGATATGTTTAAATGCGCAAATATAATATTAATTATCAAAACTAGATAATTCTTGTTATTTTATGACTTTATCGAATAACTAGTTCATATTTGTAATAAAGATATTTAAAAGTGTCCTAACCTATATATGTATAACCCGTTGTAACACGGTTTATTGTATCTCGAATTGTGTATATATATATATATATATATATATATATATATATATATACAAGTCGTCATTTTTATGTATAAGCATTTGTCACATTTAGTAATAATTGTTGTAGTTTGATGATGTATTTATGTATATAAGATATATGCAAAACCATTTGGATAGGATGATCATTCTGATAATCGACCCTTACAAAACTGATATTTGAGTTTCAATATAATAAAACCTTTCGAGTTGCATGATATATTTGATAAAATCATTAGTTTTGAAAACTATCATTTATAAAGAGGTTAAAAGTGTGTCTATATATAAGTATATATTGTTTATTGAACACGACTTGATCATAACTACCAACGTTGTAAAAATCGGCCTAGGCGCTAGGCGCTAGGCGCCCATCTACTGTCTAATTTTTGGCCTACATGGGGCCTAGGCGGCCTGGTCAAATTTTTATTTTTTTTTTCACTTTTTTGGCTTTTTTTGACTTTTTTATGTTAAAAGGGGACCAATTTCATGATTATTTAGACATTTCTCAACCAAAAATCTTTAATGTGTCTCTGAAACATCGAATCCAGGCTGTTAACATTGAAATTTATCTCTAAACTTTGAACTCAGTGTTTAAGTTTGCACTTTAAAGTACTTTTTTTAGTATACTTAAGTATATTTTTTAAACTTATTTGAAGTATTATATTAAATTATTGATATTGATGAGTGTATATAATATATATTTGTAAAATTACATATAAAAATTCCAATCCGCCTAGCGCCGATGAATCCCTAGGCGGTACCTCGCCGCCCGACTAGCGCCTAGAGACTTCTACAACATGATAACTAAGTGTATTTAAATATAAAACACGTTTTTCTTTGTGTTTATATATGTACATATATCCGAGGTCTATATATGTTTAAACAAACATGTGTATGTATATATGTATATATACAAATATCTGTATTTGCTGATTTCATCGCATTTCTATTTATAAAAATTTAATGCATTATATATCATAGTTCGGTAGTTGAAATAATCCATTAAAGTTATCGAATTTTAATCGTCAATTTTATCATATATAGTCGTCTCAATTCTTTTGATGTCGGTATTCACACTAGGTTCGTTTAATTTAACATGTGTTCCAAATATTAATTAGTGTTAATATTTATATATTTGTTATATTTATTAAGTGTATTCGCTTAACTTAGTTACGATCCTAGACAATGTAAACACACGAGTCGTTTTGATAGATATGATAAAATATTAGCTTGCGAGTATACCTTTCGGGTCGGTTCGCATACACAAACTTATTTTAAGAAACGGAGACCCGATTAGTGATCCGAGCATACCAATAGGCTCGGTTTCGTATCATGAACTCATCCGAGCAGTCAGTTTCTCACGTTGACCAGTTCTAATTGGTTTCCAGCTTTGACCATGGATTGACTTTTGTTATTTTAGGTTCGGGAGTGTTGGGAACTACCCGAACAACTCCTAGATCACCGGATCTGACCTGTTAACATCATCATGGAACCAAATCCATATCCCTAACACATGTAATTTATAGATCTGTTGGCTCCTTCACAAGATTTAAACATAAAATCGTGAAAATTACTAAATCTGAGTTTGAGCTTGAGTTCTCACCTTCTATCTGTTAGCACAATGTGAATATCACCATATTAGGGCTTGTCCAAGAGTCTAGCCAGTCGTGACTAGCTATTAAGGAGTCGGGGTGGAGAGCTTCTAGGCCACGAAGCTCGCCAGAAGTGGACATGTTGTTCTCGGTTTTTCTTTCGCACCGCAAAACACACACGCAGGTGGGTATACATGTGTGTCGTGACTGATGCTGAAAGAACAGAAGGGAAGGTTGATGGCTGAAGAGGGAGTCTGGAGTTTGGGTGAGTAGCATGTCTGGTGAGTCGACGGTGGGTGGTCGAAGGTTTGCCGGAGCTTGGGCTTGCCGGAGGAGGAATCCGACAACTCCCTGGCGGCTGTTTTCTTGATCATACGTACACACATACTAAACGAGTGGCTAACAAGGGTGCGGGAGTTGTTGTCGTGGAAGATAGGGTCGGCCGGAGTTGGGCCAAGAGTGGTGGCCGGAGGAGGATGAGCTGATCGGAGTAGGGTGCTGCTGGGTCAGTTAACTTCTTCTTGTCTGGTCGTTCTCGAGCAGATCAAGGAAAAACACACACAACTGTGTGTTTGTTTGTGAGTAGCGGCTGAGCAAATTATGGGGCAAGAGTGGACCGTGATTGTTTTATATCTAGGGTTTTTGGGTGGGTAAGAATACCCTAAGTCAGTCTCTATCGCGTGCAACTTGCGCATCATTCGCGTAACGGACCCGCACGAGTCACGTTTATTGTTTCGATTATTATTTCGAGACTGAAATACTTTAGTTAAAATAAAAATATAATCAAAATAATTATTTCGTGGGATACGATTACTCCGCGTGTAAAATCGTGTTTAAAGCGTATTTAATTTCTTTATACAGTTTATCGTAACGATTGTCAACCCAGTTTTTTTTATAATAATAATAATAATAATAATAATAATAATAATAATAGAAATAATAAAAATAATAATTTATGGCAACGTGTCATGTCACGAATACATTTTTCATCTTATTGCTAATAATCGATCACCGAACGTTAATCCATTATTTGTTTGTTTTCTCTCGTAAGCGTCTTAGATAGTTACGTAACAAAACTTTTAAAGTAATTGTCAGTTCAAACGAGCTAAACTTTACGAATTAGACTATAGGGCTTTGTTGGGCCCGGCTCATTTGGTTCGATTTAACAGTATATCGATTAACGAATTTTAACAGTTGTTACAGGGTGCAACTTACTTGATCCAGTATCACAAACACACAGCTTAACTTAAAGATATTACATTGCAAGGACAACGTTATTACAAGTCAACAGTTATAGTTTACAAACAAAGTTATTTAATTACAAGTGTTTGTAGTGCAATCTCACCCACCTCGTCACTATCTACCTGCAAAAAAGTTTGAGTTTGAAGGTCAGCACAAAGCTGGTGAGTTCGTAAAGTTTAAGTTAAACAACATCATATGATATGCAAGTTTTTGATATATAGAGTTCAAGATAACCATGGGACTCGTATCTAGTTCCTTTATGAATACTCCTTTCAGAAGATACTACCTGTCGGTAACAAACTTATGCCTCATTATCTTAATGTCTACCACAACTATTAAGGTGATATTGGAAACATGTAACAAACATTCACAGCAAGGGGAGTTACAAGCTCCTAGCAAATGGGTTGTCAGCCAATAGTACTATCATTGTTTCATGCTCGGCCCCACATGGTTTCACTAGATACAGTTTCGAGAAATGAGGACTTTTGAAATTATGATAAAGATACTAATGGCAAAAATCCCATGAAATCTTACAGAAGTCACATGAAATCACACAAATAACAGTGATACATATCATATGTTTGAAAACAGTTTTGCAGTAATACCCCGATGTTTGCAAAACGTTAAAAGAAAAGGGTTGTACGAAACTCAACTGTAGTCTCAGAGGTAGTAAAATCACTTACAGACTGGTGATAATAGCTCAATTCTGCATCAGTTTACGTTAAATAGGTTATTTATATTTTAAATTATTGATTAGATCTTTCTAAACGTTCAATGTCAAAGACATTGTATTGACAGTCATCAAACTGATATCATATGCTTAATTAGTTGATTTAATGTCATATCATACAATGTATGATAACGTAGGATCCTATATTGATTCAGGTTCCTAATACAAAGTTGATGACACATTCGATTAATCAGAATATTCTCAGATTAACCAAATAGGTAATGTTTTTTACTATATTACTGAAACAGTTTCTAGATGGATTTACGGCTTAGGAATACTCAATCCTTGTTACTGATTATCCAGATATCATGAAACATCATAATGTGACATTATAATAGGTTTAATAACCATGTTCAACATACTAATATGACTGTTATCATACACATCAGATAGTTATTCCAATGATTATCTTAATGATTGTGATTAGTTTGAAACACTTGTATTTAACCTTGCATTTCAAAGATTAATCAAGATAATCACATACATTGTTACAATAAAATGGTTTAAACCTTTATAATCATAGTTATAGTTTCATGATAACCGGTCATTACAACGGATCAAAACAAGAATATAATCGTTAACATGTCGAGTTCTTCGTTTATAATCATTCCTAGCCATCATCTACGCAATAATCAACAACCGTAACTATTGCATTACGTTCAAAAAAAAACATCTAATCAAACCGTTATCTGACTATTAGGTTCAAATGAATCGTCACCTAATCGGACGAATTTTCAGTCGCAGAACAAAGATCGAATGTTGTAGAAACGTTCCTTGGTGCGCTCCGTGGGTTTAGATTGCTTCAGAATTGAGTTTGGATGGTGTAAAGGTCGTCTGGTTAAGGGTTTCGAAGCAGATGTTTCCATAAATGATGATAAAATTGATCTGCATGAAATCAGGTGAAGAAAACCCTTTTTTTAAACCGGCTTACTCCTCGTGCACCGCCTAGTGGGGCGAGCTGACTCTAGGCATACCGCGAAGAATCACGGAGACCTCTGATACTTTTAGTCCCACGCATACCGCCTAGCGTGGCAAGCTGGGGCTAGGCGTACCGCGCGGACTCCCTGATTTTAATTTTTTGTATTTTTCTTCGTTTTACGATTCCGGAGAATCCAGAACTCCGTTTCGCGCATGGTTTTCTCCCACGTTCACGATTTCTCGCCTAATTTCAATCTGTAATAATTACAATTGCTAAATCAACGCGGATTTTAAGGACAATGAAATGTGCTCTCAGTCATTGATGACGTAATTCTCGAACGCAGTTGTCACAGTCTCCTCCTGTTAGAGAAATTTCATCCCGAAATTTAAGGAAGACTTATCTTGTGACAATCATTTATGGGAACATATGTGAATATTTTTCTTTCATACGATCCTCCCGTTCCCATGTATATTCAGACCCATGTTGTGAGTTCCATTGAACTTTAACGATTGGAATACGACTACGTTTTAGCACTTTACTTCTCGCTCCATTACCTCTACCGGTTCTTTAGTGAACTGAAGTTTTTCATCAATCTGAATTTCTTCAAGAGGTACGATCAATGATTCATCCGTTAAGCATTTCTTCAGATTTGATACGTGAAAAACATCGTGAATGTTACTAAGTTCTAGAGGTAATTCAAATCTGTAGGCTACTGTTCCAATTCGTTCTAGAACTTTGAATGGTCCTACAAATCTTGGTGAAAGTTTACCTCGCTTTCCAAATCTGAAAATTCCCTTCCAAGGTGAAACTTTAAACATTACTCGATCACCTATTTGGAATTCTAAAGGTCTACGACGATTGTCGGCATAACTCTTTTGACGATCGCTAGCATCTTTAATTTGTTCTTGAATAAGTGTGATCTTATCGGTAGTTTCTTGAATGAATTTTGGGCCTATGATTTGAGTTTCTCCTACCTTTGACCAGCAAATAAGAGATCTACACTTGCGTCCATAAAGTGCTTCAAATGGAGTGCATTGAATACTAGTATGGTAGTTGTTATTGTATGAAAATTCAACGGTGGAAGATGAATATCCTAGCTACCTCCAAAATCGATCACATCGCTTTTGAGCATGTCTTCAAGATTTTGATTCGTTCGTTCAGTTTGTCCATCCATTTGTGGATGATAAGTTTTGCTCATATTGATTCGTGTGCCCAGAGAATTCTAAAGAGTTTGCCAAAATCGTGACATAAATCGACTATCTCTGTCAGAAATGATAGAGATTGGCACTCCATGTCGAGATACTATCTCATTAACATAGAGTTCAACTAGTCGATCCATGGAGTAATCTTCTCAGATGGGTAAGAAATGCGAAGATTTTGTAAGGCGATCAACGATAACCCATATAGAGTCATGATTACGTGATGTTCTGGGTAATTTAGTGATAAAATCCATAGATATCTGATCCCATTTCCACAAGGGAATTTCAGGTTGTTGTAGTAAACCAGAAGGTCGTTGATGTTCAGCCTTAACTTTGAGACATGTTAAACATCGATCCACGTATTCAGCTATATGTTTCTTCATTCCAGGCCATCAGTAAAAATCTTTATGATCTTTATACATATTATCAGCACCTGGATGAACATAATACCTGGATTTGTGCGCCTCATCCAAGATGATTATTCTGATGTTACCGAATAAAGGAATCCAAATTCGGATTTTGAAATAAAGTATTCCATCAGTTTTGGTTTCAAGTTGTTTGTCTAATCCTCTTAGTTCCTCAGCAGAGTAGTTAGTTTCTTGTAAAGCATGTTGCTAAGCTTCTTTAATATGAGGAATTAGATTGATTTGAATAGTCCCTAACGCTTTCACACATAAAGGTTTGACTCGTTCCCTGCGACTCAAGGCATCGGCTACGACATTCGCTTTACCTGGGTGATAACGAATTTCACAGTCATAGTCGTTCAAAATTTCTACCCATCGCCTTTGTCGCATGTTCAACATTTTCTGATCTACAATATGTTGAAGACTTTTGTGATCCATGTATACAATACACTTGGTTCTGTATATATAGTGTCTCCAAATTTTTAGTGCAAATACCACTACACCAAGTTCTAGATCCTGAGTGGTATAGTTCTTCTTGTGTATTTTTGACTATCAAGAAGCATAAGCAGTTACTTTGTCATTCTGCATTAACACACACCCAAAACCTTGACAAGAAGCATCACAGTACACTGTGAAGTCATCCATACCTTTCGGTAATGCCAAAATAGGTACGTTGCAAAGTTTGTGTTTCAACAGTTGAAATGCCTCCTCTTGATGAGAACCCCATATAAACGACTGATTTTTCTGTGTTAACGTTGTTAGTGGCAAGGCTATTTTTGAAAATTTCTCGATGAATCGGTGATAATAATATGCGAGTCCTAAGAATTGACGTATTTCAGTTAGGGTTCGTGGTGTCTCCCATTGTTTCACAGCTTTAATCTTGGGATCCACTTGAATGCCGTTTTCATTCACTACATGTCCAAGAAATTGAACTTCCTGTAACCAAAACTTACACTTAGAGAATTTGGCATATAGCTAAAAATTCTAGAATTAATTTCAAGTGTTGACCATGTTCCTGTTGGTTTCGGGAGTAAATGAGAATATCATCAATAAATACAATCACAAACCTATCCAAATAAAGTCTACATACTTGATTCATCAAATCCATGAAAACTGCAGGTGCATTGGTTAACCCAAATGGCATTACGAAAAACTCGTAATGTCGTAATGGGTTCTGAAAGCAGTTTTAGGAACATCATCATCATGGATTCGTAACTGATGATATCCGGATCTTAAATCAATTTTTGAGAAATAAGTAGCATCTGATTTATCTAAATATGTACCACGTTATGCAATTAAATGCTCATTTTGGGGAAGGAAAATTCTTATTTATCACAATATCAAAAGAATTGATGCATATTGGTTGTTAAGAAGAAACGTACCGGTAGAAATGTTCACATCATGTCTGACTTCGTTTATTCTTATCTAAAGTTCCTCTTCTAGCTTTGTTTCCTTGCCTTGTGTTATTGTTGGGACATTTTCGCATGAAATGGTCAGGTCTTCCACACTTGAAGCAGGACCTATTTGTTTGAATGGTTTCCTGTGGTACTTGATTTGGTTCACAAGCAGGAAAGTTACAGTATCTATCGTAGTGTCCTAATTGATTACAGCTTACGCAAAGAGGACACGGTCCTGTGTGATGATTTGGACACTTGTTGCATTTGGGTGCCTGCCTAGCATACACTTTCCTCTCTGGAAGAGCTGCACCATAATTTTTTACAGTTGGTTTGCTCTGGCTGGTCTTAGCAGTAGCTTTCGTTTTTCTCTTGCCAAACCACTTTCGTTTAGTTCCTCTCGTGTTACTAGGCACCTTGATATTGGTACGGCTAGAGCTTTGCTCATCCATTATTGTTAGGGCACCATTTCTTATTGCCTCATCAGTAAACCTATTGGCTAAGATAATGGTATATTCTAAAGTTGTGAGTTTGGCAGCAGCTACCATTTCTTGGATTTGAGGAACCAAACCTTGAATATATTTCTCGACTAAGACTAGCTCAGTAGGAAACATGTCAGGAAATAGACATGTGAGTTCATGAAATCGTTCAGTATATTTCTGACATTTCGCACCTACCATTGAAAGATTCAAGAATTGTTCTTGCAGTTTCCAAATTTCGGTGACTGGGCAATATTTTGAAATAATAAAAGTTTTAAATTCATTCCAACCCATCACATCAACAGTGGCCATACCCAATAATCTCACTTGGGTATTCCACCATGTCCAAGCTGAGTCCTTAAGAGAACAAGTAGCATATGTTACTTTGTGCTCTTCTAAGCACTGGCTGATTTGAAGCTTTGTTTCCATTTCATTAATCCATTTTAACAACCACTCAGCTCCTTCCTTGCCAGTAAAAGCAGGAGGATTATAAGTTTCAAAGTGGTTGTATGTACATTTATGTGGTGGAGAATCTAAAATTGTTATGCTTATACTGGTGGTAGTATGAGTTTCCGTATTCCTAGTAGTAGCGTTGCGCTCTGTATGGCTTCCACCTGAGCTAGAAGCTATGTTTTGCTGATATTAAAGCAACATACCAGGAATAACTACCACCAGTTGCTAATTTACAATTCGAGCTATCATTGCTTCATTTAGTTCAGATCTACTTGCAGCCGTAGGTGGAACCGCATTCATTCCCGGGTTCTCAGGTGGAATCGTATCTGATTCCATATTTTTTGGTGAAACCATGTTCTTTTCTGGATTGATATGCGGATTCTATTATATTCTACGTTTACAGATGGGACTTGATTCAGTCCAGGGTTAGTAATGTTCTTGGCAGCGTTCTTGGCCGATCGACCACATTTTGGAGCCATTGTTCTGCTCACATGCAAACAAACTCAGGTCAGTTCAAGAACATTAAAGATATAACCCTTTCAGTCACATAACTTCAACCATATTCAGTTATACAGATAAATTCATGTTGAAATGTGATTATAAGAAACATAGTATAACTACATTGATATAACCCAGATATGTTTTGAGCACACAGTAATCATACAGATGTTTGTAGTTACACGGAGTCCTGATATCTCAAAAACATGTCATAGTATCACACAACATACGGCATTGTGACACCAATATGGATATGTTATCACATAAGTTTTTGAGATATTATCATATAGTACTTTGATAAGTGTCGTACAGATATTTGATATGATACCACACAGGATTTTGATATGTGCCACACAGGACTTTGATACACTGTCACACCGACAATTGATAGGATACCACATAGGATTTTGATATGTGCCACACAGGACTTTGATATGTTGCCACACAGGACTTTGATATGTGTCATGCAGACATTTGATATGATACCACACAGGATTTTGATATGTTACGATATGTTATACAATTTTTATTCAAAAAAGTTTGATATACACACACATTCATACACCACACATACAGATATACAGAAATAACCATTCTATTACTACCACAACAGTTTTGTACAATCATAACGATTTGATACAACAAGAACCACAACACAACCCATTCTAATACCATCATAACTAAACGGGATCTAATGTACACTAAAATATCCCCATATCTAGTACCAATCTATCCGTATGCAACTAATGATATATACAATGAGATCCCAAAACATCCACACCAAAATCATACTTACTGTATAAAGAACAGTAAGCAGGCTATCACTATGGCTATAGCAGCCATCACTATAGCTGCTGTCACCATTCTCACATCCATCTCTACACCTCTAAACCTCTCCATCTGCTCCCTTACTCTCACTACACACTGCCAAAAGATAGCAACCACCATCTGAATCAATGTCTATCGCATCCTCTCCTCCATAACCATCCTCCAGGCCCGAGTGCCTGCCTCTAACGCCTCAAATTGCTCTACCAGACTCTGGTGAGCCACACGTGTCTCAGTCAAGGTAGTACAGGTCTCCTGCAGAGATCCGTAAGACTGTATCAACTCAAGTCGAGTACCCTACAGGTCCAAGGTGACCTGCTGTAGCTAAGCTCGCATCTCAGCCTGTCGTGAGGACTCACCCACCTCGTGGGTAGAGCCTAAAAATTCTCTAGGGGCAAGCTAGTTCCTAGGTGGTAGCCCTATGGTCTTGCAGGCTTGTCCCTGCATTCTCCTAATCCCTGTGAAGACTGGGACTCTCTGTGGTGTTGGGCTTCTAGCCCATCTGTCAACAGAGGTAACATCATCGGATGCCTGTTGATGTGGTGGTGGTGTATGTGGTACATGAGGTGGTGTCTGGGGTACCAATGGTGGTGTGTGTGACATCCGGGGTACTACTAAGAATGCTTCAGATAATGCTTCTGATGGATCTGAATCAGAAATCAAGCTAGGACTCGGTGTGTCATCTAGAATCACATATGGAATCTGGCTGTATATGTAGCGTTCGCGTGGATTTGCCGTCGCTGTACAAACAAAATTCCCAGATCAGTACCATGAAATGAATATTGAATAATAATATTCAACACAACCTTGACATGATATCTCTCCCTCTCTTAAAGCAACTACTCGTCCTTATAGTTATTATTGTTATGCTTGCACTGAAATTTACTAGAACGCACATGTGTTGCGAATTTCAGTTATGATGGCCACTCATAACAAGAATTCGTACCACCTGATTATTCTGGCTCAATTCAAAACAAGTTTGTTAGTTAGTTATGTTCGGTGCTCTCTGTGTCACTATACGAGCCTATGGTTATAGTCTAGGTCTCTAAGTCCACCAAAATTCTTTAACCCGGCTCTGATACCACCATGTCTCACCCCCTCCTCTAGTCACCAGTTGATGATGTCACCAAATACTCTGAGAAGGTCGCGGATTGATCCGGTATCACAAGCACACAGATTAACTTAAAGATATTACATTACAAGGACAACGTTATTACAGGTCAACAGTTATAGTTTACAAACTAAGTTATTTAATTAGAAGTGTCTGCAGTGCAATCTCACCCACCTCGTCACTATCTACCTGTAAAAAGGTTTGAGTTTGAAAGGTCATCACAAAGCTCGTGAGTTCGTAAAGTTTAAGTTAAACAATATCATATGATATGCAAGTTTTTGATATATAGAGTTCAAGATAACCACGGGACTCGTATCTAGTTCCTTTATGACTACTTCTTTCAGAAGATACTACCCGTCGGTAACATCTTTATGCCTCATTATCTTAATGTCTATCACAACCATTAAGCTGATATCGGAAACAACTAACAAACATTCACAGCAAGGGGAGTTGCAAGCTCCTAGCAAATGGGTTGTCAGCCGATAGTACTATCATTGTTTCATACTCGGCCCCACATGGGTTCGCTAGATACAGTTTCGAGTAATGAGAACTTTTGAAATTGTGATAAAGATATTAACGGCAAATATCCCATGAAATCTTACATAAATCGCATGAAATCACACAGATAACAGTGATACATATCACATGTTTGAGAATAGTTTTGCAGTAATACCCCGACGTTTGTAAAACGTTAAAAGAAAATAGGTTGTACGAAACTCACCCGAAATCTCAAAGGTAGTAAAATCACTCATAGACTAGTGATAATAGCTAAATTATGCATTAGTTTACGTTTAATAGGTTATTTATATTTTAACTTATTGATTAAATCTTTCTAAACGTTCAATGTCAAAGACATTGTATTGACATTCATCAAACTGATATCATATGCTTAATTAGTTGATTTAATGTCATATTATACAATGTATGATAATGTAGGATCCTATATTGATTCAGGTTCCTAATACAAAGTTGATGACACATTCGATTAATCAGAATATTCTCAGATGAACCAAATAGGTAATGTTTTTGATTATATTACTGAAACAGTTTCTAGATGGATTTATGGCTCAGGAATAGTCAATCCTTATTACTGATTATCCAGATATCATGAAACATCATAATGTGACATTAGAATACGTTTAATAACCATGTTCAACGTACTAATCTGACTGTTATCATAAACATTAGATAGTTATTCCAATGATTATCTTAATGATTGTGATTAGTTTGAAACACTTGGATTTAACCTTGCATTTCAAAGATTAATCAAGATAATCACATACATTGTTACAATCAAATTGTTTAAACCATTATAATCATAGTTATAGTTTCATGATAACCGGGCATTACAACGGATCAAAACAAGAATATAACCGTTAACATGTCGAGTTCTTTGTTTATAATCATTCATAGCCATCATCTAGGCAATAATCAACAACCTTAACTATTGCATTATGTTCAAAAACAAGATCTAATCAAACTGTAATCAAACTGTTAGGTTAAAACGAATCGGTACCTAATCGGACGGATTTTCAGTCGCAGAACAACGATCGGATGTTGTAGAAACGTTCCTTGGTGCGATTCGTGGGTTTAGATGGATTCAGAATGAGTTTGGATGGTGTAAAGGTCGTCTGGTTGAGGGTTTTGGAACTGATGTTCGAGAAATGAAGATAAAATTGATCTGCATGAAATCTGTTGATGAAAATCCATTTTTCAAACCGCCTTAGTCCTCGCGTACCGCCTAGCGGGGCGAGCTGACTCTAGGCGTATCGCGAAGAATCACGGAGACCTCAGATATTTTTAGTCTCGCGCGTACCGCCTAGCGTGGCAAGCTGGGGCTAGGCGTACTGCACGGACTCCCTGACTTTGAGATTTTTGTATTTTTCTTCGTTTTACGATTCCGGAGAATCCAGCACTCCGTTTTGCACACGGAAAGGAGCCGACAAGATACCTCCCTCGATGGAGATATCCTACGACTCTCTAGCCTCCTTCAGGAGAAAGGATACAATATTGATGAGGCACTGCTATGGTCGGTGCCCAGGATGGCAACTAAGCTGGATAAGGTGCAACAGCTTGAACAGGCTGCTGCTGCATCAAAAGTTGTGGCATCTTCCACCAAGAAACAAAAGGAAGATGCCTACTGAGAGAATAGGAAGCAGTTCCTAGTGAACTATGGATTCTCTCGGCAACAGCTTGGTCCTATGAAGAACTTTACCATGGATCTTCTGATGAGAGAAATTAAAAGCAAAATATCCAGGGAGAGCTACCTTCACTGGACCAAATCCAGGCTCAGCAGGAGGCCCTTAGCCTCAAAAGCAAAGGAAAGAGGCACATGCATGATAAGCCCTTGTCTGCCAAAGCTGTTGAAGAGGCAAAGGCAATCATTGTAGAAGAAGCTAGACGGTTCTTTGAACCAAAGATAGAGCCCATCTTGTGACGCCCCAACTTTTGAGACACGTCACTAAATGGATTTACTCATATGCACAAGGTTAATCAGAGATATTAATATATAGCGGAAACAAAAACTTAACTTATTTATAAACAAATGTTTATACATACATTCTATTATTACATAACAACTTTCTATTTACATCCAAACGTAAGTGCCAGTTATTCTCTCTTGGTACATGCCCGATGCCTCTGTTCATTCTTTTCCTTTACCTCTATTTCTAGAGGTCTCTCCTTGTCCTGATGTGCATAATCAAAACGGTCAACTTACACTGGTGAGTTCTAAGTTTTTAAAAATACTTTATATGCTCATTATTATGTCAACTTGATTCAAAGGCATTTCTTAAAACATTTTAACATAACATATGCATTCATCATTCATGAACAAATTTATAATAAGGGCATCATCTTATCATACAAAGCACTGTCTCATTAATTGGGCAGGCTCACCCACATGTTGGTCGGTCGTCACCTCCCCGGTTGTACAACCCATACCATCTTTCCATAACAGGAAAGACTCATAACAATCCTTCCACAATTGGGAAGACACATACATACAGACAGTATAAATACCATCTCATTGGGATCGAAATCCCCATATCGCCTCCATCCCGCATATCGGGACAGATTCACCCTCCTATACAAGGAGTTGACAGTATAGCTTTGTTACATACAAACATTAGCCACTTATTAAAGTTATGTTTAAAACATCTTTTCTTAAATCAAAATTGCTTGTAACATAGTTTTAAAAGTCAATCATACAAAACTTTTCACAAGCATTTCAAAGGTATTTATCATGCATACACATCAGCCCTAAAACATTAAAACAGTAAAAGATGGCTCATAGAACTCACCTTAACTTAGTTATGCAGAACCAGCTAACTTTCTTTGCTATCCGTCACTTTCTCTAGTTCACAATGATATCCTATTAACATGGATATCCTAACATAATTATAATCTTAATCATATAACGCAAGCCCCTTTTTATTTTAGGGTTTCGAAATGGGCAGCACAACGGCTTATCTAATCGTGTTTTTAGATTTTAAGTCGGGCAGCACCTCGACTTATATTCCTTAAGTTTCCTGAAAACAATTGGGCAGAATCTCTGCTTATAATTGTTTATTTCCCAAAAATTAATTGAGCAGAATCTCGACGTGTTTTTGATTCAAACCAAACAATTAATCATAATCCTATTATATATAATAATAATAATAATAATAATAATAATAATAAGATCTAAAACGAGCATTATAACAAATCGAGATTTTTACCTTACACAAGTTCGGTAGCACCTCTTGTTGAATACTAGATGATTGGAGGGGTTAAATATTGGTATTTGGGGGTGTAGGGTCAGAATTTGAGAGCTGGAAAGTGAAAAATATCGACATAATTCGAAAATCTGACGTTCTGGCATTTATAGGCGATTTCTGGATCCGGGGCGGTACGCCTGGCGCCAACGTTTGGCCCGGGGCGGTACGCCCGGATGGGATTCTTGCATGCGTGCCACGTGTCGACACGTGGCGTGCGATCTGATGGGTTTCTTGTTTTCGCGATAACTTGAGCATACGAACTCCGTTTTACGCGCGGTTTTCGCTTACGTTCACCATTTTTCGAGATCTTTCCAATGGCTATAATTTCAAGACCTGAAGAGTTCAATACATATGACCTCTTATTTAATGCTTTATTCGACTTAGCGTATCTTGAAATCGGAGCCTCGTTTCGTGATTTCGCTTACACTCATTTTCTCCATTTTCATGTTAGGATTCTAGACATGAAGTCGGTTTGACACTTAATTAAATCAATATAAAGTGATGTATGTTTCTTTAAAATCTATTAACACCAGATTCCTTTTATTCTTCTTTCGCATATTATCACCAATTCAGCTATAAGACTTATGAATATTAATATTCCTTTAATATAATTGCTATATGTTTAAAGTACAAGAAAACCGGGTGTTACAACTCTCCTCCCCTTAATAAGGTTTCGTCCCCGAAACCTTTTACATAAACAATAGAGGATAATGTCTTCTCATTTCATCTTCTGTTTCCCATGTAGATTCTGATCCCTTTCGATGCATCCATTGTATTTTAACTAACTATACAGTCTTATTTCTTAATCTCTTTTCTTTTCGATCTAATATTGAGATTGGTTCTTCCACGTAATTGAGTTTATCATCAATTTATACATCTTGTAACGGCACATATGTGGTCTCATCCGCTAAACACTTTCGTAAGTGTGAAACACGAAACGTCGGATGAATCCCACTCAATTCTTTTGGAAGTTCCAATCTATATGCAACATTTCCAACACGTGCTAAAATTTTAAATGGTCCGATATACCTCGGACTCAACTTTCCTCGTTTTTGAAATCGGATTACGCCTTTCCATGGAAATACCTTGAGTAAAACATAATCACCAACTTGAAATTCAATTGGCTTACTCCGTTTGTCTGCGTATGATTTCTGACGATCTTGTGCCGCTTTCATATGTGCCTTGATACGTTTCAAATCTTCAGACACGGATCGAACAACATCCAAATTTCCTATCTCCCTTTGGTTGACATCACCCCAACATACTGGTGTACGACATCGTCTCCCGTACAATGCTTCATAAGGAGGCATGCCAATACTTGAATGATAGCTGTTATTATAGGAAAATTCTGTCATTGATAGGTGATCATCCCAACAACCACCATAATCAATTATGCAAGCACGTAACATATCCTCAAGAGTTTGAATCATTCGTTCACTTTGGCCATCCGTTTGAGGATGATATGCCGTGCTGATCAACAACTTTGTTCCCATTTGATCGTGAAACTTCTTCCAAAATCGAGACGTGAATCTTGTTTCTCGATCAGACACAATTGATACTGGAACACCATGCTTAGTCACAATATCATTTATGAATAACTCTGCCAGTCGTTCAGAAGTATAACTTTCACTGATCGAAAGAAAGTGGGCACTTTTTGTCAATCGATCAACTATTACCCAGATGGAATCATGTTTTTTAGCTGTTCTAGGTAGCTTTGTGATGAAATCCATCGTGATATGTTCCCACTTCCATTGAGGAATTTCCAAAGGCTGCATCCTACCATATGGTCGTTGGTGCTCCGTTTTAACTTGGGCACAAGTGAGACACCGGTTCACATATTGCATCACATTAAATTTCATCCCTAGCCACCAATAGTGCTTACGAAGATCTTGATACACTTTTGTGGCGCCCGGGTGAATAGAATAACGTGACTTGTGTGCTTCGTCTAATATGCTAGATCGGAAGTTACCAAGTCGTGGCACCCACAAACGACCATTTCTGGTTTTTATACCGAAATCATTCTCTTCAAGTAACTTCACTTGGCCATTTATCCTTTCTTTTTTTCACATTATCCTCCTTAAGAGCTTCAACCTGTGTATTCTTAAGTTGGGTTAAGAAATCAGGCGTTATAATAAGTTGACAAGACTTCACCCTAAGTTGGGGATGCTCATTCTTTCGACTTAAAGCATCTGCCACAATGTTGGCTTTCCCAGGGTGATATAAGATTTCGCAATCATAGTCCTTTATCAACTCAAGCCATCTTCGTTGGCGCATATTTAAATCCTTTTGCTCGAAGAAGTATTTAAGACTTTTGTGGTCCGAATATATCGTGCATTTGACACCATATAAGTAGTGTCTCCAGATCTTCAGAGCAAATACTACTGCCGCCAATTCTGAATCATGTGTCGGATAATTTACCTCATGAGGTTTTAATTTTCGTGAAGCATACGCGACAACTTTACCTCTTTGCATTAATACGCATCCCAAACCAAGATATGAAGCATCTGAATATACTATCAAATCTTCATTTCCTTCATGTAGTGCTAACACTGGAGCTTGTGTCAACCGTTTCTTTAATTCATCGAACGCACTTTGTTGCTCCACTCCCCACACAATTTTGGAATCTTTCTTAGTGAGCTTGGTTAATGGCATCGCTATCTTCGAGAAATCTTGAATGAAACGTCTGTAATATCCCGCTAGGCCTAAGAAACTACGGACCTCAGTTGGGGTCTTAGGCGGGTTCCATTTCATCACTGTCTCCACTTTCGAAGGATCTACGAGAATTCCATCGGCATTTATAACATGACCCAGGAATTGCACTTCCCTGAGCCAAAATGCACACTTAGAAAATTTTGCATATAGTTTTTCCCTTTGTAGAGTTTCCAGAACTTCCCTTAGATGGCATGCATGATCACCTTCATTTTTTGAATAAATGAGAATATCGTCAATAAAGACAATCACAGAACGATCCAACATCGGTCGACATACCCAGTTCATAAGGTCCATGAATGCAGCCGGGGCGTTAGTCAAACCAAATGACATTACTAAAAACTCATAATGTCCATATCTTGTTCGAAATGCTGTCTTTGGAATGTCTTCTTCTCGAACTTTTAATTGATGATATCCAGAGCGTAAATCGATTTTAGAGAACCAACTAGCTCCTTGAAGTTGATCGAACAAATCATCTATTCGTGGCAATGGATATTTGTTTTTCACAGTTAGCTTGTTTAGTTCCCTATAATCGATGCACATACGCATACTGCCATCTTTCTTCTTTACGAACAATACTGGTGCACCCCAAGGCGAGATACTTGGTCTTATAAAACCTTTATCAAGTAAATCTTCCAGTTGTGTCATCAGCTCCTTCATTTCAGACGGGGCAAGTCGATAAGGCGTCTTGGCAATTGGCTTTGCTCCTGGTATCAAATCAATTCTGAATTCAACTTCTCTATCAGGTGGAATACCTGGTAGATCTTCTGGAAAGACATCTGGAAACTGAGAAACCACTGGAACATCTTCAATCATATTTGGCTTGATCTCAATATCCACTACATGTGCAAGGTAAGCCACACAACCATGATCAATCAACTTTTCTGCTTTCATCATCGAAATAATCTTCACCGTCGACTTCATACGATCACCATGGACAAGGATCTGGCTTCCATCTTGTGCTTGCAGACATACCATTCTCTTCTTGCACTCTATCTGGGCTTCATTTTTAGAAAGCCAGTCCATTCCCAGTACCACATTGAATCCTTCTAGGGTTAAGGGAAATAAGGTAACTGGTATTTCGTGACCTTCCAATTCTATACTACAACCTTCAATGTTATTTACAATCTTAACATTTCTACCTATAGCGGTCTCTACTAGAATAGGTTTCTCTAATTTCATCATAGGTTTATGTAAAATCTTACTAAATTTATCTGAAACGAAACTAACACTAGCACCCGAATCAAATAAAACAGTAGCAGGTATGTTGTTGATAAGAAATGTACATGTTACTACATCGGCTTCTCTCCGCGCCTCCTCCACTGTTAGTGCAAAAGCTTTGCCTCGAGTATTAGGTTGTTGTCCACCTCTTGCAGGGATCATCTTAAGTGGTTCCGGATTCTTAATTTGTTTAGGGCAGTTGGTCCGAGTATGTCCAACTTCCCCACAAACAAAGCATGTTATTGACTTTCTTCTTTCTGGACATTCGGTTGATATATGTCCAATATTTCCGCAATTATAGCACGTAATTCCTATCTTTGCTTCCGGACAATCCTGAATGAAATGATCTGGTCTTCCACATTTATAGCACCTGTTTGACCCCTGTCTACATTCACCACCATGAGTTTTCCCACATTTCTTGCAACTATTATTCTTTATTCCAGTTTTATGCTTTTTCTTCAATCTACCTTCATTCTTCCTTCCACCATCATTAAATTCTTCCCACTTTCGCTTCACACCTTCCGGCCTACCACCTTCTCCGTATTCTTCATCATACATACCCGCACTAATTTCCACAGCAGACTGAAATGTTTTCGGAGCAAGTGGCTTGATTAACTTTCTAATTGCGGATGGCAACCCTTGTACATACCTTCTAATTCTCTTTTCGTTAGTATTTACTAGATCAGGGACTAATCGAGACATTTCATTATACTTTGTTGTATATTCACGATGGGTCATATTCCCTGCCTCCAATTTCATAAAATTCATTTCTATCTTGTCCAACTCATTTTGGGAACAAAACTGTTCTAACACCAATTTCTTCATGTCTTCCCATTTCATCGCTGCTACAACTTGAGTTCCACGAGCTTGTTTGATTATGCCCCACCAGTATAATGCTTCGGACACAAACGAGTGTGCGGCAAACTTAACTGCCTGATCTTCCCTACACTCGCTTATTTTGATTACTGCTTCCATTTCATGAATCCACTGAAACGTGGACACTGTGTCTTTCTCTCCATCAAAGGAAGGAAGATTACATCCCTTAAAAGTCTTGTACTCACAATTTTGTGGATGCTTTTCTTCCACCAAAACTTGATTTTGTATGTGCTCAACATGGTCATGATAGCTACCGATAATATCATCAGCAGGATTACCTGCCTCTGGACCAATATCATTCCTATTATTATTATTATTCGCTCTATTAACTTCATTTGCTATCATCGGAATAGCGTCTCGTAACATCCTTTGAAAGTCGTTCGTCATATCGGCTCTTTGTCGTTCATTTAACTAGACATTCGCAGCATCTCCAGTTGCTTCGTTATTATTTACACGCGCATTTCTTCGCGGTCTACCTCGTCCTCTAGCTGGGGCCATTATAGTATCCTAAAATCAGAGTAAGGAACATGTCAGCATTCCCATGATGAGTATCGATCTAGAACACAGATGTATAATAAATAAATAAATAAATACGGGGCCTAGGACGCAATTATTCATTTATCATAACATCATGATCCATATCACTTCCCATTATGCAAACACCACTTGAACCTACCCTGACCGGCATCACGCAACCCATACTGGCACTATTATCTCTAATCATTAGCCCAAGAGTCTTAGTTTAAGTCTAGGTTCCGACTAAGGCACCTAAATCTCTTAAACCAAGGCTCTAATACCAACTTGTGACGCCCCAACTCTTGAGACACGTCACTAAATGGATTTACTCATATGCACAAGGTTAATCAGAGATATTAATATATAGCGAAAACAAAAACTTAACTTATTTATAAACAAATGATTATACATACATTCTATTATTACATAACAACTTTCTATTTACATCCAAACGTAAGTGCCAGTTATTCTCTCTTGGTACATGCCTGATGCCTCTTTTCATTTACCTCTATTTCTAGAGGTCTCTCCTTGTCCTGATGTGCATAATCAAAACGGTCAGCTTACGCTGGTGAGTTCTAAGTTTTTAAAAATACTTTATATGCTCATTATTATGTCAACTTGATTCAAAGGCATTTCTTAAAACATTTTAACATAACATATGCATTCATCATTCATGAACAAATTTATAATAAGTGCATCATCTTATCATACAAAGCACTGTCTCATTAATTGGGCAGGCTCACCCACATGTTGGTCAGTCGTCACCTCCCCAGTTGTACAACCCATACCATCTTTCCATAACAGGAAAGACTCATAACCATCCTTCCACAATTGGGAAGACACATACATACAGACAGTATCAATACCATCTCATTGGGATCGAAATCCCCATATTGCCTCCATCCCGCTTATCAGGACACATTCACCCTCCTATACAAGGAGTTGACAGTATAGTTTTGTTACATACAAACATTAGCCACTTATTAAAGTTATGTTTAAAACATCTTTTCTTAAATCAAAATTTCTTGTAACATAGTTTTAAAAGTCAATCATACAAAACTTTTCACAAGCATTTCAAAGGTATTTATCATGCATACACATCAGCCCTAAAACATTAAAACAGTAAAAGAGGGCTCATAGAACTCACCTTAACTTAGTTATGCAGAACCAGCTAACTTTCTTTGCTATCCGTCACTTTCTCAAGTTCACAATGATATCCTATTAACATGGATATCCTAACATAATTATAATCTTAATCATATAACGCAAGCCCCTTTTTATTTTAGGGTTTCTAAATGGGCAGCACAACGGCTTATCTAATCGTGTTTTTAGATTTTAAGTTGGGCAGCACCTCGACTTATATTCCATAAGTTTCCTGAAAACAATTGGACAGAATCTCTGCTTATAATTGTTTATTTCCCAAAAATTAATTGAGCAAAATCTCGACATGTTTTTGATTCAAACCAAACAATTAATCATAATCCTATTATATATAATAATAATAATAATAATAATAATAATAAGATATAAAACGAGCTTTATAACAAATCAAGATTTTTACCTTACACAAGTTCGGTAGCACCTCTTGTTGAATACTAGATGATTGGAGGGGTTAAATATGGGTATTTGGGGGTGTAGGGTCAGAATTTGAGAGCTGGAAAGTGAAAAATATCGACATAATTCGAAAATCTGACGTTCTGGCATTTATAGGCGATTTCTGGATCCGGGGCGGTACGCTTGGCGCCAACGTTTGGCCCGGGGCGGTACGCCCGGATGGGATTCTTGCATGCGTGCCACGTGTCGACACGTGGCGTGCGATCTGATGGTTTTCTTGTTTTCGCGATAACCTGAGCATACGAACTCCATTTTACGCGCGGTTTTCGCCTTCGTTCAAGATTTTTCGAGATCTTTCCAATGGCTATAATTTCAAGACCAAGAGTTCAATACATATGACCTCTTATTTAATGCTTTATTCGACTTAGCGTATCTTGAAATCGGAGCCTCGTTTCGTGATTTCGCTTACACTCATTTTCTCCATTTTCATGTTAGGATTCTAGACATGAAGTCGGTTTGACACTTAATTAAATCAATATAAAGTGATGTATGTTTCTTTAAAATCTATTAACACCAGATTCCTTTTATTCTTCTTTCGCATATTTTCACCAATTCAGCTAAAAGACTTATGAATATTAACATTCCTTTAATATAATTGCTATATGTTTAAAGTACAAGAAAACCGGGTGTTACACATCTCTTGTCCATCCAGTCCCTCCAATGACAATGTGCCTTTGTCCTTAGTGATCAAGATCAAAATAGGTCCCACAAAGCAAAAATCCACAAACTTTGATCCTGAGGAACAAACAAGGATGGATGTGAGAAGAGGATAAGATACGGCTGCTGAAACTGATGCAGTTGTAGATCAAGAGCCTGAGGTGGCTATTGAGGAAACAACAGGGGAAGATAATGGAGAGGAGGAAGAGCACAAAGGAGAGACTCTGGTCCAAGGTCAAATGTTCCTGTATAAAAGACATGGACCATTTAGAAGGTGGAAATCTATGGCCAGAAGAAGATCTGAAGAGTTGCCCATCAATGTGTATATCCATATCATTGAATGGAACTATATTTCTCTAGAGAAGAAGTTCCAGCTCAAATTGAGTAATGGGAATATTGTTAAACTTAGAGAAATCGACATCTTTTCCCTTCCTGCTCCATGTATATTTGATTTAGAAAACCTGCCTCTTCTAAACCCAGACAATCATCCGAAAGGGAGACTCACTCCAAGACATGTTAAGAGAAGAGCTGAAGCTTTGAGAAATGAAAGTTAAAATTTTGGTAGAATCAACCTAGGCGGACATTGTAAGATCAAATAACGCTGATGCTCACCAAAAGTCGCTCTTGAACAAGTCTTGTAATCTTAAAAGACACACATACCTTTCGGAAGGGAAGTTAAACCCTCAGAAGTATTTCTTCTGAAGGTTAACAACTTCCTTCTGAAAGCTATACAAAAGACTTAAGCTTCTGAAGCTTCCTCAGCAATAAAAGCTTCCGATAAAGACCAAGATGCTTCCGAATACAAGAACTTCCGAAGTGTTTCTTCTGCTTAGGTCTGCTTCATTTAAGGAAAGATTCAGATATGCTTTCTATCATCAAGACCAATACAGAAGACATTCTCATGATAGTCAGTAGCAGAGTATACATGTCAGACATGCAGAAATAACTTTACATTAATGTCTTTTGTAGTGTAGGTATTAAATGTAAAAGTCAAAAAAGTTATTTGTATTAATTGCAATTTATATGGCTTGGTCTGTCAAGCCATAACAGTATACTAGTTTAAGTATTAGTTTGTTTCTAGTATTTTGTCTAGCTTTGTATTCCTACGAGGATACAACTGTAGGTTTTATTATAAATATATTCATTTGTAGCTCAGCAAAGTGTGCTTGAACTAAGAGTTTTTATGTTTTACATTTGAATGAAATATACTTTAACCTTGAATTAATTCCTTTTGTATATTTCAATCTTGTCTGTAAGTGTGTGTTCGTGAGTGAAGTTGATAGAAGTTCCGCATCTATCAAACTCAGTAGAAGATTACTTGTCAAAGTGTTGTGTAAGTTGCATAACCCGATCCAACAATGGGTATCTAGTAGAACACTTGTATCCATAATATATAAATTCTTTTTGAACAATTAATGTGTCAAACATGAATAATAAGGCTATGTTGTTTCAATGATAAATTGATTTCTTTAAAAAATGATTTACAAGGTTTTTTGTAACATCCGGCCTCGTCTACCACTAATATTGTCTACTTTGCCTACTTGGAGCTTACAGGTTTGCTTTCGGTTACCTAGGTGAAAACTTCTCATGAGAGTCACTCATCTTGTATTGTTGCCAACCGAGGACACTTAACTACGGAGTTGTGCATTGATTGTGGATGAAACGAGAACTCCACAGTTAACTTGCTCGGTTGGCAACAATCCAAGATGTGTGACCTCCTTGGTAAATTTTCACCTGGACAACCAAAACAAATCCGTGAGCTCCTAGTGAGAAAACGAATGTTGGCCTGTTTGGCTCAATATATATCTTTCTGTTGTACTTCTTAATATTTATGAAACACGGACTTAATCGGTCCACATTCATGTGTAAATGATCAACTTCTTCACCTCTAGTACTTCTTTTGTGCTCTTGTTATTGTTATGAAATAAAATTTAGAAGAAAAAAATGATAATTGATTGATTTTGTATCACCATAATTGATTGATGTTCTTGTTATTGAATCATTTACTCTGCTTTGTTCTTACATTTTTTAAGGCAATATAGTTCATTAGAAGAATTCAATTATGCAATGTTATGATGAAATGCCTTAGGCTTAGGATAATCGTTAATAATTTGTGAGGATGGCAATGGCCCAATGTTAGGATGTATTCTCAGATGGGTTTGTTGCTTTTTCCTTTGGCTATTTAATTCTAGTTTAAGTGATGTATATTTGGATTTTAAATTCCTATTCAGAAAGCAACATTTTTGTTCCATTAGAATAGATATAAGGTTTGTATTCGTCTCTTCCTTTCAGATCCTACTAATTAATAAGACTTTACGTTGTATGTTTGAATTCCGGTAAACCTAAACTCGTCCAAAAAACCAACTTGAAATATCAAATACTTAATTTTACGGATAATTTTATAATTTTAACAATGCTAACTTTTATAATTTTATGTTCTAAACTCAACAATTCAAAATATGGTTTATTATATATATTTTTGAAACCATATAAAAGGCTATTATATTCAATTTCGGTTGTGGGCTTATTTTAAAATATTGCTTATTACAAAATGAAAAATGAGTATAGTTTTAATCCATTTACCAATAAATGAGTTAGTTCAAGTTGAAATATTATTCTTAGCTGACTAAATAATAAACTTAAAACGTTTATATAAAATGAAAGCAATCAACACAATTTTTTTTAATGGCTTGGACGACGATACCCAAGACAAAATTCAACTATCCCCTCGGATTGATGCTCTGGGTCGTAATCCCAAGCCTACCCTAAGAGGAACTCAGCAACTTAAAAAACCTTGGACCTTGCCTCAGCAAATAACCTTCGGCCCCGATTCGAACCCAAAACCTCTCATAGGGAAGTCAACACCTACAAATGATACATATGAGTTTGGTAATGAAAGTTTATAATGAAAATTTCATAAATTCTAGTTCTTGATATTGGTCTTTGTCTTGATCTCTCATAAGAATGAAACAAAGTATATGAATTATTATATGTTGGATCTATATGCCCACGGCAAAGCGTATGACAAGGTTACCTTTTATATATGATCTATAATACGCCATACACTAAGCAATAAATCTAAGTTAGTGTTTAAGCTTGCTTTTAACATACACAACAGCTTAATATCAAACATAGTATTGTTAAAGTAACATAACAATATGAAACTAATTAAATCATAGTCCATGTTTATATATATATATATATATATATATATATATATATATATATATATATATATATATATATATATATATATATATTACTATGAATATGCATATGTATAAATGTTTATTTATACTATTAGTTCATTTAAAGTATTATTATAAAGAGTGTGTTTCGTGTTTTATTTATAAATGTTTGTTGTCATTTGTGTTTGTAATAGGATGTCACTATCAATTTATAAACAAAATTTAATACACTTGGTATTAATTCATTCATAGGACATTATAAATAAAACTAAAAACTAAGCTAATTGCATTTTGGGTTGCCTTCCAATTTTCTCACTTGCTTTTTTTTCCTCCTTTGGTGTATGATTGGAGAAAGTATTAGAATGCATCCTCTCACCTTGTTTGATAAATATTGTGGAAGTTTATAAAGGTTGGAAAGCAAAAAAATTGTCTAAACTTTTCTTTTAGATCACTCAACATCTTTGGTAGATGTTCTTCATTAACACACAAGAATAGAGTTTCAAGGAAGAAAATGAATAACTTCTTGAAATTTCCAAGTGTAGTAAGAAAATTTTGGCAGAAAGAAAGTGTTTTGAGTGATTCTTAATATAAACATACTATGTAAAATCTCACTAATCAGTAAAGTCTGAGGCTAATTCTAGATATGTTTAATGTTAAAACATATATATATTTGTTGTTATCAATTTTATAATTGTTTTTTGTCATATTTTGGGCATATATGGCTTCTATATAATCTAGACTACTTGGGCTGTTAAGAGCAAAACTGCAGTTTTGCTGATGGACCAATGGGCTGTTGATGGACCAGAGAACATGTGGGCCTGGTAGCAGATGTTATAACAAGTAATGTTTGTCCATCAACATAATAGTAATTTTTAATTTTTAATTTTTAATAATAATTCGAATTCGAAATAAATTTTAATAAGCAAATACGAATTCAAAATTTGAATTCGAGTTCATTTTATTTGAATTTATCTAAAAATTAATTTAAACTTTATTTACAAAATTGATGTTGATTTTAAACGTCTAAAATATCAAATAACCAAAACCTTAAGCTAAATAACTCAATTATAACTTTTAGTTTTTATATGTATTAAACTACTTACATATATTAAATGAAAAATATATATACAATTTTCAATTCAAAATTCGAATCAAAACGAATGGAAAATCACAAACTCAAAATTCAGACTTCGAGTTGAAATGAATTAGAATTTGAAATTTCAAACTAAATTTCGAATCGAAGATTTTCAAATGAAATCAAATCAAATTTTGAGTTTTTTAATCTAATTCGAAAACTAAGTACCTCTAACTCTAAGTATTGAATCCACATGTTATATTTAGATTTGTTTTTCAAATAAATCCATATATAGTAACAAAATTAAAATAAATAAACAAATACCTGATTCAGATAACAATCACACAAAAAAGGTAAAATCACTTAGCCCCTCTACTACCTTCGAAGGTCTGAAAAGAAAAAATAAAAACAATAAACAAAAACGGATTCCACACGTTTTTTACAAGTATATTGGGCCACTGGGGCTGGGAGTAGAGGTAGGCAAAAAAACCGGACCTGGAACTGACAACCCGAACCGGTCGGTACACACGGGTCCGGTTTTTCAGACAAATTAGAACCGCTACCGGAACCGGAAAACTCGGAACTGGTTCCACCTATACCCGGCCAAAACCCGAACCGGGATTGGTCAAAACCCGGAACCGGAACCGGGGCTTGACTTTGTTGACCGAAACTGTAACCGGTTAAAAAAACCCGATTTACGCACCTCTACCTGCGGCACTTTTTGGACTTGGATCATTTTCCTAATGGGTGTGGGCCAACACATTTTTATTTTAGGCTCACGGCCTAAAGTGACGGTCAAACTATGGGTTGCTGTGTGGACCAGTTTGTGGGAAGGCTCAAGTAAAAGGAGCCTGGTATATATGGGCTAATTTTAGGTTTTGACTTTAGAATTAAATTATTATTTATATTAAATAGAAATGACAATAATAGTAATTTGTTTTCCTAATTGACAAATTCAAATTAACATGTTGGTGTGATATAAAAACCAACGTTTTCAAACCCAAACCGGTCGGACCGGGATTCGGCCACTTAGGCGGTCCGGTCAAGGGCTCAAAACCGTTTTTGAACAAACAGGCCGGTTCGATCGATTACCGGCGGTCTGACCGCGAAACCGTCCGGTTCAACCAGTTGTGGGTTCGTCGACATCAACTTTCGTCTGCAACAACACAACATTACGAGCAGATCCAATTGGTAGCAAAATAAAAATAAAAAATCGATAAGTGAAGGGAAGGGAAAATTAGGTTATGGGATTTTTCTTCAGTTTAAAAAGAGGTCTTGGCTCATATGTTGAACATATATACAACTCAATAAAAAAAAAAAAAATTGTTCATAATTTATCTTTTTATCTATCGTAAGTTCCTATATTCTTGGTTTGAAGGTTAATCAATTGAAAATAACCTCACATTCAAAATATGACCTATGTAAACGGGCTACAACTATAGTTTTTTTATTAGTTCAAATACAAAAAAAAAAATTACAATTACATGTTTATAATTTGCTAAACAAGAACATAAAAATGAATTTTACCATCAAAAGTCAAAACAAAGTTGTTTTCATATACTCAGTGACGAAGTTTGGGAGAAGTGAGAGAGGGCGGAAATTTTTGAAACTCATAATACATGTTAATTTTTTGAAACGAGAGGGAGCAAAACCAGTATTTTTAGCTAAAAACAACATTTAGACAGAAAAATTAACGTTACAGACGGGAAAAGAGGGTGGTCAACCCCTAACCTCAATAAAGCTTCACCCATGCTTCTAACCAGACGATCTTCGTTAAACCTAAACATAATCCGAAAATTTTCGCAGTAAACCTCGCTTTCTTCAATAAAAATTATTGGATTCAATTAGTAGCCATCTATGGCATTAAATGTATCATGCGAAATAGATCGAGTAGTTTCGTTTTTTTATATTTTAATATATATTGGAATCATGTGGTCAAATTGGTGGTTTTGGCGGCTAGGCAACGACTTTAGAAATTGCCAACCATTTTTCACGTAACTTCAACATGCCAATTGCTGCCTTGAAGCGTGTGTTCAAAGACAATGATACGTGTTGAAACCTCATTGGTTCATTCCACGTCATCAAGATTGTTGACTAGGCTATTAGTATGTTTTTGGTATTTATTATTAGATTAAAATCCTATATATTTGACGGGTTTAATAAATTAAATATTATATAATTATTAAATAGTAATTAGAAGACATAAAATCTTGTTTTCAAATAATATGCTATTGAAATCATTTATATAAAATCTTACTGTTATAAATAAATAAACATCTATATTGACACATGTCACTTTTTTAGAATATAATTGACACATGTTATTTTTTTAGGCTCTCAATCATTCTTTCTCATATTAAATGATTATAATAATTATAATTATATTCTTTAATTTATTAAATAATTATGAATCAAATAACTAATGATATCATATACCTTTTCATATTAAAAAATAGTTTTAATAAATTAAAAATGAAATCTTTTTTTGTTAAAAACACACCTAAAAAAGTTCACAACACAAGATTTTTTTTCTAATAAACAACTTTTTTAAAAAATATGAATTATTTTAAATTTGCAGTTTTAGGAAAAATATAAGTTTTGTAAAAATAAGTTTTCTTAGAAATTTTATTTAAAAACAATTTTTTTTACAAAGCAGAAAACTTTTTTGGTTTTCAACCCGTGTAGCACACGGGATTTATCCTAGTTAAGTAATAAAGAATAATAATATTTTTTAAACTTTTTTTAAATTTGCTATATAAATAGTTTGTTCTAAAAAAAATTTTGAAATATTATTTTTAATAAATATTTTATTTGTTGAAAAAATTGTTTCTAAATTTCTTGTAGAAAATGTTTTCTTATAAAACTTTCGTTTTCTAAAGCAACCGATTTTTAAAATATTTTTGATTTTTTAAAATTTTTTTTACATTTTATAATAATTTGATTTTTTAAGAAAGTGTGATTTTATAAAAATGTCTTTTATAATATGCTATGAAATCTGTTTGTTAATATGAAAAATGCATAAATAATATCATTAGTATTTATTTTTATTATCTAATACGATAGGGAATTGATGTAGAGTAAGTAAAATAATATGAAGATTATACATAAAAGTAACATGTGTTTATTTTATTTTTATGTATTAATATAAAATATAGGTAGGATTGAAAACTTTAGCAAAAATAAAAATATAGGTTAGGAGTGGGTTAATAAATTTAACATGCTAACCTGTAATCGGTTAACTTGTTATCCCATCAACCCGACATAACTGACATCTGTAGTATAATACAAGTCATTTTTTAATCTTTGTTTTGTATTTATGGATTATACATTAAGACTAAGACCAATATGTGACAACCAGTACCAGACCGGTAGGATTTGTACGGTAGATAAGTGTACGAAACATGTTTGTAAACTCTTATGTGTGAATTCAATACTAAACAATTCAAAACGATGTGGGAAACTCAACAAAGATCAATACTGAAATACTACACACGACGAACACATTACTGATTCATCAAATGGTGTAAAATGGTTGAATGGCAATTCAAACAAATGTTAGCTAAGGTATTATAATGTATAAACGTATTTGAGGATATTAAATTCAAAACAATAACGGATAGTTTTTATGAATATTAAACTAATAGTGTATTCATGTGGGTGACGATTCGCATGAATATATCTGTGGGTTTAATGTCACACCCCGACCGACGGCGGAATATGTCAGGGCGCGATGTTGACTGTTCATTAGCTCATGGTGCTATTATAATGTTCCGATATTAAATGCATCCTTATTAATCAACACGACAAACATTCATTAAAATCAAATAAATATGTTACAATATTCAAAACCAAACCATTACAATTAAATAAATTGCTTAAATATTAAACTAGATCAACTAAACTCTATCCTAAGTCTTCACCATCTTCACCTACCCTGTCACACATGTAAAATAGACTTCTGCCAACTATTGGCATAGTTGGTGAGCACACATACAAGTTTATATAATACATAAGAAAAGATGTAAATTCAAAGTCTAAAAGACATTGATTTAAAGTGCATATTCTTACAGTTTCTAAGGCATCATGTGTAACACACAAATTCAAATAAATTCTCAATAGTTAAACAAAGCAAACAGTCAAGTAATCATAGTTCTCAATAGTTCTTAAATAGTCCTCGATAGTCCTCAACAGTCCTCAATTAGTGTCAAACCAAACTTGTACAACATAGGCTTGCAAGACCTTGATGTAAGTATGTAAACACGTGCTTGCAATTGTTTAATATAATGCATGCATAATTCAACATGTAATCACCTACAACCAAAGGCAATATTTAAAGACTAAGCCATTGCATCATTTGTGTTTGGACTCTAAGAATAACTTGATTTATAAGACATGTGTAACATCACTAAAACATTACAAAATGTAAAGAAGGGATTATGAATGTACTCACTTGCATTGCTTAGAAGCTAGTCCTTAAAGCCTTTGAGTAATGTTGGAAGAAGCAAAGATCAACCACCCTAAAGTTTGATTAACAATGGGTCTTAGTATTCTAAAGTTTAAGCTTTGATATCTTAAAGTCTATGACATCCTAATGGAGAATGGATCATTTTTGAATATTTATTTAAAAAAAATATTCTTGTTTGAATTTTGAATAATACTTAAATATCTTCTTTCCATCCATTTTTATTAACCATGTTTGATATTTATGTATAAAGGAATTCATTTAAAATTTCTACTCATAGAGTAATTATAAACATATCTTAGAATAATTATAAGATTATTTTGTGTTTAGGAAACTCTTTGTGATTTAAATATATATATATATATATATATATATATATATATATATATTATATATTGAATTTTAATCAACATTGATTTTAATTTAAATAAATGATCTTATTTAAATATTTATCAGATACCATAAATGTCCAATTAAAATAATCATTTACACTTAGACTATCCACATCGGTCACCCCACTGAAAATCCTTCCCCACCGAAATTTCATGTCACGTCATCACCCCACTGAAAACCTTAAACCCCCACAGTGGTCACCCCACTGAAAACTCTTCCCACTATTATCTTAGCACCAATCAGAAAGCAAGAAAGGGGGTTGGCACTAATCACAAAACAAGAAAGCACGCGGGGAGCGGGGGCCATGGGAGGGGTTTGGGCGGGAGCCGCTTAGGCGGGGGCGGTGTTCCCGCTGGAAGCCGCCGAATGGGGCTGAAGCCGCTGGGCCGGCAGGGTACCCATTGTGCACGGTCTTAGTCTGTTTACTTTCTAAACATTTATTAAATAAACATTTTAAAGGTTTGCATGAAATATTTAGTTTTTATTTAAATAGGCTCATGCTAGAAAAAAGCTTTTCAAAAATTATGTCTAATATAAATTTTATGATTTTAAATAATTTTATTATTATTTTTTTATTTCAAAATTTAATAGTTTATTTAAGATATTTTTGTTTAAACATTAAGATTTGAATATTTATTAAAGAATATATATTCTTAAAGTTTGATGAAATGTTTTTTTTAAACTGTTTTAAATGAGAAAATAATTTAATTATTTTTCTGGAAATAATTTAGAATTGATTAGTTTGGTTAGAAATAATTTTAGGAATTTTTATGGAATTTTTAAAATAAAAATAATGGATGAAAAGGAGGCAAAGGCAAAAATCGGCTTTAAATGTTGTCGGTCGGACTCGATCCTCCGCCCCTAGCCAGGTTACACAGCCCTTCCCGCTGCTCTGGTGGCTATTTTGTTGTCTTAGCTCGTTCTAGTTTTCTTTTAATTGAATTTTCAAATCAGTTCCCCTTTTGATAAGA
This sequence comes from Mikania micrantha, assembly GCA_009363875.1. Classification (NCBI taxonomy): domain Eukaryota; kingdom Viridiplantae; phylum Streptophyta; class Magnoliopsida; order Asterales; family Asteraceae; genus Mikania; species Mikania micrantha. The sequence continues at coordinate 48,394,356 of CM018693.1, forward strand.
ACCCTAAAATTTGTTCGTTCAAATCGAGAGGAATAACATGTAATAAGCCCTCGTAAACATAGGGCTATTGAACCATGAATTATTACGAGTGGAATTATCACACCTCGAGCCGACGGGCCGGATCGAATGTCCCGTCGGGCGGAATAGTTCCGGGGCGTGATATCGGGGTGATAATCAAAGTGATCAGATTTCTTACATAGCATCAACATTGAGAATAACTAAAGCACAATGACATTAAACTAGGATTACAAAGTTAAATTACAATTCTCAATGTTTGATAATTTAACTAAATAAGCCTATCAAAAGAATCATAAGTTTACTATCTTGTAACTGTACAAGATATCAAAAGTGATTCACAATAATCATCCAAAAATATGTGTTTTCCCCGAAAAAAACTAGGTCCTCTAACTGCATCCTAGCATGCATCCCTGAACCTTAGCTTACTCTTGTACATCACCTGAGAAAGCATGTAAGAAAAAAAAGTCAACACAATGGTTGGTGAGTTCATATAGTTTAGTATTTGAAAAATAGCTTTTTCAAACCTCAACCTTAACCTCATTAACAACCACCTAAACTATCCAGCCAAGTATGCTTATATATAGGACATACGTAGGGGAACGAGCCCCAGCCGACATCCCACCACATACCGGACCACATAACATATTGTTGTTAATGATAATTAAGCATTTTATCTACCATCCAATTCCATTTCTATCATAGCTTCAAGCATTTTGTTTAAGAGTTTCAACCATACACACAATAGCATTTGGAAGTCAAGTTTTTAGAGTTACCTTTATGGACAACTGTATTCCCTAAGGAGTTCAGTATCAATTTATACCGGAACTGGATATGATTCGCAACTTCGTTGTTTTGATAAAGGGTTTCTTAAAGTTACACAAAGTCAACCTAAGAAATCCTGAATCATTCTAGTCATTCCTCATAAACAAGAGTGGGGTCAAGAAGAACACTGAATGACTAGTAGGGGTTGACACCATAGGTCAACACTCCGCGGCCGATCAGTCTGTCTTACTACGTCCCCTAGCTTTAGCATACAAGTTTATAGCATTCACATAGCTTAGCATTTACTTAACCTGTGCACAAGTACTTGCTTTACAACTGAAATCCCATTCCGTTTGTATTAGCATTTTAAGCATATCAAGCATTCAAGTGTTTAAAGCATTCCAAGCATTTCGAGCATATCAAGCACTTCAAGCATATAAGTCTTTCTGAGTTTAAGCATACAAGTTTTCATAAATATAGTTTATAAAAGCAGTTCAGAGTTTTAGTATTTGTTGTCTCAAGCATTTGAAAACATCAAGAGTTTTAAGCAAACAAGTATAAGAGTATAAATCATTAGCATTAAGAATAAGTATAAAAGCTTTTAATAAACATTTAGACATTTTCATAAAATGTGTAAACATGCTTCTCAGTCCCGAGGTGTAAACAAAATAGTTTGTAAAGGGACAAATGAACTCATCTGTGTTGTTAAGAATTGAATCACAAGAGTTAATGCGCGCTTGTTAGTTGTAGCTTAAGTATCTTCAACACCTGAGTTGTTTTAAGAAGATTCGAATACTATAAGTATTTATAATAGACGTATCTAGGGTTTTGGTCTCGGTGTGCAACTATGTGTCCTAGCTTTTACTAATGTGTTGCTAGGATTTCTCTATCCTAAGCGTATTACCCATTAATAAACCCTTATCCCATGAATCGTCACTGTTAAACCTTAGTGATGTAAGGTTCACTTTATTTACATACAAAGTCTATTTAATTAACATGTTTTAAATAATTCAATTTAAATTAAGTCATTAGGTTAAAAATCATTTTATTTAATTTTAAGAGTTTATAAGTCAATTCCTTTTATTAAAGCATTAATTAATTTTTAAGAAAATATACAAGTTTCATGTTTAGGCCTAGGTTAATCTCATTCGGTTAGCCTTAAGCCCGTTACTGGCTCTTGATTTTCCCATGGTTCTTCAGTCATCCGTGTGTACAACTTAGCTTATAAAGTTCCATAGAACTATCTAACTTTGTTGTATATTGCATAGTTGATTTCTTGAAAACCCTAATCATGGTTTCTTTAAATGAATTCATGCATCTTGGACCAACCCACATTCAATAACCCATGATTGGAATTAATGTAGTTAGAAACCTTGACCTTGACGTTTTAATCCTTGATTAGCCTTTGTTCCCATTTGTTAGATTAAAATCTATATTTGTAGTTTATATTAGTTTAAAAGAGATGGATATTGAAATCCATGGCTTCGAGGATGCCCAAAACCATTTTGTACTACAACCCTAATCTAATTTCATGTAGTGAACACATGTGTTTTAAATTCCAATCTACATTCAATTATCTATGATCACACCTCCATTGTTATTTAGAAAATTCTAGCATTAAACCTTGGTGTATATAGTTCACAACTCTTTAATCACCTTGGGAAACCCTAAGGATTCCTTTCCCATGCATGCAATCCATGTACGAGACTCATGCATGAGGCCATGAACTCAACCCCCATGCATCCGACCGAATGGAGTCAACCATGTGAGTGAGCCATGAGGACCGAATGAGAGATGGCTGATTGTTGCTTGGTCCGAACCAGCGTGGCCGACTGACCTTGAACGAATGTAGATGGGACGAAGCGCTATCTTGGCCGAAAGAGGGTTCACCCGAATAGTATGGGCGGAATGTGTGGACTCGTGCGAATGACAACAACATGGCCGAATAGAAGGTGGTCATATGAGGCTTGTCCGACTAGAGGCAGAAGAATGGTTCCTTCGGCCGAATATGGCTCATGCGGTGGAATCCCTTCGGCCTTGGCCATTCGACCGGCCTGTGGGTGAGCTCATTCGGTCGCTCGAACACCCACCTTTGCAGCCCCTATTTTCAAATCAAATGATCATCCCAAGGAGTATAACATATCCCTACATCATGCCTAAGTATATTTGTGGCGTTTACCTAAGATTTGAGGGGTTGTAACCGGGTTCCTTGAGGTGGTTCGAACAAGGGGTATAAAACCCTAAAAATCGGTACTTCGAACTCAAATTTACCTCGTTTAAGGTGGTTCGAAGCTCAGATCTTCTATACTTTCAAGATCTACGTGTTGGTGTGGTCGTTTTGACACCAAAATGGCTCGGTTTGGTTGAGGAATGAAGGAACTAAGGTTTGGGGTTGTAGAGAGAAAAAGTAGAGAGAGTGACGATTTGGGGGAGTTGGAGCTGGATGGTGGTTGTGATAATGGCAATTAAATGCCATATTAAATGGCTTCAAATTATCCGGTTATGTTCGGGTCCGTTCGGTCTCGCTCGGTTTCGTGTAAAAGCGTCGGTCTCATTTCGTTTTCGTACGAAACATTACGGTCTTAAAAGTAAAGTTTATAAATTTATTTTAGGTGGTAATTCCTAGTAAATTAACACAATATCTTCCGTTTATTTTAAATTTTCAGAAAATATTTGAATTATAGTTTAAATCAAATCGTATAGTCGTCACGCGTATTTGTTCGAATCGTCACCCGTAGAAATTCGACGATAAATACACTTTTCAATATGGTTTTCTAATTATTGGATATCATTTAGAACGTTAAACTTTCAGATATATTCGTACAGATCGTCACCTATATGAATAATCCATCAGTTTAGCATTAACGTAACGACATCCGCTGTTGTTTTGTTTTGTTAAGCCTCATATACGTTTATACATAATAATGTCCTAACAAGCATTTATGTGATAGTTCAGTGTTGTCGGATATGTTTCTGACTGTTAAACCGTGGTTTTGAGTCATGTTTCGGAAATAATTGCGTAATAGTTCTGTGTCAAGCATTGCATGATAATAGCATACAAATAATACACATTGTTTGTACCTGAGTTACTATGCAAGTTACTGTGCAGATCACTGTTCCGGTTACGTTTCCGGCACTAATGTTACAGGAATGGTGTATCGTATTACTTGATTAGTGTTCGAATGAGAAGACGTGTGCAGGGTCGTGTTCGGTCGTTTCTGTGGTCCAATCGTGCTCTAGATTAGTTGTGGTTGCTCTTTCAGTGCCTAGATGCATTCGTATTGATCGAGGGAACGAATTGAAAGAGTTTGATTTAGCTTTTATAGTGGTTTGATTCGATTTCTTGTTTTGGTAACCATTGTTATTTTAAGAGCTTGATTTTAGTCGTTTTGTGGTTCGATTAATGATTAATTGTTGATTGGGAGAAATTCATGTGACCAAATCCTTGCCAAAACAACATTCGATCATGCCGTTAGTGAGCTGGAACGCGCTTTGATTGAAACAGGTTGATGGTTCGGTTCAGGTGGATCCATATGGGTGAATGGGTGAGGGGGAAAGAAGGTTTAGAGCATTTACAGCTTTGGTCCCTCTTCTTTCCATTGTTTATATTTAATGTTTTGATATTTCCCTCTCACATTTGGGTTTACTAAATCCCCTTTTTGGTCCTTCTAGTTTAATCTTTCATGAAGTTTAAACTATAAAGTTTGTAAAAATCATTTTTAAGATTTATAACACTTTTATTTTGTTTTATTTTCTTTAAAATGTTTAAAAATTAAAATCTATTTGTAATTACTATTGCTATTGCTTTTTGTATTGTTTTATTTTAAGTAAACTTATAACTTAGTTTATTGTAAATTAGTTATATTATTTTGTAACTTAATAGTATTTTTTTTATTATTATCATCATGCAATGATTTTGAACTTAATATTTATATATGATTGTGCATATTATTTCATATATATCAAAAGTTTATAACAAAACTTATTATTATTATTATTATTATTATTAGCTTTTATGTTTTATTAAAGTTTATGATTTCACCAACCCACTAAATGATTAACTAAATTTTTAAGTTCATAACGAAAACCCTAAATGTTACAGTCTCCCCTACTTTAGGAAATTTCGTCTCGAAATTTATCTTATGTGTGTTAATTATTTTCTTTGTTTTCTCTCAATTAGTTTTTTTTCCTTGTAACTTTGATTATTGGTTTGGTCGTATTTAAAATGGTTATTATTTTATTAATGTCATAAAATAGTGTCTAAATCCATAGACTACTATTTGTAATATAAAAAGATATACGAGTACTGTAATTTCTTTTAGAATTTGTATATGATTCGTTTATTTGCTAAGAGGTTTTCGAATTCAGGATAGTTTACATAACTCATGGTAAACATAATGACTGATCTCTTTGATTTGACCTGGTAAAAGAATGCACACCAGATATTGATACATGAATAAATTTTGATTTGACTAATGTGCTTGACTGAAACATGATACGTTTGACTTTGTAGAATGGATTGGCTAATACAGCTCTTGATCAATCTTTTGGTGGTACTATCATAATATTATTGATGCTTATATAGGGTATACCGAAGCCAACCCACCATATCGTTAATACTTTGATGGCAAACCAAACGCTCATCAAGACTATCCTAAACTTAAAACATGACTGACTAAGTGTTGAAGACTTGATTGTAGAATGAATCACTTGATTTGTAGACTGACTTGACAATTCCTATCCTTGGTCAAACTTTCGATACTACTATTTAGTGGTGCTTATATATACGGTATAGCGCAACCAACTCACCACATCACTAATACTTTGATAGCATTTCAATTACCTACCAAGACTAACATATACTTTGAATACATTGATTGAATACTTGACTTTGCTTTAGGAATCGTATAAGTATAGAGATTAATTCAAAATATTGCAATCTTGCAAATTTGCAATAGGGTCTCATGATTGTATAGCTTGATATATAATTGATTCTGAATATACAAATGATATAAAATACATTAGTATGTGATATTATATGGTTATAACAAAACTATTATATATATATATAGAGAGAGGTGGTTCGAATGTTAACTCTTTCTTATTGTGATAACCGAATAATTAAATCTTATTATTTGGGGTTCACATTAAAGTAAATTTAAATGTGTAGGTTTTTTCTTATTTTTTATTAATGTAAGTGGGTCTTACATTAATTAAAAATATAAAAAACATGCACATTTAGATTTACTTTAGTGTGGATGCCAAAGTAATAAGATGTAGTTATTCAGTTAACGCAATAAAAATGGGTTAACATTTGATCCTCTTCCTATATATATATATTGGATTTGGTTCAAAAAAGAACCCTACCTAATTACGGTAACCCAAATAAGTTTGACAAAAAATACCCGAATCTTTGGGTTTTTTTTCATGGTCTTTATTATACATATTTAGGGGGTTTCTTTTTTGTGTTTTGGCATTCGCAATGCAAATTGAATTTGCATCGGTGTATAAATTTTGCACTTTTCTAAATGTTGCGAAACGTAACTCGAATTTACACCGAGGCAAATTCGATTTGCCTTGCGAATTAGCCAAAACACAAAAAAAGAAACCCCCGTAAATATGTATAATAAAGACCATAAAAAAAACCAAAGATTCGGGCATCGTTATCTGGTTACCACAATTACAGTGGGTTAACAACGAAACCTTCATATATATATATATATATATATATATATATATATAGGATTTGGTTCAAATAAGAACTCTGCCTAATTACGGTAACACAGTGAACTTTGACAAAAAAATGCCCAAAATCTTTGATTTTTTTTCCATGGTATTTATTATACATATTTAGGGGGGTTTCTTTTTTGTGTTTTGGCTGATTCGCAATGCAAATTGAATTTGCATCGGTGTCAAATTTTTGCACTTTTCTAAATGTTGCGAAATGCAACTCAAATTTACACTGAGGCAAATTCGATTTGCATTGAGAATTAGCCAAAACACAAAAAAGAAACCCCCTAATTATGTATAATAAAGACCATGAAAAAAAACTAAAAGATTCGGGCATTTTTTGTCAAAGTTCACTGGGTTACCACAATTACAGTGGGTTAACAACGGAACCTTCCCATATATATACATATATATATCGTATAACAAACCTAAAAAGACCGAAGAGGTATAGTATTTGTTTATTTACATCATACATTTTATTTGATTTGAAATGATTTATACATCTTTATATGTGGCTATGAATCATTTGTCGGTCAATATATAAATTTTAAATGAAATAAACCTAACCATCAAGGGGTGGTAGAAGTCTAGAAGATGCCGAGTGGGTTATACTATAAGTTGCCCATAGCATACTTTTGCTTAATAAATAATATATTGTTCTATTATTACAATACGTGACTATGAAAAAATTAAGAGTAAATCATGTTTAAAAGTTAATGTCGTTTTAAGTTTTGGTATAAAATAATTATAGATCATAAAGTTACGTGTATGTAACTCACGAAATTCCGTATGTAACCTGAGCCACATATATATTTTTATTTTGTTTTCTTTATAACCTTATAATAAAAATAAATAAAAAACAAAATTGATTAGCAATCATTTTGATTAGATTTTTAAGTTTTTTCTAAAGAGAATGTTTTATATGAAATTTTCACACACATATATATAAAGAATAAAATTTTAAGGAAACTCTAATGCACCAATCTCATAATTTATATGTATTTTTGTATTTAAATTATTAAAAAGGCATTTTAGAAAAATCTTAACTTGTGTAACTTTTATGAAAAAATTGCCTAATGTCACTCGATTAAAATTCATTCAACATATTTGGCATGTAAAATATGTTTCGTTGATATATAAACTGCTCAGGAACTTTCAATGATCAATTAAGGACAAATTTAGGTTGTACCAACCATTCAATAATTGAAACAAAAAAAAAAGTAATGCCTATTTAATAAACATTTAATTACATTTAATTAATCACAAGTATTAAATAATTGAGAAATGTCACATTTGTAGGGAGATGTGCACAAAAGAGTTAACTGATCGAAATTTGGTTTTGGAATAATCGAACTGGTTAATCGGTCAAAATCTAGTAACCGGTTTCCACCAATAACTTGTTCGGTTAATAACCAGTTTTTTAAGATCTCAAACCGAAATCTGTTAACCACTGAATAACTGATTTTTTACTGAAGTGGTCCGGATAACGGTTTGGAAAACCGGTTTGATTTTTTAAAGCTCAAACCGGTCCTAAACCACTGGTTTTCCAAAAACCATAAACCAAAAACGGATTCGCAAACGGGTTTAGAAACCGGTTTCTAACCGATACCGGTTCAGATAACTGGTTTTTTCATACATCTCTATTTGTAGGAATAAATATAATGATTTTAGACGCATAGTACCCTAATTGTTTGAAAACATATTTATAATCCCACAATTTGTTTATGTGTAACACTTGGATTAGATAAATTTAAAGCACAGTCGTAGTGTTACACCTAATTGTAATTAATTAAAACGCAAAAATGTTATATGTTTTATTTCCATCTTTATTATTCAACAATTTAGACATATTATTTTAACCGGTTTTTAGTTTAACAAAGTTATGCGCATTTATAAATTATAATAACAATGATTTTTTAATTAAAAACATAAAAATTTTAACGTGATTTATTTATTTCACACTACTCTCTATGTTATACTTCAAAGCCATCAAATTATTGTTGGAGGTTTCTTACGACATGTGATCGAGACTATATCCAAGAAAACAAGTGGCTGAATATTTGGTCGGTGAACAAACACTTAATAATATTAATTAATTATTATTATTATTATGATTTGTATTTTTATAATTAGTTGATACAGAGCTATAAAAAGTGATAAAAGTTAAATTAAAACTTGTTTTAATGTTTTGTTTATATATGTGTATTTTGAAAAAGGACATAACGTAAAACATAATATATTAATAATAAATTTTGATCGTATAGATCTTTGAAGTATAACACAGATCATCTTCTTCATCTGATGGTCTTCTTCGTATCACGAATTTTATCAACAAGTTTTGCATTTAAACGAATTCTTTATCAACAATTTAATTATCACTGCGTTCATATGGGTCTAGGCGAAAAAGACGAATTACGTATGCGTAACTAAAGTTCTCTCGTGTTAAGTTGTATATGTCTTCTGGTCAATTTCTTCACTGAGTCTTGCATATGAACGAGTTCATCATCAACGATTGCATATGTGTGAAAAAAAGACGAATTACAAAAATGTAACATAAGTTATTCCATGTTTAGTTAGATATATGTAATAGTTGATGTTACATCTATGTAACTAAAGTATAAGCCACTACAAAGGAAAACCAATACATTCTTGTATCTCTCCTTTTAACTAACTTAATTTATCTCATTTGATTTTATATATTTCTATTAATGTTAGTTATACTAGTGCAACATATATCCATATATGGTAATCATAAGTTTTGATCATGTTTTTTGTATCACAATTTCATAAATGTTACGAAAATTGCAGAACTTTTACACTAGTGAAAATTCGATTTTCCTTGTGAATTAGTAAAAACACATAAAAAAAACCCACCTAAATATGTATAATAAAGACTATAAAAAAAACAAAAGATTCGGACATTTTTTGTCAAAGTTATTGGGTTATCACAATTAGGGAGGGTTAACAATAAAACCGTCCCCTAACCAGGGGTTGCTGCCCCTTGGACCCCGCCAAGGGGCGTTGCCCCTTGGAACCCCCTTGAATTATAAAACATTAAACAAGCGTGCACCCAACACCCAAACTTATTTAATAAATTTCATAATTCGTCTTGATCGATAAAATTAATCCCAATTACACTAAAATATATAACAAATTAAAGATTATGAAATTCTCTATTTAATGGTGCAACTTTTTTTTGAATAATAAAACGTTTAAAAGTTATTGAATTTTTAAAAAACTGGTAGAAGTTTCTTTTAATACAAAATATGGGTTATTCCCTCTTTTGCCAATCCAGTTACATATTCACACATATTTTGTGAGAATAATGAATAAAACGTGGATCACTAGATCTTAACCATTGATTCATTTGATCAGTGGCTCATAATTTATCCTAATTTCTCATGATAATTTCTTATTTATTGTATCCGTTACTCTCTTTATATATGTATGTATGTATATTTTTAATGGACTCTTTGTTAGTCTCGAAAACACTCCGTAATCCGGTTTCAAATACCTTAAATTGCACAAAAGGTGCTAACTACTCACAATCTATTCTTGTTTTAAATTCCAAATTTCCGAGTTAAGATATTCTACTTAATTTTCTTTGATTCCAACATGGTTTTATATAAACGCGAATTATCAAAAGATCAAAACTCACCTTGTAATATTAGTACCCAACGTGGAGCAGCAGGAAAACAATGGCGACCCCACGACTAGCAATGACGAATGATCAAGGTTTGAACCGTTATGATCCTGATTCCGTCATTCTTGGCGGTGAAGTATTTGACCGTAACCTTGGTTTCCTCTTAAAATGGTGACCGATAGTGTTATTTTGAATAGAAACAATAAATTTAAAAAGGGATGTAGCAACCAAAAGGTTATTTTTTGTTTTGAGTATTGGTTTCGCCACACTCGCTTCAAAAACATGTATTGTGTTTCTCGTAAATTTTCGTCCCCTCTTTAAAACGTTCAAGCTCCGCCACCGAGTATGATGAGATTAACACCAAATGTATTTTTCAGAAGCTTCCTTACGAATGGTGGTTATGATTTATATCAATTGTGATCTAATTCTCCCCCTCTTGATGTAACCGAATTTGCCATCAATTATTTAATTTAATAAACTTATTTTAGTACTTAATTCATTTGATCCTAATTTAGTAAGGTTAATTGATCTAAACTTATTATTTATTTAATTGTTATTTTTTTTACGTGTCTTATAGTAAGTCATCTTATTTATGAGGTTGAATAACAAAAATGTCTGGGTCGAGAGTTCTACAAATAGAAAGATTTGTTTGACATTAATAATCATGTATTAGTTTTTTTTTTAATAGAAGTTTATATTAGTTATAGTAATTCTTATTTTTCATGAATACATGACAATATCCCATTAATTAAACATTTACCTTCACACATGGGCGGATCAAGGCTATAAGTTTAGAGGCTGCCCCTTAGACCCTACTATCAGGGGTCAATTGAATCATAAAACCTTAAACAAGCATGCATTTCGTATCTAAATTGTTTAATGAATTTCATGATCTACATTGATCGATAAAATTAATCTAATTACAATAAAATACCTAACATAAAGCACACTAGAATGAGTTGAAACTGTCATTCAAAATAAATAAATAAAATTGATTAGTTTAAGTAAGTGTTTTAGCACAAAAGCGGACAAAATTAAGGTTACAGCTAATTTCATCTTGTTTCTATTCAAATTATATTACTTTGAATACGTTGAATATGAGCATAAATGCAAAAGCCACCCACCATTATTATTAATATTAAGTTAGCAGGGCAGGCCCCATACTCCCGTATCATTTCACGATCGAACGAAACATATTTTTTTTGAATAATTTTGTTTAATTTCTAATACGAAAAGAGAGGGACACATCTAATTATAAGGGACATAAAGCAAATTACAAGTGTCACAAACTTGATTATAAAAGGACATGATTGGAAGTGAGTGATAAAAACTGTGTTTTTTCATAAATTTTATATGAATGCTAACTTCTAATGTAACTTTAAAATTAATTATTTAACTAATTGTTTTTCTAAATACTTTTGATATGTATGTTTTGTGGTTTCATCTAACCGACCTGGTTTTTAATCGAATTGATGGGTTTGTTTTATGGTATCAACTAACCCGATCTGTTTTTTACCGATACATATTTTTATCAACCCATTTTTTGACCCCCGTAAAATAAATTTATGAATCTATCACTGACTACTACAGTTATTATATGTCGTATAAAAGTGTATTTTATGTTATATATTTTTCTTTTTTTTCTCTTTTTTTAATAATAAACACATTTTATTTTATTTTTTTTGAACAACAAACTCTGGGTTACCGGGATCACTCTGGCAAACAAATATCTCGTTCGTCCGAAGAACAAAGCGTGGTGACATGACCCAACCGTTCAGGAGGAAACCTACAACTAGAAAAATCATCCTTTGACTCGATCGAGAACAATATTTGCTCTAGGTGTAACTATAATCTATGACCTCTTATAAGAAAGTTAAATGTTATTACTAGACTAGAAACTTTTTAATAAACAGACTTTATTTTAATGGGATAAATAACAGATAGTCATTAGAGTAAAAAACCATCAACATCTTGTACTTTTTTTTTGCATATTTTGTTCTCATATTTAAAGAATTAGCTTCTATTTATTTATATTTAAATGGTCAATGTTAATAATTTGTAGCAAAATTGAAAACGAATACTTTTGTCAGTTTAGTAGATTTAGCAAGTTTTTTTAACAATTTTTAACTCGTAAGTACTACCTAATTCGACACTTACAATTAGTTAAAATCGTTTCACTTGTATAAAAAAAAATATATCTAATGTAACTGGATCAAACTATATATAGCAAGTGAAATATGTTTCATTGATATATAAAAAGTGCCAAAGGAACTTTCAACGATCAGTTATTGACAAATTTAGGTTGTAGCAACCATTCAATAAATGAAACAAAAAAAAAAGTAAAGCCTAGTTAATAAACATTAAATTACATTTAATTATTCACAAGTATTAAATAATTAAGAAATGTAGCATTTGTAGGTATAATGATTTAGACACAACCTTAATTGTTTGAAAACATATTTATAATCCCACTAGGAAAACACACGCTAGGAAAACCTTCCACACGTAACTCATTCGTGAGTAATTGTTTTTAAAAAGACTTGAACACAAGATCTCTTATAAAATAAGTTAAAAGATACAAGTAGATTTAAAGCCCTTTAGTGTGTTATCTTAGATGAGCATAAAAGCACAATTGTAATTTTACACCTGTTGTAATTGATCAACACACAAAAATATATACGTTTTAAATCGAATTTTATATGATCATTAAAAAGAAGTAACAAATATTATGTTTAAAAAATTAATAAAACTAAATTAAATAATAAAGCGAACTGTTTTTTTTTCTATGTACATTTAGTCATTCTAACTTTGTATTTAATAAAAATATCACCGCCTGAATCTAAACCACTAAAAGAACGACATCAACAAACCAAATACAAATTTTATTAAATCTGCACACATAAATTTATGTTTTCATATATATTTTTTTGCGTGATGTGTGCAAAGCAGATCCGGATTATTGATCTAAGTGTTTTCTAAAGTTAAAGATTAGGAAACGAACATAATGTTCACCAAACTATTCGTAAACCATTTGCCGAGAAGTGCGTTTATATTTAAACTGAGGTTGTGTTCATTTATTATTTTATTTGTGTTCATGAATGTTCGGTGATACGTTCGTTTTCTTTAGTTTATGTTCATTTATTATATTTTGTTCATTTATTAAATTTATTCATTAAATGTGTTGTATATTCTTAAATTTTATATTTTTACCGTAATATCATAATATATAAGCTAGAAATCTATTCATTTGTAATTTATATCTTTCTAAAAACATTAAAATTTGAAACTAAGGTTTTTGAAACATTAGTTTAGGATACTTTCAATTACATTGATTAATGCTAACTTTTGTTTTGTTTTATGATAATTATTTTTTAATTTTTGTATCAAGTGTTTGATTTTATATTTATGTAAACGATTATCTCTAATGATTAAGGTTAAAAATGTTGATTTTTATATACAAAATAATATATGTTCATTTGTGTTCTTGAACAGATTTAATTCCTTTGATAAACGAACACAAACAAAAGCACGCTCGTTTTCGTTCAGTTTGTTTACAGCCTTAATTAAGATAAAGGAAGTGGTAAGATCGTAACAATATCGAGGTGAAAATTGCTTAAAAGAAAACAAAATTTATTTTCTTTAACTAATTTAGACTTAAATGTAGTTTAGGAGGTATTCCATTAAGAACAACTTTTATATAAGAACTTGAGAACTGCATAATACACTTGTACATTATGCTTTAAGTTTTGTACATAGAGTGGTTATTTAAAAGAGTAAAATAATAACTTCTCATACTTTAAAGTTAAATTAATTTTATATCCATAATAACATATGGTTCAAAATTAGTTCCTTTGGTTCTTTCATATTTAGTGGTTCTTAATGGAATAAGTCCCAATGTAGTTTATCATTTCTCTAAACATAAACAAGCAAAGTTACCCTTTGTAACGGGTTAGTACGATTAAAATATGCCAGTTGCGATGTTTAAAAATTAAATATAAACCATGAAATTTAAATCTATTTTTTAATTGAAAAAATTTAATTTTAACATGATTTTTATATGTCAAAATTGCTCTATGTTATACTTCAAAACTATTAAATTATGGTTGGAGGGGTCTTACCATATGTGATCGAGACTATATCCAATAAAACAAGTTGCTGAATTTGTTTATTGATATTCGGTCGGTGAACAAACACTTTATAATATTAAATAATTATTATCATAAATATAATTTTATATTTTTATAATTTGTGGATACAGAGCTCTTAAAAGTGATAAAAGTTAAATTAAAACTAGTTTTTATGTTTTGTTTATATATGTATCTTGAAAAGGACATCATGTAAATATAAAAATATTAATAATAGATTTTGATTGTATAGATCTTTGAAGTATAACATAGAGAACTGTATGCTATTTGTTTTTATAAAAAATAAAAGATATACAATACACATAAAAACAAGTAAAATTTGGTTTTAGCCAATGTGTTTTATGTGTTTTAACTATTTAAACATAAATTGAACCTTTTATCAATACAACTTCTATGGTTTAAACAATTAATGATTTTGGTCCCTAACAATAACTATTTTAAATGTTTTGGCTTTTATGGTTTAAAAGTTTTAATAGTATAATAGTTATGGTTGGGGGCCGAAACCATTAATTGTTTAAATTATATTGGCATTGATAAAAGATTATATTTTGAGTTGAAATAGTTAAAATACTTAAACCATGGGGCTGATGCTGTAATTTACTAAAAAAAATATTTGTACAAAATAGTATTTTAAGAGATTAGTTTTTTTTTAGATTTAATTCTAAAAAAGTTATTTTTTTTCCGAAAATTTTCTATTTAGATTTTCCAAATGTTTTAAAATTTAAAATATAGAAAACGTAATAGAAATTTAATTTCTTCAACTAGAAAAATTGATGTCACGAGATTCCACATCATCAGCTCGATCTTCATTAACAATTATTTTTAAAAATAAAATACTCTCATCAGTAGGGGTGTGCATGGGTCGGTTTGGGTCGGTTTTTGGCCTAGTCCAAACCCAAAACCGAAATTTCGGTTTTTTCGGTTTTTAAACCCGTTTGGGTTCGGTTTTTTCGGTTTTGATATTTTCAAAACCCATTTGGGTTCGGTTTCGGTTTCGGTTTTTTCGGTTTTTACTACTTAGGCCTTAAATTATGCTTATAAAAAAATAAACTAAAATATTATATTTGTATTAAAAATATTTTAAGTACAACACTACTTAATATCTAAAAATAGGTATAATTACATATATCCCCCTCTTTTGAGGTCTAATTACATATATACCCAACTAAAATTTTTAATTACATATATACCCAACTGAAAAAATTTAATTACATATATACCCAACTCAAAAAATTTAATTACATATGTACCCAACTTTACTATCAACATACCATTTTAGTAACATTTGAATTTCCAATCACACATACGAAAACTCCATACGTAAACACCACATTCGTTTATTGTCCTCCTCCCCATACGACTGAAGCTCCGTCAATTAAAAATGAAAAAAAAGACACGAAAAATGATTAAAAAAAGAATCAAAAACACTAAAAAAAGGAAAAAAAAACGTAAAATACGGGTATATTTGAAGTAAGGTAAAATATGTATAATAATTTTTTTAAAGTAAGAGTAAAATAAATTTTTCTTAATTCATTTTAATTAAAATGGGTATATTTGAAATTTTAGCATTTGAGGAGGGGATATATGTAATTAAAATTTTGGATTGGGTATATATGTAATAAATGAAGTTTGTAGGGGGATATATGTAATTGCCCCTATACAAAAATATTTAAATTTAGTAAAAATCATACGTGTTTTTGGTATCCTAAGCCAATAATAATAATAAAATATATGATTTTTATTTAACTTTTGATATCAAGAATTAAGAAAATAAAAATAGACGGTATATAAATTGTTGAATTTTTTCAAAGGTAATACATATATGCATATACACATGTATTCGGTTTTTTCGGTTTTTTCGGTTTTTCTTTAAGGTAAAACCAAACCCAAACCCAAACTTTCGGTTTTTAGAAAACTAACACCAAACCCGTCGGTTTTTATTTGGGTTCGGTTTTTTCGGGTTGGATTTTTCGGTTTTTGGGTTTTGGGTCGGTTTTTTTGGTTTTATGCACACCCCTACTCATCAGCAAGATAACCTATCAGAATTATAAAAAAAGGCCTTTGATTAAAATATTATATCTATTAAAAATCATCATAAAATTCTTAGTTTAACAAACACTTGAAAAAATATTATAAAATACTTAGTTTCATGAAAATATAAAAAAAAATACTATAAAAACAGCAAGTTTTTTTTTAAGATTAGGCATTATATAAAACATCCGGTTTCATGCATTTAATTCTAGTTTTTTTTGTAATATATAAATATTATATTTTTAAAAAGATAAATAACACTTAATTTATGCTTAATTTTCCCATGATCCGCTCCTTCGTCTTCTCGGCCATCTCACGAGTGCGACCAGTTAAGTGATCGGTTGGAGTTCACAACAATTTTATTTAGGCATGAGCTAGTGTCATCTCCCCAACTTCCGACCGTCGAATGATGGTTGTTTTTGTTATTTTCCGGGCACATCCTTTCGTATGTGCCTTCGTCGCGATGTAGCCGGTTGGGGTCGACTTGTGTTTCCGGAACCACCTCAACATCGGGTTCAGGTTGGGTTTTGGAAATATTTTCAAAAGCGGGTGATTGTTGGTTGAAAAAAGGTTGTTGTGGGTACCAATTTGCAAACATTAGGAATGAGTTCGGGCTGTTTGTATCACCTTGATGACGATAACAATTCATAAACGAGTTTTTTGGATCCATAGTGTGTAGAAGATTTTTGAGAGATTATTTAGTGTTTTTTGTTGTGGGTTGAATAGGTTTATATATTGTTTAAATTTGATTGTTTAGTTTCAACGGTTATACAGCCATTGTTTCTATTTTTTTCTGCAAACGGTCGTCACCCCATGACACCCATCACGCCACACCTACCACGCCCCCGGTCACGCCCCTGTGTAGTGGGAGAGGGGACGTGACCGTGCTCATTCACGTCCTACTCACGAGCCATAACACACTGGAGCCGTGGAAGGCAAGAATTTGTTCCCACGAGGGGAGGGGGTGGTGATCCCAGCCCAAAAAGCAAGTCCTGCCGCTTTCACGGCTTACCCACTGCACCCAGACTAACGAGATAAGTAATTAAAAACCAAAAGCCAATTAGAAACAAAATCGGTTTTTTAGTTTCGCTCTCAATCAAGTTATTAATCAAAATCATATAAACTACCAAGTTACTAACATGCTATGACGAAACACCAAAACCCCCAACACGGAAAAATAATGATATGATTAAAGAAACATAATAAATTGGTTATGACAACTAAAGCATAGATTATTAAAACAATATTATGTTCATACATTATGTTATAAAAATTTTAAAAAGGTAATCTAGTAGTTAAAAATACAAAATGATTAAAAGCAAGATCTCAGACTTCGCTGACATTAATGTGATCAAGTATATAAAAGCATGTATAAAATAATGATGTCACAATAATGGAGACCGAAATATAAATAAAAGAAGTTATATAATGGTTTTGATTTTCTTTAGTCGGTATCTATTCTCCATTCTTTACGATATTAGAATGTTATCTTCGGTTGATATAACTCATGATTATTATTTTTTGAATTAACAAACGAAATTATTAAGAAAAATCAGATTTTAAAGTTAAAAGTTAAATTTAGAAAGTGTTAGCAAATACACACAAATGAGTTTATATAGGTTTTAAAATATTTAAAACCATATCGAAAATCTCTTCGTAAGATTTTTCAGATGACCTCTCAATTAAACGATAAAATATGTCTTATCTTGAAGTGTTTTTTTCTTCAATGTGACAAAAATAAGAACACACTTAGCACAAATAACAAGAAGATCAACAAGAATATGATGAAAAAATTAAAACAAAAAACATGATGAATTCAAAAGATATATATAGCACAACCATAAATTAGTTGTTGTTGTTGTTGTTATTATTACTACTACTACTACTACTTGAACAACTAACATTCGATCACTCGATATCATCCTGTTAAATAGATTATCCTTTCATCCGAAAAACAACTGAATGTGGTGACCTGACCAACATGCACAGAGGAAAACCTACAATTAGAAAAACTTATCACTCAACGCAAAGTAGAATTTTATTTTATGTAGACTCTAACTCAAGACATCTTATAAAAGAAATCACAAAGTTACCAGTAGACTATAAACCATTTGATAATTTAGTTATTAATTATATATATACAAACAGCTTTTATCGCTTGTATAAATTTATTAAGAGAAAATTTATAAAGTATTTTTCTATGATCAAAGTAAGTCAATCGCTAAGCTTGAGACGACTAAAATATTATAATTTAATAGACAAGAAAAAGGCAGAAATAAAAATTCATAATTGTTAGTTTTTTTTTAATCTTTACCGTTTTTGAAGGCAAATAACTTTTGAATAGTTTTTAAATATACCATAAAGTCAAGGATTTTAACTTGACTACAGTATTATTAAATTTAGAGTAAATTGTCAAGATACTCACGTAGTTTTCTAACTTTTGCCCCTAGTATCTAAATTTAATAAATTACTCATATAATTTAAAACTTTAAATATTTGTAATACATAGAGTTATTGTGTCACCAAATCACCATCTCATGCTTGACCAAATTACACTTACTAAGGATATGCGTTACAAATGTTTAAAAATTGGGACAATACGATTAATTTATGAAATATAGAAAAATCACATGGTCCATCTCGGCATTTTATTTTTATACTGATTTCCTAAAAACCAACTTCAGAAAAACATTTAGAATAAAATGTCATTTTTGTCTCCGTGGCTCGGTAACTTTTCTCATTTAGTCCAAAAAAAATTAAATCTCACTATTTTTGTCACGGTTTTCATTTTTTTTGTCATTTCAGTGCAATAAGCTAATACTGTTATAAAATCTGTTAATTTCAAGGGTATTTTTGCTAATTTAATTTGGGTAAAAATCATAAATATAAAGGTACAAGTTTTATGTTTATATAAAAAACTAGGTTAGTACCCCGTGTATTTTAAGACAATTTTTCATTTTAGGATGGAAACGAATTGAACAAACACAAAGAAACTCTTGCTTATGTTTGTTCATGTACGATTAAGCGGTTCATAAGTACTAACCGAACGAATATTTTTGTTCTTGTTTCTATAACAAAAAACATGAATAACTTGAACAAGTAAACCAAAACATGATTAGAAAACCCGAACACTACGTGTTGAGTTGTTTAGATCTTAATGATTCAATTAACGCCCTTAAGATTTCATGTATTTTTAAGACAACTGCATCGTTTTTATAAGAATTTTATTAGAATCTATATTCGTACAATATTTTTAAATTTGTTACTCGTAAAAGCATTAGAATTTTTATAAAACAACATGATGAAAATAGTGTTACCTTTTCTGTTAAAAAATATATAATCTTATTATTTTAATATAATCTAAAGAAAACAAACGGACATAGGATTCCAGTTTTATTATTTTAGGTTTCATACTTTTGTTTATTTATTTTATATACAAGCTTATGAATTTGTAGAACTAAAGGAAGATAACAAAAAATAAAAAAAAAATAAAAAAGATAAAAAAATGAGTAGATTCTTGAAAGAGACAACTAAAAGAAGTGTGGATAGGTATACCTGAACTTAGCTGATATGGCGACTTCATCCAATTAAAATTATTGATTTATAGATAGTTGTAATACTAATTACTACAAACATTTCAGCAGAAAAAGTCATCAATTTTTTGTTAGAAATAGTTTCTTTAATTACTTGAGAGCTTACAAATGATGAAATGGTTAATTTATAATTTTTTTATTTCCTTGTGTTCAAATATAAGTGCCTTTTCATGGTAATGTTTTTTTTAAATATATTATCTTAGTATTATAATAAACAAATATTATTTTTACCAAATATCAATTTGTTTGACTATCATTATCACGTGTCAAATTCTTATACATTATTGACATATATTATTTCTTTATAGTTTTAATTAATTTACTCTCATATTAAATGATATTTAATTCTCTGTTTTATTAAATAAGTACAAATCTAATTACTAATCCTATTATATATCTTTTCATACTAAAAAATAGTTTTAATTAATTACAAAATAATAGATTTTATAATTTAACACAACTCAAGAGCAGTTTACAAAATAATAGTTTTATAATTTTATCAAAATATTAATTCTGTATATCAAACATATGAATTAATATTAGTTTTATTATTATAAGGTAGCTATATGGGACAATAGAAATAAAATAATTATCATTCATTTCTTTTCGTATTTAATTCATTTACCAATTATATTCTTGTTTGTATTTTATTACCTAAAAAAAGACCCTAATAATTGTGACTTAAACCAGATTGATAGATGGATTGCAATTCTAATGAATTAAAAACATGACAAAGCACACCATTAAATAGACAAGAACTCTTGTTATAGAAAGAAGAAATAGGGAGGGCCATCATAGATGCGTATGGAAACAACAATAAAATAAAATAAAATAATAAAAATTCTATTGTGTAGAAACAACAATAGAATAAAATAAAAATTCTATTATTTTTTTTAATACTTAACCTTATGTAGAACCATCTAGAACTTGAGGATTTGATTTAATACTTTCTAGTTAAAAAATTATTGTAAGAAACTTTTCTCAAACAAAACATATCTATGTTAAATTATAACGTTTTATCATTAAAAGCATGGTTTATCATTGTGACCATGACAACTTTGTTGTTACAACAAACCTTAAATAGCTATCTTATATTGATGTGTAGTTTGTTGAAAAGGTTTTGATGTCAAATTAATTTTGCATATAAGAGAACAAAGGGCTTTATATTCCTACTTCTATAGAAGATAAAGACATATTATTGTGTTTTTTGCTCTTTCAACACCCAAAGACTTACCTAAAAAAGACAAAAAAAAAAAACCAATCACATATATTATTGTAACTATTGTAACTATACATTTTATATTGTAAGAGTCCTCCTGTGATTTATCATTTGAATGTGATAATAGATCTCAATTTATGTAATCAGTTTCGGGTTATTTACATGCATGTAAGAGCTGCTAGCAATTTCTCATTATAAGATCAGCTGATATTTGTGGGTTGATTAGTTTATATACCTTAGCTTTATTTATTTATTTTTTTTGAATATTAACCTTCTTGTAGTTTCATTAGACATCTTCTATTATACCACCATCAAATTGAAACAAGGATAAGTCTCAAAAGTCATGCTAATTATGTATCTAACAATAATCATTTTTACAACTTGTGAGAATGTTTTATCAAAATTAATACATTCATGTTAATTATGCCCCTTTAACTAAAATTCAAGCCTTGTATCTTTGAACTTCACCATTAGCTTTATATTTAAATTTGTATGCTAATTTGCATCTTATAGGTTTTTTTACCGAAGGATGATTAACCCAATCCCAAGTGTTAATTTTTGTAAAGTCCCCATTTTGAAGTTCATGGATTGAACCCAATTGATGTCATTATAACTTTTTAAAAGCAAGAAGGTTTGATGGTTTTATATTTTAATTAGATAAGTGAGAATAGTTGACAACTTTTTTAGGACTATACTTGACTTTCCCTTTTATAATATAGCCATACAATGTTTTTTTGGTAACAATATAGTCCTAGAGGAACTTCTTGGTTCAAAAGAGCAACTCCTTAACCCTTTGAAGGGTTAGTCTAATCATTAGAAACTTTTTGCCATGATTTGGTTCACTTTAGTTGTGTGGTCGCTCGTCAAAACTCTTACCAATAGTCTGCTAAAACCAAGGTTGCAAAAGCTGCTAGGCACTCCTAGGTCGGAATAGCTTCTTGGAACGAGTAATCGGGCAGTACTCAGCCCTAGGCGTAGTACTCGGGTAATACTTAGAAAATACTAGACCTGATAACAACTCCTTAGAGCAAGTATTCGGCCTTAGAGACCGACTTTTGCAACAGTGGCTAAAACCAACTAATTTTTTGTCATGACTGAAGATCTCTACACCAACCCTCTCTTATCATGGGGCTTGAAGATATAGGGTCAAAGGTTCAATCAAACAGATCAATTGAAGACCCGAGCTTCAATCGACCAGAAAACTTCAAACAATAGAGTCCATCGAAGGCTGGCTAACACCTCCAATCAAACATTAGAGATTTAGGACAAAAACTTTGAAGAATCAAGTCAATCAAACGGTCATTCCTTCCAATTGAACAGTCAAACTTTAAACAAAGGTGATATTTAATCATCCAGAATCAATCAAAGACTACCCAAAGCTTTGATATCACGTTAACAAGGTATTATCAGTTAGAGATAAATTTGTGTCAACCGGTTCAAAATAAGAAACTAATAACAATCATTTGTTGTAGAAGTAGACTTAGATTTAGGCCATATTGAGAGATGGATTGATATATGATGAATCACCAACAGAAGAAGGAACACCACTCAATTAGGTGAGAGCCATTTTTGGAGAACAACAATCAATAATTGAAGAAGATCGATCGAAAAGCATGCCATGAACATACCACACTTAATTTAAACTTAAACCAACTCTAGCCCTCCAACTAAAAAGATAACGAGTTTTTCGTTTTGATTCTTCTCCTAACGAGTTCAAAAGTTAATTTGAAGGTTCATTTGGGCACGAATTGTATGATCCCTACGTCACCCCAGAATGAAAGCGGTGATCTCGTAGTTCTTCTTGTCTTGTCCGGTATGAAATGAGTGATAACTTGATACGTCTACTATACGACCATTGACTAAAATATGTCTATGGTTAGCTTTCAGGGAAGCCCACGGAACGGTTCTAAATGTCATGGAGGGAATAGCAAAAGTTAGCCTTAAGAAAGTGATTGTCGCATACCACCATGCACTTCTTGATAATGAAATTTTCGGACAACCAATACAAATATTCAGATTGAATCTAATAAGAACCAAATCTAAATCAGGGATAAAATTCATGCTCAAATCATATAAGAGAATAAATATATAAAGTGTATTAAAAGATTCAATAAAAAGAATAACCCATTTTAACAATTATGTATTTTTCTAGTACAAAATAAATAAAAAAACCATTAAATTATTGCATAAAACTATTACCATCATTATCATTGCATCCCATCACTTTGTCTCCTCCACCATTGCATGCTTATCTAGGCCACAAGACTTTTGGTTATTTGATGAGGTCTAAAACAACACAAAGTTTTATTAAGGATTTTTGGTTTAGATTTCTACTTTTAATTTAACAGAAATCCTATGATATACAACCATGCTTGATGTTATCTCTTTTTTTAAAATAAAGATATACTGCTTTAAAAGAAACTTTTAACTCACGTATAAACAAACAAACACAAAATCTACCTCATTATTCAATAGTAATCATAAAAATTGATCAATAAGAGTCATGAGATTTATTCTGATTGATAGTAAATGTAAATCCTTCTTTATTTTATAAAATTTTTGAAGTTAAACATAACACAACTTGATTAATTTGTAACACTAAGAACACACCCAAAAAAATATATATCGCTCTCATTCCAAAAATACCATGCTCTATTAGATGAAATTTTAGGTTTCGTTCAAAAAAAAAAGATATCTAAAGATGAAGTGAATAATATTTATTTAATCACTACATTATAAACATGTATATTACACATGTTAAGTAACTATATTTTATATATAAAATGTTTGAATAAAATATCATACACTTTTAATATTTTAAGATATATACTTTTTCGTTAGAAAAATGCGTGAAAACTATAATTAGTATTATTTATTTCTATTTAGTTAAAAATAGATTAATTTAATAGGAAAAAGGGCCGAAAAATTAGTATGCAATTGCTTTAAAAAATTGATTATGTCTAATTTATTTTTGGTATAAAGACTAGGCTATACAACTTATATATTACATATGTTAAATATACTAAAATTTAATAGTAATTTATAATGATCATTTAAAGACGATTAAACAATTAAATAAAGATAAACAAAATTCTGAATTTAAAAGGTTTGTAAATAAAAATTCAAACGAATTAATAATATGGTTTTCTAAAATAACAAAGTTGACTAAAATGTAAAAGAAAATTGAAGTATAAAATAACTATGCATAATACAAATTTAATTTTTATAATCAATAGAATGTATAAAATTGTGACTTTTCATAGCTGATTGTATATTAAATTAATTTATTTAATTATATAACAACAACGCATAATTATATTTATATCAAATAGATAAAAGTATATTATTGTAATATTTAATAATGGAAGAAAGTGAGAAAATAAGGGTGAAAATGAACTAGAAAATGACCCGTGTCTTTTATTTATTAGGATGAAAAATGGAAAAAAGATTTAGAATAAATCACACGATAAAACGCGCCCATGTATTATTTATTAACTAGTACAAATAAGATAACATGTGATTTATTTCGTTCTAGTGATTTTCATTTTTTAAGTGAGATTTTTTTTTCATTCATTTAAGGAATGAAATATTATCATAGATTGAATATGATGTATTCTATTTTTTTTATTTTGGTTTTGGTTCTCTTTTTAATGTTATGCTTAACATTACGTCTTTGTTCAAATTTGGGTATCTTGATGCCTACTTTTAAGACAATGTATATGCTTATAAGTTTTATGGTGGAATTACATTTGTTTTCTTGACAGATATACTTGTGGATTAAAAACTACTATAACATCTTTTGATATTCATGATCGTATTTTGTTGCAACCGGTGTAACCAACTACTTATATACAATAATAAAAGCAAAATTATAAGAAATTATAATTTCGAAAATAATATTAAAATTTTTATTTATTGAATAAAAAAACAATTCCAAATAATTTATGAACATACATAAATAATTCTCATGATAGAAAAATAAAAAAAATGTATATAATGCAAGAGACAAAATGTGCCCACTACCTTTATTTTGTTTGTTTTTGTTGTTAAATAATAAAGAAAATCCACAATATGCGAATCATTCCTCACAAGTTCTATTCAGCTCACGCTTTCTTCAACATCAATCCCCCCTTTTTCTTCCCAGTAATCAAATCAAACCCTATCACAAATTCCCCTCAATTCTAAATGTGTTTCAAGATCTGATTCAATCTCTCATATCTTTATCTCTAATTTTTCATCTTGAATCTTGTATTTGATGAGATCTGTTTCACCTTTTCTTCTGAAAACCCTAATCAATTTTGAAATGGAAGTAAGTATTTCTGTATAATCCGCAGGGTTTTGCCCTAATTTCGCTTCCTCCATTCATAGATTCGTTGATTTGTTTCTTCTTTGCAAAAATAGTCTCTAATTTTCTATATATTGGGTTTGTGGGTTTGATAGAGCTCTTAGGGTTTTCTTTTGATTTTTCGGTCAAATAAAATTATGTTACCGGCGGCTTTACCGGAATCTTCATTATCGACGGAGGCGTCACCGGAGAGAGGTGATTTATGTAACAATCGCGGCTTTTGGGATCTGAGAGGGGTTCAATGGCGTATTGATTTAGGGGTGTTGCCATCTTCTTCATCTGTCGATGATGTTCGTCGTGTTACCGCAAACACCCGTAGAAGGTATATATAATATGCGTTTAATTTTGCAGGATTTCAAAAATTTGTCACAATTTGATTGGCAATATTATGAAATTATAACGTCTAAACATGTTAATTTGTCCACTAAATGACGGATTAATTCAAAAACCTGGTTAATCTAGTACAATTGGGTGAAAAAAATGTTATTTTTCTGAACTGTACTTGCCAATTTTTTTATCTGCTATTAAAACTATTATCAAGTCTTAAACTCTGATTTAATGTTCAGGTTTTTGTGGTCTGGTCTTTGAATTTGTTAGTGTGGCAAGTATAAATTTTAACTAATATATAATTAGGTGAATGTATTATTTTTCTGAACTGTATTTGCTTATTATCTTGATCTGCTATTAAATCTATTATCAAGTCTGAAATTCTGAATAAATGTTTCAAGTCAGTTGTGTTTTGGTGTCTGAAGTTGTTAGTGTGTTTAATGTTAATTTATCAAGTAATTCCTGATTTAACCTTTTTTTTTTAATTTTTTTAATTTTTTTCTGGTTTGATTGGCTTCCAGCTATGCAGCTTTAAGAAGAAGGCTCTTGATTGATCCACTTATACCCAAAGATGGAAGCAATTTTCCTGATCTTGTTATGGACAATCCATTATCCCAAGACCCTGGTAATTTTTTTATATTTTTGGCTAAATAATAGCTTGTTCTTATTTCAATCATATCCTTTACATATTTAGAACCAACATATGTGCAATAGAAGATAGCTTATCAAATATGATCATAGGTTGTACATGTGCATTGAATTAATGCTAATAAATTTTCGTTATTTGGACTTGTTATTGATACCGCGATGATGCAATAATGTTTAAACAGATAGTATGTGGGGCCGTTTTTTTCAAAAAGCTGAGTTAGAGAAAATGGTTGACCAAGATTTGTCCCGCCTGTATCCTGAACATGGAAGCTACTTTCAGACTCCTGGATGTCAAGGAATGTTAAGAAGAATTTTGTTACTTTGGGGTATTAGTCATCCGAACTATGGGTACAGACAAGGTAAAATATTAATATATATTTTAAGATTATTTCTCACATGAGCTAATGGTTATGACACATGATTAGTTTAAATGAATGGTTAAGAATTATTCCTGGTGGTTAAGGCGCCTCCCCTCTATCCTTGATGTGAAGGATTATAATCCTGCTGGATGTAGTATTATGAGTAGGTTCTGATTTGTGCATGTGTGTTCATGATTTCTTGAACAATAAGGGGTTTCACGGTATGTCACTTGAAGTTGCAGATATCATTTCTTAATGTTTGGAAATTAATTATTTTGGTAAGTTTGTGGTCAAGTTGGTTTAAGTTCCATGCTAGCTGCAACAACATTGGTTATCAAAGAGCATATTTAGGTAATTAGGTTGTCTATACGATCATTCATATAACTTCTGTTTGAGAGATTTGTGCTTTATTGCATATGCCTGTCCTTTTTATTTTTTTCATAAATGTCCTTTTTAATCATTATATTAGATGATCACTTTTGTACCACACAATTAAAATGTTACATCTCATGTCTTGGGCACAAAAATGAAATGAAATTCTATATATAGTCCATTAAATAATGAATATCTAAACTTTATATATATTTTTGCAATTTTATGATGCACTCATTTTACATATATTGACCAATATGTTATTTTTTACAGGAATGCATGAACTCTTGGCTCCTTTATTATATGTTCTCCAGGCCGATGTGGAGCGTCTTGCTGCAGTGCGAAAATTATACAAGCATTACTTCACTGATAATTTTGATGGCCTCAATTTTGACAACACTGATACTGCCTATAGATTAAAACAAATAGCTCGACATATAGAAGATAATAATGAAATCCAAGAAGATCAAGTAAAGTTTAACAATCTTGATGAACTTGATCCCAAGATACAATCCATTATTTCATTTAGTGATGCTTATGGGGCTGAGGGCGAATTGGGTATTGTTTTGTCTGATAAATTCCTGGAACACGACGCCTATTGTATGTTTGATGCTTTAATGAACGGTTCTAATGGTGTGGTTTCAATGGCTAGCTTTTTTTCTCCGTCCAATGGGGCACAAAATGGGTTGCCACCTGTAATTGAAGCATCTTCTTCATTGTACCAGTTACTAGCCATTGTTGATTCATCACTCTACACTCATCTAACTGAGCTGGGAGTTGAGCCACAATACTTTGCTCTTAGATGGTTAAGGGTTCTTTTCGGGCGTGAGTTTGCTCTAGAGGACCTTTTGGTAATTTGGGATGAAATCTTTTCGTTTGACAACAGTAGACTGAATTCCAAAAATGACCCTGAAACAAATTTTGAAGTTCTCAGTTCATCCCGTGGGGCTTTTATTGCAGCAATTGCTGTTTCAATGATACTTTATATTCGATCATCTATTCTTGCCACTGAAACCGCCACTTCTTGCCTCCAAAGATTACTAAGCTTTCCACAAGATGTAAATTTGGGAAAATTGTTGAAAAAAGCTAAATCCTTAGTAACAGTTGCTATTGAGACTATGAGATCTACCCCACCTCAAATGTATAGTGACGGGCCCCACCATGAACGGTCTAAATCAATGGGCTTTAAAAATCACATTTTGTCATCTGATGCAGCTGCTCCCAGAAATTCGTTAAGTGTGGTGCGTGATAGCTACTGGGAAGAGAAATGGAGGGTTTTGCACAAAGAAGAAGCACAAAAACAAGCCAACCCACATAAGCATAGTCAAAGTCAACGTAAAGGTTGGTCTGAGAAAGTGAAGTTGCGGTTGTTGAGAACAGAATCTGACCCGTCTTCTTCAAAGGTGTATAGTGAAAAATCAGGCCCGTCTAAACGTCATGTCAGGAGAAATTTGTTGGATGATTTAGCCCGACAACTTGGATTAGAGGAAGAAACTGAGAATGAAAAGGTAGTTTGTGAAAATGGTGGCAGTGAAGAGAACTCTTCTATCTTCTCTGATCCACCGAGTCCAATTGATATTGTTCATGATAATAATAATGACCGTGAAAATGACAGTGAGCAAAGTAGTGTTGGTTCAAATTTACTAGTTGATGAAAATGATCTGGATCTTGAGCCTAAGCCCGACACCGAGCCAATCATTGAAGCAGATTCAAGTGACGTTGTCAGAGAAGTTGAAACTGAGCCCGACCTGGTTTCTGATGGCCCAGAAGATGCTATGCCTTTGAAGGGTGTAGAGAATGAAGATTCTGTGGGGAAGTCGGGTTTAAATTTGAAAGAAAGGATAATTTTATCAGGAAAGCAGTGGTTTTGGAAGTTTGGAAAAAACAATGGTGATGGTTTGTTGGAGACACGCGGTGATTCTACAAATTCTTCTGTCATGGGGCGTGATGAGAAGAGTGAAGGGGCGTCAAATGTAACAAGCAGCAAAGGGGAAGTGAACCAAAACAAGACTTGTTCTTTGAAAAATCTTGGTCAATCCATGGTGGAAAATCTTCAGGTATGATCATAACCAATCCTTGGTTTAAAAATGTGCATGTTTAGGAGCACATAATGTGTTGATGCGTGATGAGGTCACATCGCTGCAGTTGATCGGATATGATTCCATGATGTGCGCATCAAGAGCGCATAATACTCTGATGTTATTAGATCTGTGATCCGCTTGATGCAACGTATCATGCAGTTGACTCCTTTTTGAAAAAACTATATCATCAATTGCACTGGCTCTGAGTTTTCAAATATTATTGAACATATCAATTGAACAAATTCTAACCCATCAATTGACCATATCTTACCATCGATTGAGCAATAGGTTTTAGTAGTTGAACAAATTACACTTCGTGCATTTTGAAACCAAAATCCAGCCAGTAATTATTTATATTTTTTTTATTCAAGATTTCAGTTTTCATTGATTAAACATTGCATGCATGCAGGTAATCGAGTCGGTGTTCCAGGGTGAAACGGGTCACGCAGATAACTTGTCGAAGAAAGCGCTGGTAGACAGAGGACAAATGACAGCCATGGCTGCCCTGAAAGAGCTTCGGAAAATCAGCAATATCTTATCAGAAATGTGAAATTTGTGTAGTGTATATATATTCTTGGTACTTGTTTTTTTTTTTTTTAAACATCATCATCTTGAGAGTGTCTTAACCCTATAATAAATGATGCTCATGGCTTCCTGTTATGGCCACTCTTAAATTTTTAGAATAAATTCATTTATGTACCGAAAGATTGTCTCTAAATGTAGATATATATATTCAGATTATTTTGTGCCCTGGAATTAATGATATCATGATCTTGCAGTTCTATATGAACTAATCTGTTTAAAATAATCAGGTCGTGTGAAGTTTACTGAATCTTTTGCTTAAAGCTTTATTTTTATGATGCTATATAATCAACTATGATAGAAATCTGGTGTATTACCCGGTTCAAATAAAAAATAAATAAATTGTAAATAGTAATTGATAATTCAAGGTTATAAATTGACTGAATAATTTTGCTAATGATAAACAAAAAATTTGAATCATGTAACAATACATATGAGAATATAATAAAAAATGACGCGTGTTATCTTATTTAACAAGCAAGAGTTGTAAAAAAAATGGAGTTTGAAACATAAAATAGCATAGGTTTCTTTATTTCCTTATTTATTTATTAGCATAGAATATAATTTTTGAAATGGAATTCCTTCACAACAATCAATATTAACTAAAATTTATAATTCCTACCTTTTCTTATTAATCAAAGCAATTGCTTCAAGCGTAAACAAAAAATTTATGATTTGCGTAGAGAAAGAGCAATATACTTTGACAAATGAACTGATTTGTTAAAACTAATAACTTTAAACATAAGTTGCTTTCAAATTTTACTTTGACAAATAAAATAATTTTATAAAATGTATAACTTGAAAGGACGAGTCATCTTTACAAATCTTCAACCATGATGACACAAACACCATCGAGACCCTGATGTTGATCCTTGATCAATACTAATTAGTCTTTTAACGTCGCACCACTTCGGAGCTGATATGATTTTTATTTGAACCGGGTATATGAAATTTGTTTGTTTACTCCTATAGTAATTTTTTTTGTCATTTTAGCTCCTTGATTTATAAAAAATATCGTTTTACGTTGATGTAATTTAACCCGCGCCGCACCGGGGGTGTATTGTGGTTAAATCTTTGTAGCTTGTGATAACAAATAAATGTTTAGAATTTGAAAAAAAAAAAAAAAAAACGAAGACCTAAAATTATAAAAATGATAAATAGTGAGGGTTATAGATCACAAAAAAGAAACCTACAAAAATTCTTTAAAAAAACAAAAATAAAATTGTAAAAATAAAATAAAAAAACATAGTCAGACTTATTATGTCCTCTTATGTCATTGTGAGTGAAGAAGGGATCTCCCTCCATATACAAACTGCACCGACATCGACCACCGAAAAACCTCAAATTGCTCATTACTAATCATTAACTCCTTTCTAATTTTATTCTATGAACCAAAAGTCAACCTCTCTTCCTATTCATCTTCCTACAAACTAATTCTGGAAATTAACTTAAAATCCGATTCAAGGTGACTTGGACCTTGGTCACTTTTGATTATAAAAATGTTTAAATTATGGTGAGGGTTATAGATGTCAAAGAAAATGGATTAGTTTGGATAAACAATTGTAGTATAATAGGTTGAAATGGGTAACATCATAATATTGAGTGGTTGAGATGGGTAACACTTAAATACAACGCGAGTCAAGACTGGTAACAAAAAAATTATGTAAATGCAATAGATTCAAACATTTAAGAATGATTAATAAATATGAGATGACTAAAAATACAAAAACTATTTGTTTACTTATAAGACATCTTAAGTTGGATTAAATTGTTTTTTAAGAATAATCCATAACTCCTTCTGATTTTGTCTAAAACCAATTTTGCCTCATAATTTGAGATAAGATCTTGGTTTTAAAAAGCTTGACGCGCTTTGAGGCGTTTAGACCTCAAATACCAAGGCAGAAGGCATGAGCCATGAGGCGAGCACCTCACGTTCATGAGGCGTTGCTCTGTATATAACAAAATAAGTGCCGTTCAAAAAAAATAACAAGATAAGTTTTATCTACAACTAAAAGATGTATTTGTCTTGTCTTTTTAACATATTGGGTTTTTTTTTATCATACAAATCATAATGAATCTCTAATCCCATTGTTTTACATAATTCCTACATACCCAACTGCTGATAAAAGATTCATAAAACACTGCCTCAAGGCCCTGAAGCATAGCTTTAACCTACTTGCACCTCACGCCTCAGGCGCTATTTTTAAAACCAAGGGTGATATTTTTAAAAATTGTTAACAGTTATTTAGAAAGAAACAAAACATTTACAAGACATCATTATAGAAGTAAATAAATAAATTAAAAACAAAAAAAAAAAACAAAAAAAAACCCTGCTTAAGAATATAAACTTTACATTAGTTACCAAAAGTATAATAATACGTCTTTAACAAGTTCATTTTACGCAAACTTCCAAGATGATGATGATGATGATGTAGCATCATTGCTACGTGATTGTAAAATCCTCTGCATCCAATTTACTTTGTTGATAATTTCTTCAAGATCAAGTAGGGCTGCTTCCAGCGTGTGCTCACGCATTACATTCAACGCTCTTTTCTCTTCCTCGTCTGCTGCTACTGCATCTTTTCTTATTTTCACATGTAAACTCGAACTACTCTCTGATGATTCCATTAGATCACCATTAGTTTTCACATTTTGCTCACTATCTCCGTCTCCCTCTGCTGCTGATACGCGAGTGGTGGAAGATGCATTCACAGGTGAAACTGCTGCTGCATGCTCAACTTCCAAATCCATGCCTAAAACATTTTGTACAATTAAATATTACCAACTGCCAACAAAATAAAGATTATCATTGATAATCCCTTCACATTTATATATACATATCATTAAGACCACCAAATGCAATGTTTGCAGTCATTTACAAACCAACCACTTGGTTCTAACAAAAACTTACCTCTCAGATTAAAACATCAACGTATTTACTTTACCTTGATTTGTTGGAAAAATTAGATGCGCATCACATGAAGTCTGACCTTCCTGCATGCAGGCACATTACATCAATTTTAAAAGAAATATTAAAAAAAATATGCAACTGAAATTAAAATGGGATTTGGATGCAGGTTTTAAAACATACACCAAAAGGTTGTGGAGTTTTTTTCCAAAAGGGTGTTGGTGTGAAAATTATTTACCAAAATGGGTGATCTGAAAAATATTAACAAAATGGGTGTTTTTCACTTATTTCTTTATTTTTAACTAATTTATTAAACCATAATACCATTTTCCTATTTTTTTAATCAATTCACTTTAGTCTCTTTAGTGTTTCTATTTTGATGGAATAAAAAAAAATTATAATAAACTAGTTAAAAAATAAAGAAATAAGTGAAAACACCCATTTTGGTAAATATTTTTCAAATCACCCATTTTGGTAAATAATTTTTCCATCAACACTTTTTTTGGGAAAAAACTCAAGTTGTGGATTCTAGCCTTGCCTAAGGAAAAAATTATCCTAGAAAATTGTAGGAATTGCCATTTAAAAACGAAAAGATAAAAGCCTTTTTTCTAGTTTTAGCACCAACTCATATCAGCAAGGAAAAAAAACACCTAACAAGCGTCCAAATTCAGACCTCATACTCTGCTTTTTACTTAATACTTTCAACCATAATGGCAGTTGAGTATATGTAATTTTTTTCAGTTAAGGACCACTGTGCTTGAAGCATTTTTCGTACTTACGTATGTTTAATCTGAAGGGTTAAGACTTAAGGTATGTTGACAAATACCTACTATATTTTGTTTAGGTCCAACTCACTATAATTGGTACCCAGGTGGGAATCCGAGCAGATTTTGGCTGAATCTTGTGGTATCCAGATCCTCACAACCATCATAATCGTCTTTTCATTTCAGACCCAGCCGTTTGCAATTAAAAACTATCCTCCTGTTTGGAACCCTACTTTTCAGAATTACAAGACTCAAGTTTCCACAAGGTTCATCCGTTCATTACTAATTGTTATGCTATAGTTTCGTTACAGATCCTGCTGCTTGTACAGGTACTTCAGCAACTCAAACTTTTGACTATGTATGTACTAGGTGAAGCTGGTATCCTCAAAATCAGATTAAGAAACTCAAGAAAAATCAGAACTTTATTGAATCAAATTGAGGTACAATTAACCCTAAAATCTTAACCCCTATTTATAAGAAAACCAACACCTAAAAAGTCAAACTATTATCCCTAATAACCTGCTGAAAACAAACAAACTAATTTAATCTAAAACATAACTATCAAATAATCAAAAACAGCCCCTGAACTTGTAAACTTGATCAAGATTAATCCAACAATCTCCTCTTTAATCTTGATAAGAACCATTCTTCAAAGCAATGCTGGTCCATCCTCCCCTTGAACTCTAGTTAAGTTTGTCTCCTCTTTTTCATTCCAATTAGGACATTCATATGCAAAATGCCCATACTTACCACACTCATAACACTTTAGCTCACTTTTGTCTCTAAAACCTCCACGCCCAATGCCTCTTCCACGTCCATTCTCTCCTCTACCACTCCCTCTTCTATATCCCCTACCATGGTCACCATTGTTATACCCACGACCTTGACCATACTTTTCAAAACTAGGTTCCTTTGGCTTTGACCTTTCTTGCTCTTCACCTTTAGCCATTAACAACTTCTCTTGATCACTTTCTTTCTCATCAAGGTCTTTAATCCTTGATTCCTTTCTTCATATGCTTTCAATCTACCCACGGCCTCTTCAAAAGACATAGTCTCAAGATCCGAGTACTGTTCAATTGAAGCTACAATTTGCAAGAACTTCTTTGGAGCTGAATTTAGTAGCTTC
Source organism: Mikania micrantha (assembly GCA_009363875.1). Classification (NCBI taxonomy): domain Eukaryota; kingdom Viridiplantae; phylum Streptophyta; class Magnoliopsida; order Asterales; family Asteraceae; genus Mikania; species Mikania micrantha. The sequence continues at coordinate 48,429,009 of CM018693.1, forward strand.
CTTACCACAACTTCATCTTCCAAATTTGATCCAAGGCTCTTGAACTTTGTAACTATTCCACTAAGTTTGCCCGAGAATTCATCCACCGATTCACCTTCCTTCATCTTCAACATCTCTAATTCGGATCTTAAAGTTTGGAGTCTTGCCTTTTGAACTCTATCAGCCCCTAAATATCTCACACGAATTGCTTCCCAAACATCCTTTGCAAGTCTATGCTTTGACACTTGAAGCAAAACATCTTCGGGTAGAGTTTGAAATACAAAGGCTCTTGCCATTAAGTTCTTCCTAGCCTCGACCGCTCCTCCTGTCACCGGATCAACGGCTTCCCACAATCCATATGCTTGTAGAATAGATTCCACCATGATTGACCAGCTTGTGGGGCATTGCAGTGGTATATCTCCTTGATTTTCAGCCTGCACAATTGTACCAGCACCTCCAGCTCCTTCTGCCATCTCTTTTACTCTCCACACAGGATTAAACCACACAGATTTCAACGATCTGATCCACACAGGTTATCTCCTTCTTCTGCTCACACCACACAGGTCTTTAACAGCCACACAGGCTGTTGTGTTCACACTATTCCACACATGTTACTTACCACGCAGGTTGATTATACTTGTTCCACACAGGTTCCTTTGGCACACCCAGTTCTCCTTCCACACTAATCTCCTTCTACACCACACAGGTTGTCTCTCCTTGTACCACGCAGGTTGCTTTCCTCACCACAATTCAAATCTCACAGCCTCCAGACTTGATTTCGACCATAACCCAGTCGAGTTTACTCCAATCGATTTCTTCACAAATCCCAGACAGCCCCTATTGAAAAAGAAAGAAAACTCACGGCTTCCAAATCCACGTTCGAGACTGACACAATTGAATTTTGTCACAACCGAGATATTTACTGTTCCCAAATGACCCAATTGAAGCCCCTCTCAGATTTCGATCAATCTAACTTCGAGCACTCCAACCTAAATCACACAGGTTCCAATCGATTTTTGATTTCCTAGGGAGAACCTTTGATTTCGTCGTTTTCTCGCCTGGAATCACCCTTCGATTTAGTCGCCTACTCGCCTGGAATCAATCTTCGATTCAGTTGCCTAAAACGAGCCCTTCAATGGTCGACGGTATGAGCTTGACTAGCTCTGATACCAATTGAAGCTGGTATCCTCAAAATCAGATTAAGAAACTCAAGAAAAATCAAAACTTTATTGAATCAAATTGAGGTACAATTAACCCTAAAATCTTAACCCCTATTTATAAGAAAACCAACACCTAAAAAGTCAAACTATTATCCCTAATAACCTGCTGAAAACAAACAAACTAAATTAATCTAAAACATAACTATCAAATAATCAAAAACAGCCCCTGAACTTGTAAACTTGATCAAGATTAATCCAACACTAGGGGTGTTCACGAGCCGAACCAAGCCGAGCCAGGGGTCAGCTCGAACTCGGCCTAGGATTTAAACCGAGCCTGAAATCTTGGCTCGAACTCGACTCTTTTTTAACTGAGCTGGCTCGGCTCGGCTCCTTTATGGCTCGGTTTTACATAAGAAATTTAATATTTGAATTGAATTCACCTCAACTCGGCTCGGTTCGATTTTGGCTCGTTTTTTACATAAGAGAATAGGCATGAATATGTAGAACTAGGAATTAATAATATGACTTATGAATTAGGAATTAGTGAAGCACGTGAGAATTGAGATTCATTTCGTATATCTGTCCACTTTTATTTTATTTTATTTTTTTAACATAATTACAAAATAACACTAAAGTATATTTATTAGTAAAAGTAACCCTACAGTTTTATATTTTAGTATAGCATGTTGTACAAACGAGCTAAGCCACGAGCCGAGCAAGCCCTGGCTCGGACTCGGCTCGGTTACAAAACGAGCTGGCTCGGTTTCAAACGAGCTTTATTCGAGCCAAGCTTTATCCGAGCTTTTTCTGAACGAGCTACGAGCCGAATCCGAGCTTCGAGCTTTTTGGACAGCCCTAGTATGTACCCGTTCCATTACCAAAAGAAATTAAAAGTGTCTACCAACTCTCTCTTACGGGTGGCATATGTTAAAATGTGGTTTGAGGGGCAAGGACTGACTATCAATAATCATCTCACAAAAAAGGTTAAAGGTATATATGTGTCCAATCATGATAGCGTGAACGAATCGATTCCTGGTTTTTTCTTATACACACTGATGTGTGGGTCATAGTTGGCTTGGTTGTACTTCAGATTTCACTAATTTGTAACATTCATTGATGATTATTCTCAATATAGTAATAATTCAGAATTGTTACTATATTGAGTGACTTTATGGCCTTAAGTAATAAAGTGGCCTTAATACTCAAAAACTGCTATGGTTGACATCATAAATTGACATGAAAGCTTCGACGTCTCTTTATGATCTTAGGAGAACTTACTACAGAAAATATTGCTATGGTTATCACTCTCCAAAGACATTCATGAATCATGATCATATAATGTTCTCTTTAGTATAGCTCAAGAATAATTTGTTCAAGCATTATTTATCAAACCAATAATTTGGGAACACAAAGATACCTAGAGTCAAGACTCAGATGAATGTATAAACAAGTGCTTCCATAAATTCAATGAACTTGAAGTTTCATATCAAAAGATGGAGTTCAACATACATAAAACTTAAATATCCTTCTTGTAGATAGTGAGTTAGAGGAAAATACTGGAGACAAGTTGGGTAGATTTAACTATCTTGCAATAACTCAACTAGATGTTGAGGTGAGTGTAGCGAGCAAGCTTCAAAACTCTTCATGTAGCTAATACCCTCTCCTCGTCATGGCGTTGTGCTTTGAAATTTAATGATCAGTTGTGGTCCATTACTGATCATGAAATTCACCTAAAATGGGCTTTTGCCCTCTATGCTTTGCACAAGCCCACACGCTAATACCAGACTTGAGCTAGAAATTGATAAGCCTCCTTGGAAGTCTTATACACGTGCGAGAGCTCGAATCACGTACTCGAAAGTAAGCTAGAGGGTTAAAGAGCTGGTGTTTGAACAATTGTTACAAAAAATTCTTCAAAATTTTGGTTAGATTAAGATGAGTTGTATGAAGCCCAACCATTAGACTGCTTTTGGGCTAGTACGTGTGCTTGTGTTTATATCTTTAAAACCAAAATATTATACTATGCCTTAGTTTATGTGTATAAATCATTGGGGTCTTAAAAAAATGGGCATTACTATAACAAACAAACAAACATCCCAGTATGTCCCACTATTCAGCAGGGTCTGGGAGGGGCAGGACAAAAACAAACCTTACCCTTATCCTAATGGGATAAAGAGGCTTCTTCTAGAGAGACCCCTTTAAATACTATGAGCTTGGTTTTAAAAAGCTCGAGGCGCTCCGAGGTGTTTAGACCTCAAATGCCAAGGCATAAGGCATGAGGCGTTGCTCTGTATATAACAAAATAAGTTTTATCTACGACTAAAACATGCATTTGTCTAGTCTTTTTAACATATTGGGCTTTTTTTTATCATGCAAACCATAATGAATCTCTAATCCCATTGGTTGCCTCACGCCTCATGCCTCAAGCGCACCTTAGGCGCTATTTTTAAAACCAAGACTATGAGGTGTCTTGAAAAGGGTCTTAATGCCATAAACTAAAGGAATAGGTTCGAAGATACATCTGGAGTAATGACAATTTTTAAAAGAAGTTATGTTTTAAAGAAATAAATGTTTGAAATCACCTTCGTGAGGATGCAAAGTTGAATTTAAAGAAATAAATGTTTATGTCATCCTCGTATGCATGCAAGGCATTTATGACGCTCTCAGATGGAAGCAAAATGTTTTTCATCATCCTTGAGTGCATGCAAAGACAAATAAGTCACCCTTAGATGAGTGAAAAATGTTTTTAAAAATACTCGAAGGCAAATATAAAATGTTTGTACCCAAAATAAATTCACGGTCACATTCGTAAAGAAATGCCTGGGAGATGCCAAGTAACGTCATGGCAACAAAAATTAGTAGTCGTTGATCAAGTACTCGAGATGAACTTTACAATTGTACAATTAGGGTATTAAAGTGGTCACGACTGCTCTTGGACAACAGTGAATGATCCTATAAGACGAGACAAGCTGCTTGTGATATACTTTGCATGTTTAAAGTGATGCATTTGTTCTTTTGTATTAATTCTTTGTCAAATGAGCTTCATAAAATTTTAAGGGTATGATTTATAAAAAGAAAAGAGAGTACAGCAAAATTATCTTAGAAGTTAGAACTCACCGGTGTAAGCTGATTATTTAGCATGCTCATCGGGGCAAGGTACTCGAGCCTCAAGTAGTTGATGCAAGGGCACGTAGCATGACAGCCATAGAAGGGCTATTGGCTCAAGATTTTGAAGACTAGCTTTAGCTAAATTTCGTATCATCACTATCATGTACAACACATTAAAATGTAATTGGGTTTACTTAATTATATAAGCATAATGTTTATATTATGCTGGCAGTTGAGTAGTCTATGCATAACTATAGCACTCATAAATAAATACAGTTAAGTGGCATGTCCTGGGAAACGGGCATCAAAACACACAAGGCCTAATGCTAAAATTTAAAGAATATATAATCAAAAAGAGACATAAAGGGTGTGATATATATATATATATATAGAGAGAGAGAGAGAGACAGAGAGAGAGAGAGAGAGAGAGAAGGTACCATAGCAGGCAACGACCAGCCTTCTGTTTCGGACCAGTCTAAGGATGGGCGCAAATCCTTACCATGTGCTTTATGTCGTCTCTCTTTCCTTTTCCCTTCTCCTACTGGACGCAATGGCAACTCGATCTGCAAAAATTGCATACAGCACATATCACATACACAGTATATTTGCTTCAGGGCATGATAATTCACGCATCATTAACAATAAAATAATAGGGGGGTTATTATTCTCTTCAACATTAATCATAGTTGTCAAAAGTCCTCGGGCGCTCGTCTAGGCGCATGAAAGACGCCTCGTGGCAGCCTAGGCGCAATCAAGTGACTTTCGGGTGAGATTCCGGCAAAATTTTAGAAAATCCAGCTAAATTTTGGAAAATCCAGTAAAGATCAAAAAACAAATTAACCATAAACTAGTCTAAAACAACCATAAAAAAGGTTTTTATATTTTAAAAAACTCTACATAGCTAGATTATTAATTTTTTTATAGTATGACTTTATATATATTTTATAGACTTTTAAGCCTAAAAGATGTAAAACATCTAAAAATGGTAATTTAATACTATGCGCCTAGTTTAAAAAAGCCCTGGCTTTTTTTGCGCCTTACGCCTAGGCTCAGGGCTTGGCTTATGCGCCTTGTGTACGCCTTGAGCCTTTGACAATTATGACATTAATAGATAAGAGTCTTGGCAAAAGCCAACTACATACATAAATCTACATTTCAAGACAAGCATCTTGCTACCTCTTGCTCTTTCTTGAAAGTGGCTATTATTATAACAAAAATTTCAGTCTGCATACAAGTGGCTATCAATTCAGCAAATTCACCTCCTCTATTAAACTTTCAATCTCAAGGGCAGAGTCGGGTTTGATAGGCAACCACCTGTGGATAACCCACTTGCGGATATGGGTAGTCATGAACCAGTAATTTCACCTGATCCAACTGGTCATGTGGGAAGCACGTGGGTTAGCCTAAGTCAATCCCTCTGAATTGCTTCTCAACTTAGCAGCTTTCACGTATTTTAATATTTTTAATTGTCTTTATTATTTTCCTTATTTCATCTAATGTTTTCTCAGTTAGTTTTATTTTCCCTAAAATGTAGTTTAGTGGAGTAGTTGGTTATTTTCATTTGTATGTAATCCAGAATGATGGAATGAAAGATCAGTTTTTGATTTCTTTTCAATACTGTTACTTGTTCGAGTAGAGTTGTTTTTCCATTGCTATTTTAGTTTGTGGCTAGACTAAAGGGTATCTTGGAAACCGACTTGAATTCTCGTGGTGTGTCTGTAACGAGATTTGATTCAAGTGGTAAAGTTGTCGAATCGCTAGAGTGGTGTTAGTTGTATCTCATGTGGTTTGCCGTCCGTTATTTGCTATTGTTGTTGGAATTCGGGTACTATCGAAGCTCCCGGCTATCAGGGTTACTAGTCACAGAAACGCAATTACTAAAACTAGCAAAACTTTTCAAAATTGATCAAAGCATGTTGAAAATTCCCTTATAATAAATTACAATTCTTGCCTGCATTATTAGTCGGTAAAACTTCCTGTCTTAGTTGGTACTTTATACTATAAAAAAACAAACAAAGTAAACCATTTGGGTTACCAGTTTCTCATGAGTAGAACACTTGAAAAACATAAATGCTATGCCTAAAACATCTTTTTATAAAAACTTGAAAAACATAAATGCTATGCCTAAAACACCTTTTTATAAAAACTTGAAATTAATGAAAATCTTGCACGTGGTTGTAAGAATCGGCCTAGTCGGCCGATTAATCGGGGATTAAACGCTAGCCTGGTTGGGTTTTAGAGAAGAAACCCTTTAACTAAATATGGGCCTTACATTTGGAATCTTGATAATAAATAAGTGGTTCACATTAAAGTTGAATAATAAATTGGGTTTTAAATAAAAAATCAATTTTAATGTGTAACGACCCATTTTGGGAAATATTAAAATATAATATAATTGACGTAAAATTATTTGTATTTTATTTCGGTGGGTGTTTTAATAATAATTGGGGTATTAGAATTTTGGTTAGTTATACTAGTTAAATGTTATAAAAGTTTGAGGGGCCAAAAGTGTCAATTGGCAAAAGATGTAAATTGGAAGAGATAAAACTTTGACTATGGTCAAAGTTCATATTCTCGTCTTTTTTTTTGTGTGTGTCGTTCAAGAGGAAGAGAAGAAGGGAGAAAACCCTAAAAACCCAAGAATGATCAAATTGAGGGTTGATTTGTGGGTGGAACTTAAAGATAAGAGTAGATTGGAGTTCTTCTCTCTTCAAACTACAACAAGGTATGAATTTTTGGGTGTTTTTGGTATAAATTTCGTGGGTCTCACATGGGGTATGAGTGGGGTATGGTGAAATACGAAATTTGGGTGTTTGGAGGGTCTTAAATGTTGTTATTCTTAGTGATAATCATCTAAGAACAACTTTTTGATTGTTTTCTTACATGTTGTTGTAAGATGATAAATGGGGTTTTGTAAGGTTCATGAGGTATATGAACTAGGTGGTTAAATTTGGTGTTAAATTGTTGGGTGTGATGATTTCATGGAGTTTTTGTAGTTTGTTGGTGAAAATAATGAATTTGTTCATTTAGAAACCAAAATGGAGTTTTATAGAAGTGTTATTGGTCAATGATCATAAGCAAATAAATATATGCATATGAGGTGTTTGATGAAATGCCAATTAAGGTGTTTTACTTAAAAATGAGTTTTTAAGTTGTGGTGGTATGAAATAAGCATATATATGATCATAAATGGTGAATTGGGTGAGAATGGATCATTTGGGTGTAAATTAGATAAAGTGGTGATAACGGGTCAAGTAGGTTGAAAGAATGTGAATATGAATTACATGTACTGAATATAGTTGTGTGTGTAATACAACTAGGTAGTGGTGGTGAAAGTCAAGGAACAAGTCAAAAGCTTGGGAAAGAACATGATTTTGATGGTGTTCCTACGGGCTAAGGTGAGTAACCTACTCACTAAATATGCAACCATAAGTCATATTTGTGTTGGTGTGTTGGTGTTGAATGTTGACTACTTGATTTATGTCTTGTAGTATTTGGTGAATGTTATGTGTTAAATCTATAAAAGTCAATGTAGGTGGAAACTACATTGCTTTGATAGATTATGAAGTTTTGGTGTTGGTGTTAAAACATGGTAGTTTGTTATTGTGTATGTGGAATATGCATTGATGGGATGAATTGGTGTTTAACTTGACAATGTATGTGGAATATGCATTGTTGGGATGAATTGGTGTTTAACTTGACAATGTATGTGGAATATGCATTGTTGGGATGAATTGGTGTTTAAATTTACAATGTATGCGTGAGAATTATGATTGCTAAGGTAGTTATATACCTAAGACCACATATAGTGGCAATAGGAGTGTTTGACTTAAATGTTGACTATTTGTGGTGAGTCTTGTTGTGAATGTTATGTTATAATTACATAACATAATATGGTTTCATTAAGTGCTTGATAACAATTGTTGAAATTAGTCAAACTGGGTGATTGACTAAATTGTTGGAATTAGTCAAACTTGGGTGATTGACCAAATTATTGAAATTAGTCAAACTTGGTGGTTGACCTATTGTTGAAATTAGTCAAACTTGGTGGTTGACCTATTGTTGAAATTAGTCAAACTTGGTGGTTGACCTATTATTGAAATTAGTCAAACTAGGTAGGTGACCATTGTTGAAATTAGTCAAATTGGGTGATTGACCCGTTAGTGGCATCAACTTGTGTGTCTTTGGTGATTAAATTGGTGTATAATTGGTGTATGTACGAATTTTGTGTTTGTTGATCAAATTGGTGTATAATTGGTGTATGTGTGAATTTGGGTGTTTGGTGATTAAATTGGTGTATGATTGGTGTTGACAATAACATGCAATAGGTGTTTAAATTGCTTAGTTATTGTGATTTGATAGGCATGTATGTGGTGTGAAAGAATAAGAATGATTCACAAGAGGTGTGAACTTCTTATTCGATGTTTGACCAAAATTGGTCAAACAATTCACAAGAGGTGTGAATTGGGAATAGGTTGAATCACAAGTATTGTGATCTTCCTATGGTGAATTTATGGAGTTTAGGTAAATCACAAGTGGTGTGATTACCTACTTCGGGAATCCTTGGTGAAAAAATGATGTCTTAAAGGATTGGGTAGAAATTGACCAAATTTGGTCAAACTATTCACAAGAGGTGTGAATGTGGAATGGGTTGAATCACAAGTGGTGTGATATTCCTATGGTGAATTTATAGAGTTTAGGTAAATCACAAGTGGTGTGATTACCTACCTTGAGAATCCTTGGTGAAAAATGAGGTCTTAAGGGAATTGTGAGAAATTTGACTTTTAGTGGATGGTTTCATGTTCTAACACTTTATTGGTGTTTTAAAGTGCTATGAATAGGAATTTAATGTGTTGAATATATTGTTGTGGTTGTGCAATTTGAAATCTTTGGTGAAAAGGGATGAGGGGGGGAACAAAGAAAGTTATGTATATGGAAGCAGTTCTGACATGACCATGTTCCCCTGGAACACACCCATGTCATATCTGCACATCAGATTTTGAAAACTTTCTGACATGACCATGTTCCCTCGGAACACGCCCATGTTGCAACTGTATCTTTGAAAATGTCATAAATTGACTTATTTCATCTTTGATGAGGATTCTACGGGTAAATCTAATTTGTTTGGGTAAGAAATTGGAGATTTAAGGGGTTTTGGGTGAAAACGACCCGTTAGTAAATCGTTTTGTGTTCGGGTTGAATAATGTTTCTAAATTGTGTTTGGAATATTATTGTTGTATTCCATATGTTGGTATGGAATACACTTGGGGATATAGCGGGGTGAACTCACTTAGTTCTAACGAACTAACGGTTATTTAATTGTGGTGTTTTTCAGGAGAACATAAAGGGTGAAGGCAACCGTAATCGGCTATCTTGAGAAGGCTCGGATTGAACACGTTTTTGGTTAAAAACCCAACTTTTTGTGAACAGTTGTAAATGATATAGAGTGTGATTATAATTAACATTGATGACGGGTTATGTTAAGTTGGGTGTTTAAAATTGATGTTTAATTTTTGAAAAATCTGGGACCAAACTCTAAGGGTGTTTTAAACACGTGTTACACGTGGGAGAATTTTGGGGGTTACATAATGTGGACTACATATTTATTTTCAAGATTCCAAATGGACGGCCTAGATAGAGTTTAAGGATTTTCTCTCTAAGATCGAGTTTTCACATGATACAAACCCTATATATATAGAGGAAATCTTTCGTTGTTAACTCACTCTTATTGTGTTGGCCCTTATAACTCCGCCATGATCAATCCAAAACCTCGTTTTCTTTTATTAAATATCATTATTACATATGTACAACACTTTTTTCTTTTGTGTATGTGTAAATCCATAAACGTATAAGATTTAAAAGCAGTGTAAGTTTTAGTTACATTAACATAACTTATAATTTTTGGTACAATGTAACTTAAATTGCTTTTAAATCTTAAGCAGTGATAAAATTACACATATATATTCAAAGAAAGAAAACAAAGATTTCGATTGATTTTGGAAAAGTTACATGAGTTAACACACTAAGAGTGGGTTATTATTTAATCCATTTATATATATATATATATATATATATATAACTTAAACATTTTATAAAAATCATATAGAAAATTGATATATACATAGTTTAAAAAAGTTGTTTGAGGCCCACCTCGAGGCTTACGCCTTGGCTGAGGCTTTGGAAAAAGGCATAAGAGGCTTAGCCTCATAGGAGTAAGCTAGAACCTAAGCATCATCAAGTCCGAGGTGGTGAGGCAAGGCTTAAGCCTCACTAAACATGCCTAATTTTTTTTGGACTATTTTTGACCCATGTAATAGAAAATTGGCTAGCCAACTCAAACCCTAATTTCATTATTGAGTACTTAGACCATTTTATTGGCTTTCAGATTCAATCATTCTTTTGTACTTTGGCCAACCCATACGCTTGATCTTCATATGCCAACCCTAATCATCATTCTTCATATGCCAATCGATTGACATTGAGATTCTATCATCTCCAAATTCCTGGCTTTCAGATTCGATCAACTTTCATATTGAAGAACCCATCTCTTAATTAGTTTTTTGATCATCTCCAGGTGCTTTTGGATGAGAATGATGCTGAAGAAAATGAGTTTTATAATACTCAAATTTCATAACATTACTGATTTGGTCCGTCTAGCCCAATTTGGACCAACTTTTGAGGTGGCCGATTAGGGGAAATTGAAACAGGAGATGGTCGACTAGCGATTAATCGGCCAACTAGCCCTTGTTTGACAACACTACTCACAAGAACTTTTTCTAGGATTCAAATAGCTAAGGGGCGCGGTAAATTAATTCCAAGATTTAGGCAGTCAAGGTCAAAGCAAAACTCAAGCCGTGCTTGATTTAAGCAATTTGTTTGTAATATGGTATATTTGAGTCGATGGTCTCTACAGAAGCAAACTCTTTATTCCATTGGAGCTAGTCAAGCGTCACAAGGCATATGAGGAACGACTTAAACATGTTAAAGATTCATTTGGTTAGCTATTGACCAAAGAAAAATGGGTGGCGAAGCAGAATAGTTGCCATGGGTCAGGCACGAGCGAAGGTCGTGGTCGTTGAAGGTATAGGTAGTTGATGACGAGGTAACCGAGAATCTGATAAGGAAGTTCAAACAGAGTGGCCATTTTTCAACCAAGCATTGGGACCCTAGAAACACCAAAGTTGAAGCAAACTTAGTCATAGAAGGCAATGATCTGTTGAACCTACATTGCCAATGGCAAAGACGGAGAAGGTGACGTTGAATGAAGAGAAGGTACATCCTGTTGTGTATGCGAAGGACAATAGTGAAGATGGAACATGGTTCTTGGACAATGGAGCAAGTAACCACATGATCAGGTAAAGAATTACTTTACTGAATTGGATGAAAACATAACAAGGAAGGTAAGATTTGGCGATGTTCTAATGTAGAAATGAGAGGTATAGGTTATGTTCGTGTACAATGCAAGAATGGTGAGCATAGGGCATTGATTATGTATTTGACATACCCGAATTACACAACAGCATACTTACTTTGGGACAGCTAGAGGGTTCAAAATAACAATGGCAGATGGAATCTTGAAATTGAATGAACGATCTGATAAGTTGTTGATGAATATTCAAAATTGTCAAACAAGACTCTACAAAATCAAGCTTAAGGTAGGCTTATCTAACTCTCCTAAAGATATAGGAATACTTGCTACTGAAACTACTGTTGGGTTAGTAGGCCTTAATGAGCCAGAATAGACTGCAGGGAACACAGGGAGGAGTAGCCAACCCTACCCGTTCTATTTTTGTTAACTTTAGTTTACATTCCCAGTATATAGATCTTGTACTTGTAATATTTTTATCACCTCTCAATAAAGATATCCTAGTACTCCCACGGATGTAGGTCAGTTTAGACCAAACCACGTTAAACTCGCGTTTTCTTTATTGATTTAGTGTGTATGTTCATGTTTGTGTGTGTGATATCCCTAACACCTGATCAAGAACCAAAGCTACTGATGAACATCCAATTCAGTATGGAAGGTTCCTGTGACCCTATCATTGTTGTAAAAATCGGTCTAGCGCCTAGGTGGTAGGCGGTCATCAGCTGCTTTGATTTTGCCTAATCTGCCAAACAAAAACTCAGGCCTAGGCAACCAAATAGGCCGGAAATCCGCCAAAAATTGGCCGGATTCAAACAAAGACTCCGATAACTATTCAAATTCTTGCTGGAGACTTTTCAGATTATGGCGACTTTTCGAATTTTGGTGAATATTCCAGTGACTTTTCGAATTCCGACAGCTTTTGAAATTCTGATGATTTTTCTGACCGTAGTGCCCGGAGAACCAGGCTTGCTTATTAGCTTACAAAGCTAGCTTACTAACGCGAATCGTTTTTTATTGATTGCACGAGCTAGCCAGCAAGCCAGCAAACTTTTGGTAATCTGGCGAAAAATTCCAGAAAAAATCTAAAATCCGACAAGAGTACATATATATTTATATAATCGAAGATTTTTATAAAATCTATACATAAAATTTGGTTATATATAAATAGACTATAGTCTGAAATATTACATATAAGAATTCAAATTTGATTAATTCTAGTCCCTACCTCACCGCTCGACTAGCGTCTAGCAATTTTTACAGGCATGGACCCTATTCAATAGACCAAATGGAATAGGAAAAGCCCAACAAGTTCAACGGAATGGTCCAGCCAAAGAAAAAAGGTCTAGCCCTTTGATTGATTGTTATAAGTCCAGACTGAAGAATTCTAATGAGAAGAAAGGTGAGGAATTGCAAGAGGAAGCAAACAAGAAGGCAAATTTATCATCCGCTCTGATACATGATAAAGAAAGAATATGATGAAGCAAAATTTGATTGAAGTGTTGATGAAAAGAAAATGGAGATTGGTGAAGCACCAAAGCAAAAAATGGAAGGATCAAATGCTCAATTACCATATGTTGAAGTAGAAGAACTAAGGGAAGAGAGGGATGAAAAAGAAAAGGAATTAAGGGCAGCTAATAAATTAATTCCAAGATTTAAGTGGTTAAAAGTCAGCAGTCAAGGTCAAAGCAAAAAACAACCGGTGCTTGATTTAAGCAATCAGTTTTTATTTTAATTCTTAATTAAGAGGTGTTTCTCCCTGATAAATAGGTGCTAGAATAAGATGCAAATTGTACCAATTCCTCTTCCATTTTTCACTAATACAATCTGTGCTGATTGATTTGTTTCAACTATTTGTTGTGCCAATTGTTTCTAACAGGGCGAAGAATGGGCTTGTATCTAAGGCAATTGTTGAGCATAATTTTGGTCCATTTTATGGACCCCTTTCTGGGTTGAAAAAGTGTCAACCTAAGATTGGATTATTGGCTTAAAAACATACTACATCATGGATTGGTAATGGGAGATCTGTTATCCATGATCCTTACAACAGCCCTGGGGAGTTTTGGGCTAACAAACAAACTAAATCCAAGAAGTTGTAATCAATAAGGAAACAGGAACTAGAAATATCACTATATAATATACCCATCAACATTGTATTTGTATAAAGCTCTTCAAAAGTAACACAATAATCTACTGTCACCCCCAAGCCCTCAAATGATGCCAATGCTTAAGAAGCTAGTAAAATGACAACATGACCTGTACTAAATAAAAGTGGATTCAATTATTTAAGTGAGCCTCCATAAAGGATAGATATAGATATATAGTAATCTCAGTGAATTTGCTTAAGACATAAAATTTTATTTACACTCGCTTAGATTCTTGCAGTTTAGTTTACATCAGGAATTGCAAAGACTTGAAATTATGAAAAGTACAGTATGCAAAATGAGAGTAAAATGCAATTTGCAACCCTGTGGTTTATATCTTACTGAAGGTTGCAACCCTCCTTTTTTGTTTTTGCAACCCTGTGTTTTTAAAAATCCTGCAACTTGCACCTATTCAGTTAAACTTAACATAACTCTGTTAGTTTATAAAGGGTAAAATTGTAATTTATTATTTATTATAAAATTAATAATCCTAAACCACACACATCACTTCCTTGGCTTCTCCGCCGGCTCGTGGTTACTAACCTGCAACACTACAACCACACCAACGACAACAATCACAGCAACAACCACTGTCCATGGTGGCAACCTCGGTGGTGGTATGTGGCTATTTGGTCATAGAAAACAGGGATCTTGGTGGGTTAGATGGAATGTTCCATGCTTACGGTGTGCGGTATTTCACGACCTCAAAGATTTCGAAGATGGGGTTCCCGGCGAACACTGGACATGAAAGGCGACGAGTTTGACGAAATGGTGAACAACTTGGGTGTCATAATTTCAGGCGGGATTCACTTGTTGGTGAGAGATACGGCATCAAAGCCGTTGTGAGGGCTGAAGGACACTACTTGGAAGAGGATGATTCACGGTGGCGTAACCTTCTCGCTTTCGACACTAGCAACACCCTCGACGCTCTCTCTCAAGAGGGTTCGTTTATATTTTTTCATGCATTTTCCATGCAAAAATAAACAACAAAATTATAGATAATTCTTGGTTTCTTAATTCCTGTGATCTTGATGATATACTATGCTTTGCTCACTAATTAATCCGAAAATCATTAATCATCTTTTTATTTTGGTTTCGTTATTTCTATGATCTTGATGAAATGTGGATTTTCAAATTAAACTGAAAGGTACGATATTTAGGAGTATTTTAATTTAAAACTATTAATTCAATAATAAATAATAAATTACAATTTTACCCTTTATAAACTAATAGAGTTTGTGTTAATTTTAACTGAATGGGTGCATGTTGCAGACATTTTTAAAACACAGGGTTGCAAGTTGCAAAAATAGAAAATGAGGGTTGCAACCTCCAGTAAGAAATAAACCACATGGTTGCAAATTGCATTTAACTCGCAAAATGATTATGTTGGAAGAAAAGAATGAAAGAGTTGAGGACCTTGTACTACATAAATAATATGCATCACAATTAGTTGAATATAACGGTACACACACGGTAACAATGTCACACCAGACGGTATCTGGAAAAAACTAATGATAATAAAATTGATATGAAATCACCAGTCATACCTTAAACATGTTGTCGCCCAATACTTCAACAATCCTTGCAGACCAATAACAATCATCTTTAGACCAATCTACCAAGTCACCAACCTTCCAACTACCATCAATGACAATACCAGCTTGTAATATTGAATTGATACATGGTATTTCACTTTTGCAATATACCACAGGATATTCAGGTCGCACCATCAGTTGTCTTTTAATATGATTTGACTTCTTGGCATAGGGAGGCTCTTGGTATATCTCCACCCAGCTTGGATCTGCAAAAGGCATTTTAAGTAAAATTGAATTGCATGCTTTTATAATGACAAGGTATTTAAATGGACATAATCAAAAAAAAAAGAAAGAAAGTATATGATGTGGATCTCATGATTGTTGTTAAAAAAGCATGAGCTTTTCTCAAACAGAGCTTTTTTTAGCAAGCCTCGAGCGAACCATGAGCTCTTTGAACATCCCTAGTCCCAACCTTCTCTTCATCCCTTCTCTCTCATGGTTCGATTCACTAAAATAGTAGTTGATCGATATCCTAGCCATCACCTCAAGGCGGCAGGTGAAAATTGCCACAACAGCAGCGCCTTGTGGAAAAAGTACGCATCACCTCCCCTGAGGCGTTTTTTATAACCAAGCTCATGCTAACTTAATACTAGCTTTATATAGGCTACAATGTCATAGCAAGTTACAGAACCGAGACGCATAAGTTCCCCATTGTTTGTTTAGGACATTAGGCTTACTTTCAAAATCTGCAAAAAAGTGAATTGGTTTCAGAAATGTGAGTCAACTTAAAGTAGAAAGAGGTCATAACAGTACTTTCTATTTGAGTTGAAACAAATCAGATTGAGGAAACACCTATTGGTCCAAATTTTTTTTATTAATTATGAATAATTAACCAATCAAATATGATTACAAAAATTATAATAAAATAAGCTAATTTAAGGGTAAAATAATTTTAATGCAAGCATTCTCCCCTGATTTCTCTAAGTTGCGAGTATCACAACACATCACTTGAGCGCTGTAATATGCAGAATCCACCGCAATATGGTCGCATCATGTAAACGCATCGCACAAAGGTTGTGACGCGCTCTGGTCAACACATCCTCACACAGAGCCAGATGCACGCATATTGCACACAATTTAAAACCAAGCCTACGATAGACGACAGTGTGACTATTAAACCTCTAATTTATGTGAATCAACTTTCAAGAGTTGAGCCCCTAGTCTTGGTATGCACATCTATTATTGAACTGAAAAAAATAACAGTTAGCCATGCAGCCAACAAAGTTATCTAGAAACTTGTAACATGTACACTCACCATGAAATTAAAAGTAAGTTCCTACTAAAGTAGTATCATTATACTTCAACTGCTACAACAGCTAATAAGTTGCATTAATTTGCATGTGAAAAGAAATTATCTAAAACTGATGAAGAAATAACAATTTCCAAATCAACGTTACTTTATATGGTGAGTTAGTCAACTCACCATCCAAGTCAAAATCGTAGTACTCCAGCAAAATCTTGTTCTTTTCCGGTAGGATGTCCATGATCTGTTGGGCATAGCAAAAAGAAGTTAGGTTTTTTTTTTCTTTGTAAATTCCTTGTCTATAAGTCTTTGTTTGGATTTTTGTTTAACAGTCAAGCCTTATTTCAAGCCCTTTATGAGGCTAGAATGTGGTGACAAAAGAGTACGCTTCTCCAATAGGCTTAAAACTGAAAGGTTGCAAAGAGCATTTAAAAAGAAATATATAGGTCAAGTGAAAAACCCTATTACAACATGTTAAATAACATATCTTGCCAGCATATATCACTTATGAGTACCTTGCTTCCCTATAACACATTTAAACAAATACATTTTTGTTCCAAACCATTTACTACAATCTAAAATGGATCACTGTTGTAAAAATCGGCCTAGTCAGTCAATTAATCGGCGATTAATCGGTAGTTGGCTAGGCACCGATTGATTTTTGGCTAGTCGGTCAAAAAATCGGTAATCGGTCAAAATCGGGTCTAGTCAGAAAAAATCGGCCGAACTTTTCAAATTCCGGCGAGTTTTGGAATTGTGGCAAAAAAATCCTACAACTTTTTGAAGTTCGGGCTATTTTTTGGTAAAATTCAATATATATGCATATAAAAAATTTAACATATTTATAAAAAATTACATAGGAAATTTGGATGTATATATATAATTTTGAAAAATTATATATAAATTTTCCAATTCAATTAATCCCTAGTCCCTACCCCGCCGCCCAACTAGCGGCTAGCGATTTCTACAACCATGACATGGATATGTAACTCTAAAAAGAATTTCTGAAATGAATATGCATGATATGATCATCCTAAACATGTGGACTAGGGCTGTAAATGAACCGAACGTTCAGCGGGAAGTTCGTTTATGTTCGTTCGTTTAATAAACGAACGAGCACGAACAAGAAATTCCGTTCGTTTAGTTAAATGAACGAACATGAACAGAGGTCGTGTTCGTTCATTTGTGTTCGTGAACGTTCAGTAACATGTTAGTTTACGTTCGTTTATGTTCGGTTAAGTTCATTTATATTTATTCATTAAATGTGTTGTTTATTTTTAGTTTTTAGTTTAATACCATAACACTTAAGTTATTTTTATTTTAATACTATAATATATTAATTTATATATTTATAAATGATTATCTCCATTGCTTAAGATTAAAAATGTTGATTTTTATTGTTTAAATAATATGCGTTCGTTAGCGTTCGTGCACGTTCATGAACAAGCTAAATTCTTTAATGAACAAACACGAAAAAGAATTTTCGTTCGGTAAGCGTTCGTGAACAAGTTAAACGAACAAACACGAACAAGGGCTCGTTCGTTTTCGTTCGGTTCGTTTACAGCCCTAATGTGGACCAAAGGAGCATCTAATTAAGTTGATTGAATAAAAAGCCTACCTTGCATCTAAACCAGGCACTACGATATCCAACCTCAAACGTTCTCATTTCCGCAAGTTGGCCAACTTTAAAGTTGAGAACATCAGGCTTCTCCATTGTGCTAGCTGCACCATTAATAGGTCAACAATTTCTTATACGAGGATGGGACGTAGAATAAGTTACTACAATTTTGTCATGATAAAAACAAAAACTTTCAAATCTAAGTTTATGTGAATTTATTATATTTTGTTTTGGATTAGTTTCACTCACATGCACCTTCCATGAAATACCTGGAGAAAGAGTGCAGCTGTAGGATATTCATATTAATGAAAAAAAAAATTCGAAGTGGAATCAACATGGCGTGTAACTAACAGCGTAAGCCGTGCCAATAGAGTAAGAAAATGCATAGATATTATAAACTTAGTTTGTCTAGGTGTAGTCTCCCTTTATAGATCCAAAATTTTAGTGTCTTGGTTCTCATCTCTAGTTGAAACAATACATGGGGTCAATGTTTTATAACATTTCTTGATGATTATTCTATTATTGCATGACTTGATTGACTATAAACTTGTTCAGGTTTTTTGTCTTCGTCAAAGTTTGTGCTTATATGAAGAATCGGCTGAAAGAGAAAACAAAGCAGTTTTTAACCATGATTATAAAATTAGATGTACACTATGTTGTCAAAAAAGCCCTCCAGGCATGCGCCTAGGCTCTCAAGTGAGGCGAGACATAGCGCAAACACCTTGCGGTCATCTAGGCCCTGGGCAAGGTTACGAAAGGTTTCAACAAAGATTACCGCTAGATTTCACAGATATTTCGACCAAACCATGCAAATTAAGGAAAAGTTTTGCAAATTACCCCCAAAATTGCTTGAAACTTTAATAAATGGATTGGAATCAGCCTATAACATCCTAAACAAGCCCAAATCATTTCTAGGTCACATAAAAATGGTATGTTTATGTTGCACACTTGCGCCTTGCTTATCTTGGGCCCTCATTCTTTAAGTGTCAAGGCATCTCACCTAGGCCCAAGATTCACCCTTTGTGTCTAGAGTGTGCATAGGCCCAAAGCGCACCCAATCAAAAAAGCTGTTTGAAACCCTAGTCGTTACGACATATCGCTCATCATAGCCACTAAAGCCTCATAGAAACAACATGCTCTCATCAAGGTTCATTTGACTTTCCAAAACCCTAGCAAAAACAACCTTCTCTCCATGATCTTCTTCAAAACCCTTAGCCGCCAACCCTACCGCTCTTTTAAACTCTTAAGGACAACACAACCCAAAGCATATCGACGTATAGGCTTGGTTTTAAAAAGCACAAAGTGCACAAAGGCAACAAGGTCTAAAACCAGAACGCCAAGCAAAAAAGTGGTGTGCTTTTCGTACTTGATGCACACGTGTTTAAAACAAATATAGTAAATTATTTATAAAACACATAGAACACAAAACATATTACTATGTATTTAACATCTAAAACATCATATCTATATATGAATTAATTACACAATTGGTCCATGTGGTATGTCGGTTTTGCATTGATGGTACTTAACTTTGAGAAATCCCAACGGTGGTCTAGACAATTTGCAAAAATGTAACAATGGTGGTCCCGAGAGCCTTCAGCAGATGGTTGTTAGTTTGTGTTGATAAATTTTCTAAAATGACCATTATACCCTTCTTATCATCAGTGTTGTAAAAATCGCGATTAGGCGGCCGATTAATCGGGATTAATCGGTAATCGGCCCTTAGCCGATTAAATTTAGCCTAGTCGCACCATTAATCGGTAGTCGGTCCTAGCCGGTCAAAATCGGACCTAGTCGGCCTAATCGGCTCTAGTCGGTTGATCGAATTAATCGGTTTTAATGTGAAAAATCGGTCAAAGCACAACAAAATTGAGGTTTTCAACGATCCAGACTCCAAAATCACGCCAACTAACAACGATCGACCACACAATTGACCAAGAAAACTCACCTGCACGCAGACTCCATCGTCGAGTCGCCCATGCTGCTCACAATCGCTGCACACAATAGTCGCGATCGAGCCTGCTGCTCACGATCGAGCCTGCTACTCACGATCGAGAATCATCGTCGTTCTCATGGATGTGTGCCGGTTGTCGATTGGCTGTGTTTGCCCTAACCGAGAACGGGAGTATGGGATGAAGAAGTGAACGGACAAAGATCGATGGGCTATGTTGGGTTTAATTATTTATGGGCTTTTATATTTTTTTGGGTTTTTAGAAGGATTTATGGGCTTTTTTATTCTTTTTTGTTTTTTAAAAGGAAAAAAAATGAAGTAGGTATTTATTACCCTATAAATCATGAATTAGTTGGTTAAAATATGTAGGTATTTAAAAATTTATATATAAAAAAATTGTATATATGTATATAATTTTGAAAATTACATATAAAATTCCAATCCGATTAATCCCTAGTCCCTACCTCGCCGACCGACTAGCGATTAGCGATTTTTACAACACTGCTTATCATCTTCATAATTTAACCCTAACTCGAACCACATTCTTCCACCACCACCATCATCAAATCAAACCCACCACCACTACTCCAAACTATACAGCCGTCACCACCCATGTCTATCGATTTAACAATAATGAAACATTGATTCCCGTCAAGGTTTAAAATAACGGAATCGCGCCTCGAGGCGTTTTCACTCTGCCTCACGAGGCATACGCCTCAAGGCGAAACGAGGCATAAGTCCGAGGCGGTAGCAAATAAATAAATATTTATATATATATATATAATACTAAACATCAATTAAAGAGCATTTATAACTAAGATCAACATCATTCAATAAACATAAAAAGGACAAACTCTATAAAACACAAAAAGACTTGGAATGTTTAGAAAAAGCATCAACCCATATAGACCGCCTCAGCCCGCCTCAAACCGCCTCGGCCCAATGAGGCGTGCGTTCCTTCAGACCTTGTGAGGCGCCGCCTCAAAAACGTTTTTCTTCCGTTTCGCCTCGAGGCGTCGCCTCAGACCGTTTTTTTAAGCCATGATTCCCGTAAATCTAAATCAAAACTAGGAAAGGGATTCAGGCTCTGAATCTGCTTTTATCGGCTCATGGAGTTCATCTTCATCATCTTAGTTTTTTACTACATCATTCGGATTGGAACTTGATTCAAATGATGCAGATCTATATTCCGGCAGCAAAGACGAGTTCATTGCTCAGTTTACTAGGCGAATGGTGGATAACATGCTGTAAGAGAACAATGACGCCGAAGGAACCGAGAAACGAGAATCGATCTTTGAAGCATTCGAGTTTTCGAAAACGCAAAGTTAGGAGCCTGTTAAAAGTAATAATCACAAGCAAACTCGCCAGAGCTACACTAATAAAGTGAAGAAACTGATTTTCGGATTTTAATAAGAGCAAAATTTAACCGGAAATGAGCAATTATAACCTCCAATTCAAGTACAAATTTGAGTGTGTATACTTACTTACCAAATCTGATCAGCAAATTCATTGATTAAAAATTTAATTTAAGTTGTGATCTTTGTGTTTGTTATGCAGGTGTAAAGAGGTGTGATTATGAAGATGATGGTGGTGGTGGAAGTATGTGGTTGCGGCTAGGGTTAAATTATGAAGGTGGCGAGAAGGGTATAATGGTCATTTTAGAAAATTTAATAGCAAAAACTAGCGGCCATCCGCTCCAGGGACCACCATTGTTAACTTTTGCAAGCTGCCTAGAACACATTTGTAATTTCTCAAAGATAGGGACCATCAATGCAAAACCAACATACCACATGGACCGTGTAATTAACTGTGTCTGTGCCTGTGCCCGTGCCCGCGCCTGTGTATGTGTATGAGGGTTCAAAAGAAAACTCCTCATTTTGGAGCAAACTAAGAAAACTCATACTAACCAAATCAATTTTTAAATTTTTTTTCATCATTTTTTAGTATAAGGTTAGAAATGTTATAAGCAAAAAAAATCTAATAAAGATATGTAAATCACGAAGTTACGTATGTGTAACTTACAAAGTTTCATACGTAACTCATAAGAGTACATGTAACTCATACAATGTACACATATGTGGTGTACAAGTTATATATATGTAATAACATGAACTACATATATTTTTTTTATTTTTATTTGCATTTCTAACCTTATTATAAAAAGAAATAGAAAGCAAAATTGATTGATAATGATTTTATTAGTTTTCTCCAAAAAGAATGTTTCGGTGACGGAGCTTGGCTCAATATATAGGAGGCCGGGGGAACCGAACTCACAAATCTAGGGCAAACTCAACATGTATTAACTTTTTGGACGAAAAACGCATAAAATTACACAAAATACAGGGGCAAGACACACACACCCCCCCCCCCCCAACTATCCTTTGTCAATGGTTTTATGCGAAACCCTCTCCTATATATGTATGTGTGTGTATCACCTTATGTAGCAAAAAACAAGAGTAAAATCTAATAATAATACAGTAGTATGAACTATGAATTAGGAAGACATAATCGAAGGTTGTTTAAGTGATTGCAACTTCAGAATAGTTTGTGGCAATAGCAAATATATAATCAACTTAGTTCCAAAGTGCACAGAAGCCACAAGAAACACACAAGTCGTTCATCATCTCAAGCTATCAACACCAATTAATTCTTACAGTTCATCATCTCAAGTACACCATAAATCAAAAATTAAAAAAAGAAATTGGTTCATTTTACGCCCAAAATTATGAAAACTCAACAGTTGGTGTGGAACTCAACGAAATTCAGCATCTCAATCAACCATAAATCGAAATACCTGCGGAAGACGAAATCTGCTGTAGAGAGCGAGATTGAGCAGCTCCGGTCGGCAAACGCAACTTCGAGAACGAAACCCTTGAATTTTAGGTCACCATTTTTTAAGAGAGAGATAAAAGAAATCAGAGGGAAAATAGAAAAAATTTATGTTACTGAATTTTTTAAAAAAGAAGTGAAAGGATTAGACCAATTTGGCTTTAAAAAGTGATGAATGTAAAATCTATCTGTCAAGCGTCACAATTTGTCCTTTGCGTCATGTTTCATTGCCAATTGAGTCAACAGGTTCCCAACGTACCTGGAACCGGAACTGAGGAACCGAACCGGAATCGGTCGTACTCGAACCGGTGGGTACAATGCGTTTCCGGGTTTTAGAGAAATTGTAACTGGAACCGGAACCGGTTCCACCCTTAAACCAGTCAAACTCCGGTTCCGGTTCCAAAAAAAACCCAATTTAGCCACCTCTAAATTTGAATCCTTCCCTTTAAAAGAATTTTAACGTAATAAAGAGGCAAATGGCAAATTGCGACGCGGTGGAGACTTAGACTGTTAAATTTAGCATACATCATGAATGCAATTTGCAGTTAATTCTTTAAAAAATGACAAAATTTTAAAGCGGGATCAAAATCAATGCCTATAAAGGATTTTAATCTATAGACCGAAAATTAACACTACTGACCCTCCATGGTCTCTTCAAAGCTTCGCCCCTGCATGAAGCGTGCTTAGCTTATATGCTCATCTTATGTTACATGAAGCGCATTTGCTTGCATCTTATTGTGCTTAAGCACACCTAGACCATGAGCTGTTGTCAGATGTTGAAAAACAAAAATACAGCCATAATCCTTTGAGAACACTTGCCTAACCACCTGCCTCATTCTTTTAGTCACCAAAATCATACTCAAATTCACATCATTGACATCAATTTTACCATTGCATGTCGTTTGGCACGTGCCATGGACCTCTAAAAAAATCGCTTCAAGTTGTTGGCTATGAGTTTTGCCATATTCCTAGCTTGGTGCAAGATATTAAGCTAGTCGTATAATTATCATATTTTATACTCTAATAGCATTTTCTTTATATAGAGTTTATATGTAAAACTACTATAAGCATAGTTGTATACACTTACACTTTATAATTTAGTTCATTCTCGATTTGAGTGCAACTAATTGAATAATTTTTCAAATGAATTAAAATTTAAGATATGGTTATGATTTTACATGAACCCTATTCCTACGTGGCTACCGTACATTCCACACTATAAATTTTCAGTAAAAACATGATACGTTTTCAAAGTAATTAAAATGTTTTTATTTAGTGTTTGTTGCCATGGGAGGCTTTGGGGAAGGGCAAACTCGACCCTCGTACACGGCTTATTATTTTCAAGGGCACAAAAAAATT
This sequence comes from Mikania micrantha, assembly GCA_009363875.1. Classification (NCBI taxonomy): domain Eukaryota; kingdom Viridiplantae; phylum Streptophyta; class Magnoliopsida; order Asterales; family Asteraceae; genus Mikania; species Mikania micrantha. Next base: position 48,453,355 of record CM018693.1, read on the forward strand.
AAAAATATATCTTTATATATCTTTATATATATACATATATATATATTTGTATTTAAAAATATAAAACCAAAAAACTACAAATTTATAATTTGCTAGGGGTCTTTTTTCTCGTCTCATCTGGAACACACAAATTTATAAAATTCCTTTTTTTCTTTTATTTAATCATAACAAACCCATTACTTGAGAGGATAATTTCGTCTAATCAAACAGATTACTAAAACTAATAATTATTTTATAATCCTTAATCATAGTGATGATATATTACGATAAACTAGATTATTACCCCGTGTATTACATGGGTTTAATATAAAATATTAAATAGTTACTAATAAAAGTTTTAAAAATTATATAACGATATTTTAAGATAAAATAATTAATCTACATATTAATAAATACTTCAAGTAATAAAACAACAATAAAAAACTTTAATAACTATACAAATGATATGTGATATTTTTGATTTGTAACAATTATTATCTTTAAACTAATTGATGATAAAGTTTCAGTTTGTATTTTATCAAATACTAATTTTTATAAATCAAGAAGGTAAAAAATAGAATTTATGTAATTAATTAATTTTAATGACCCAATTTAAATATAACGTTAAATATAAGGACCGAAATTGTAACTTTCTCTATCATTTTTTTACTTTGGATTTTAAAATAAATTTAAAAAACATCATTGGTTTATAAAAATCTTATTGTTAAAAACATTGGTTTATAGTTTACTTTATTTTTTATAAAAAATTCATTTTTAAAGAATTTTTTCATTTAACTTTGATTTTCTAGAAAATAAAATATTACTTATTTAAAAAACTTAAAACAAAAATGATATTATTAGTTATTAATATTATAATTATTTAATAAGAAAGAAAATATAATCTATACTTTATAATAAAAGAGTAACAAATTTGTCACTTGTCACATTTTTACACCACTAATACCACATGTCACCTTCTTACACTACAATTGTCACTTGTCAAAACCTTATAATCCACTTAATTCTCTCTCATATTGAATAATTATATTGTCTCTCTTATTAAATAAATAATTATAAAACTAATAACTATCATATTATTTATATTATTATTATAAAGCACACTTTAAAAAATTTTATAAAATATGAAATTCTCTAAAATCAAAACTTTTAAAGTAAGAAATATTTTATTTTCAAAAAACAAAATTTATGTAAAAAACAAGTTATCTTAAAAAATGATTTTTTTTAAATAAAATATATTATAAAAGGATTTTTTTAAACAATGAGATTTTTATCATCCAATGACGTTTTTTAATTTTATATTTTATATTAAATCCGTGTAATACACGGGTTTATAATGTAGTGCAACATATACAAGTATTCTAAAAGCATAATATTTCATTTATTTCACCCGTGTAACACACGGGATTTAACCTAGTTATTTAATATGAGAGAATTAAATGAATTTGATAAAAAGTTGGCATGTAACAAAAGTGGTATAAAAACATGACAAGTGGCAAAATATATCTTTGTTTATTAGTATAGTAAGATAAGATTGGAATCTAATCCGTTTAAATTTTAAACATTAACACTACCATGTAAAAATTAGTTTACGAATTTATATAATTTATATACCGTCCTTAGACCCGATGGCCAAATCTTGATATTTTATCCTTCAAACAACTTTTTGAAAGTCTTTTAAACATAATTTGTCACGAATATAATTAATACTGATGTACGAGTTAAGATTATATGAAAAAGATAGGGGTACGCGATTATACCTTTCAGGTTGGTTCGCATACATAAACCTTTCGATACCAACATTCATTGAAATCCGAAAACATCGATGTGTTATGATCGTTTTTTGCATCATGTGCATTTCTCTAGTTTCGGATCATGTGTAAAACCAAGAAAATTTAACTATGCATTTAGAACTATGATCATAAATTCCTTTGGTGAAAAGTATCATATATGCGTTAAGAAGTTAAAGCTCAAATATCCTTACGATCCGACGGTTGGATCTCCGAGGATCCATGATTCTTTGGAATTACATTTTCCAAATAGAAAATCCGAACAGTCTTGTTCTATGCTAGAAAAAGCATATCTTGAGATGCAATTTCATAATTCCCAACGGTCAAAGTAAACAAGCTAAAGTTATTATCAACATATCTGAAAATGGGTCTAATTCAATGGTTATTGTCTGACGGGGATCATTCTTTCTTTGACACTACATTTTGAAAACCTAATTCCGAATAGCAGACTTTGAGACTTGAAAACACCTATATGTAAAGTTTCGATCACAATTTCCTCTTGTCAGTTTGAACTTTGAAGGTATAAGTTGAGGGGGATTAATACTTCTTTGGGACTGGGTCAAGAAAAATGAAAACTTAGATTTAAGAAAAGGTTTCATTCATGTTTTTGACCCTTAAGACCACTTAAAGTGAGGATTTAAGAGAAATAGAGCTTACCGTGACGTTTTAGGCGTCGAGAAATGGTTGGAGGATTGAAATACGGTGGGTTGTCACGTGTAGAAAAAGGCAATCAAGTTCTCCGATAATTTATTTCATATTCTTTTTTATTTTAAGCAACCCATTTGTTTGAACAACCTTTGGTCACCTATTTTTTTTATTATATTTCCATAGACACATGTAACATTCCTATTTATTACTAATTGATTTTGTTTTCCTTTCTTTTTTCAATCAATCCATTCGCATAAATTATGGTTTTCCTTAATAACTTTATATATTTAACTTTTTAAAAAATATAAATGTATAATATTGTTTAGTTTTTTATGAACACCCTAATGTCTCTGTGTAGGGGAATGATTTGTTGTTAACCCTCTTTATTGTACTAACCAAAATAATTCCACCAAAATTAATCCGAATCTTTTGTTTTTTTCAAAATCTTTATTTTAATGCACAATATTGCGTTTTTTTATCTGTTTGGGCAAATTCTTTTTCATTTGAGATACTGCATCACTGCCTTAAGCAGTGTAAATTACACTCTGTAAGGCAACTTACAGTGACGTAGGATATCAAACGAAAAAGAGTTTGCCCAAACACATAAAAGAACAGGTTGTGCATGTAAAAAAAATATATTGAAAAAAAATCAAAAGATTCGGGTGGATATTGCGGAGTTATCTGTGTTAGTACAATAAGAGTGGGTTATTATTTGATGAAAATCATATATATATATATATATATATATATATATTATATGGATTGTATAATGTGAAACCCATCCTAGAGAGAAAATCATTAAACCCTATATGAGCCATTTATTTGTAATCTTGAAAATAAACATATGGTTCACACTAAATTTAATAAAAAACTAGGATTTGAATAAAAAAATATGGTTTAATGTGGATCATATATTTATTTTAAAAAATTCAAAATCAATGGCTCACATAGGTTTAAGGGTTTCTCTCCAAGTTCAGGTTTTCAAATGAACAATCCCTATATATACAAAGGGAAAGGATCAAATGTGAACCCATATTTATTGTGTTAACCGAATAACTATATATTATTACTTTCGGGCCCACATTAAAGTAAATCTAAAGATGTAGGTTTTTTCTTTTTTTAATTAATGTAGGACCTACTTACATTTAAAAAAGAAAAAGAAAAAACATATATTTTTATATTTACTTTAATGCGGGCCCCAAAGTAATAAGATTTAGTTATTTGGTTATCGTAATAAGGCATGGTTAACATTCGAACCATCCCCTATATATATATATATATAGGGAAAGGTTTCGTTGTTAACCCAAATAACCCTGCAAAAAATGGCCATATCTTTGATTTTTTTTCATGGTCTATATTATACATATTTAAGGGGTTTCTTTTTTGTGTTTTGGCTAATTCGCAAGGCAAATCGAATTTGCATAGGTGTAAATTCGATTTGCATTAGAAACATTTAGAAAAGTGCAAAACTTTTACACCGATGCAAATTCGATTTGCCTTGCGAATTAGCCAAAACACAAAAAAAACCCTCTAAATATGTATAATAAAGACAATGAAAAAAAATCAAAGATTCGACCAATTTTTGATCAAAGGCTAGAGTAGTCAATTCAATCTACAGTTTTGAGAGAACTATGATAGTCAAACCAATTGTTACTCAAGTATTAAGTTTGGTGTGTATTATTACACCAGGTCAAATCAAATATATCGATAATCACATGAATCATATTAATGATTCTTAAACAAATTATTCTATATTCGTATGTTTAAACAAGTACTCAAAGATTCAGTGATATCATAGCTAAGGTTAATGATAAGTTGTTATCATAACTATAGAATATCACATACTAGTGTATTTTGTATTATTCGTATATTCAAAAGCAATCATTTAATAATCCATACAACTATGAGATTTAATTACAAGATTGCAATTGTTAGTATTTCTAAACTAATACGATTTCTAAAGGTAATCAGGTAATTCAAACATCTATTCAAATATAGTTAATATTAGGATAGTTTTGGTTGGTGATTGGAATGCTATCAATGTATTAGTGATGTGGTGGGTTGGCTGCGGTATACCTTATATATAAGCACCAATAATACATTGGTAGTAGTACCGAAAGCTTGACTAAGGACAGGATTTGTCAATTCAATTTATAAATTCGTAAAAATTAGGCCATAGTCAAGATTTTTAATCAAATTAATTGTTATTCATAAATAAGTATATGGTGTGTATTCTTACACCAGGTTAAATCAAGGATATCAATCATAATTCTTACCTTTAGTTAAGTAAGATATCGTTAAATCGAAATTCCCTTAGCAAGTGATCAAACTATATACAAACTCTAAAAAATGAACGTGTTACAATTATATCTTTAAATATTACATATAGTAGTCTATGAATTTAGACATTATTCTATAATGCTAATTAAATAATCATCAATCTAGAACGTTAAGTCGAAAATAAAAGTTTCGAAGAAGACAAGACAAAAGAATAGTAAACAACAATGAACACTCGTGACAACAGTACTTATTAAATAAATAAATTTCGAGACGAAATTTCATAAAGTAGGGGAGACTGTAATCCCCATGGTTTTTCACATTTCTATTTAAATTATAATTATATTCGTACATATTAAAACAAAGTTTATAACATGCTTTGGATAGTTGTATTCGTAGTTTTGACATAAGATAGCTTTCGGGGACTATTTAGCCAACATTTCCTCATCCTTGAACCAACATTTTGGACCACACAAATCTTCTAGATATAATAGTATACTAAGAAGGACCTAAATTCAAACAGTGAATAAAAACCGAGCCCAAATGAAGCAAGAATCATAAACAAAAGTTTGAGAACGTAACCCTTGATTCACGCCAAGATCCAATGCTTAAAACTAATTCTAGACACCATGAATGTTGGATTAGTCTCTTCCATATGATAGTACTCTGAAAACGATGAACGTGGGCGAAAACCGTGCGCAAAACGGATTTATAACGAAGCGGGAATCGCGAAAACAAGTTTGATGTTTGTTGACGGTTGCCAGATGTGAATTTATCCTAAAACCCATCCTACATCGCCCAAAAAACCAATATTTCTCCCCTTTAAACACCTATAAATATCCTTGCTTGGCCCCTTGTAGCTTTGCAACTCCTAGTTGAGTATAAATAAGTAGAATAACCAAATTTTGATAGTTCTACAAGTGCAACACCCATTGGGATGTTGAACGTAGTATTTTTTTTTCTTTTTGCTCTTGGCGAGGAGGTGTTGCGCTTCAAGATCGTCTCGTCTGTAAAGTTTCTTTGAGGTAATTTTCTTTTTCGTTTTCTTCTTTTCATTATTCATTTACTTAGTTTTTCATATTCAAAGTAGTTGAGCTTAGGTTATTAGTTGTTGGCATTAGGCTCGTTTAGGTTGCCTTGTTTAGGTCGCCTTTAGAGTTGGTGTAGTCTTGTAGAGACTCGTTAAGCCAACGAGTCCGGCCTATCATGTCCGTTAATTTAGCTATGCCTAGCATAATGTTCCATCCTCATTGCATTCGTTTGACTAGGTTGAACCACGTTTGCATTCGAATCGTATACTTGATCCTTTGAGCTGCTGTCTGGCCACGCACGTTCAATCCTCATGGCATCCAGTTTGATACAACTGTTGATCTTGATTATTCTTCATTATACTAGTTTCCTCGAGCACCATTAATGTGAGTTTCTTCACACTCCCTTTTACATTTTGTTTTTGGGATGTTACGCATGTCATATTCAAAACAATATTTATCCTATTATTCATTCAATCTATGATGCAAGCCTTAACCTAGTTAGCTTTATGTGTTAGATGCTAAGCTTATACAATGTGTTGATTCTATGTGTGATTTTATGTGTGTTTCCAGTCAAGCAATCTAGTACCTAGTAGCCTAAGATGGTTAGATACTATCTTAGCAAAGGCTTTTGCCTTTGTGTGAAAAAGGTGAAAAGTACACCTAACAAACTTGTTGAATTATAACTGTTAATTTATAGTATGGTCATACTTGAATTAATATGTTGTAAGGATACTTGTTTGGACACAAGCTATTGTTATTCATTCATTCATTCTATTTATTCAAACTTGTATTCATGCTATGCTTATGATACGTATTCTAGTTAGGCTATAGTTTCATCATTTTTATACTTATTATTTAAATTTAGTGTGTGAACTCACCAACTATGCAAATAGTTGACAAACTCTATTTTACATGTGTAACAGGATAAGGAAGCGTGATAAAGACATAGGATAAGACTAAGTAGACCTAGTTAAACTTTAAACAATGTTTAGCATTCAACTGTAATTATTTTGTATTCAATTCATGTAATGTTATTTGAATTTAATGAATGATATGTTGTATTGCTTTAATGATGATGCATTAAATAGTGAAACGTATAATAGCACCATGAGCTAATGAATAGTCAAGCTCGCGCCCCGACACATTCCGCCGTCGATCGGGGTGTGACAGTAATTAGTTACGTGAATCAAATTTCATCCAAAATTCACTTTTATTCAAAAAGCAAAACTCAATAGCAGATAATAATCAAATAGCAAATAAAATATCACAGGGAGTGAGTTTCTCGATTTCAAAAATAATTTCAATAGATGAGCATGTACAAAATGAGGATATGAATAAAGATATTGGAAATAGTGGTATTTTTTGTATATTTTTTTTCAATTTTAAATTTAATTACAATGTACGTGAAATTGTATGGATTTTGATTTCGAAGGTTCATTACGGGAATATTCATGTTTTTTTTATTGTTAATTTTTTTTGCGATGGTATGTGTAATTAAATTAAAATTATTTTTTTATTTAATAAACAATGTTTATTAGAAATTGGTAAATTTTATGTGCTAATATGTGTTGTTAAATAAATAATGTTAAGTATTGTGTACTAATATGTGATGTTAAATAAATAATGTTACGTATTTGTTTGCTAACATGTGATGTTAAATAATAATTTTTATGAAATAAATTGTGTGCTAATACGTGATGTTAAATAAATAATGTTAGTATTCTAATAATTGTGTTGAACACAACTAAGAAATTTAGGATAAACTTCCTACTATGATCATTAGATGATTTGATTTTCTTTACAACTTCTATAATTGTTTGTATACATGAACATTTTCCAAACTGATTCCTAAACTCAGCAACCACTGGATCGGTGAAACGAGGTTTGACTATCTCATATATTGGTTTTCCACCCATGGGGATACCTAGAACATCCCTAACTAACTCTCATGTTATTGAAATTGTGTGGCAGATGCAAAGTGTTGCTTGTATGGTCGTAACTTGTCAATCAATGATAGCCTTTATTGGCATAAACCGGACTCCCCTTAGCGTTTTGTTAAAACAATCTGAAATATTTATCGTAAGGTTTCCCAACGACAATGATTTTTGTCATTAAACAACGTCCACTTGCTCTCTTTAATACCTTTTAGGTATTCTCATGCTTGTGGATTTAAGCTTGATAACAGTTGAACTAAGTGTTCATACTTTCTTTGTTGGGTGGTTCTACCAATATCCCAACATAGTCGCTTCATGCTAGAAACCTTAAACCTTTTTCATCAAGTTACTTCGAGCATGTCCGAGACAAAACCGATGAACCGCATTTTCTTTCCGGACTTGAATATTTTTCATTGCATTAACAATATCTTTGTGTCTATCAGAGATAACACACAACTTTTCCCCCCATTGCATAGCAATGTGTAACCAAAATTGATGAAAGAACTAGCTCCATCTTTCCACAGACTCTTCATCAACAATTGCATAGGCAATTGGCACTATGTGATTGTTTGCGTTTTTTGTTACAATGATTAACATTTTACCACGGTAAGAACCCTTCAAATGAATGCCATAAACGAATAATACTGGCTAGCAATGCTGGAAAGCTTTTATTTCTGGTCCAAAGGCCCAAAACACGTATTTAAATGTATACGAATGGGAAGATCTTGTCTAATGATGTAGCCATTCAACAACTGTGCCAGGGTTCCAACCTTTTAATGCTTCAACGTACTTAGGAATCTCTTCAAATTTACTCACCCAACTACCATGAATCCTTTCAATTGCTTCTTTTCGACCTCTCCACGCCTTGCTATAAGATATATCAACGTTTAGCTGATATTTTAGGTGTGCTTGAATTTGTTTCACTGGATATGCGATGTCTTCACGATTAGCGTGAATGATGAGTGTAGCAATATATCTAGATTTCAAGCATCTATTGTTGTTACGAACCACTGTACTCTAACAGATGTGTCCTTCTACCCATCTGGTTCTCCACATGTGATCATTGCTCTTCTTAGAAGCTGACACATACCATTTACATGGGGGGACCAATACGAATATTAGGGTTACACTTTGAATTTGTTGTGTAACATTTTGCCCTCCATTTGTTATGTTTGCTTTCGTCCACTATCAACTCCCGATTATGGTTAAGATTCCATAATCGAACAACATGCATGAGTTCATCTTTAGATCTGAAGTACATATCGATACGAACTTATCTTGATTCTTCGTTCCATATGTCCATTTCGTCATCATCATCAAAATCAGCGGCTTCGTAATCCCGTAACTCTTGAGGATCAATTGAATGGTCCAATGATCCCTTTGAACTGTTTGCAAAAATTGTTGTATGATACCGTTCTGGAATTACATGTTCTTCCGTACTGTTATCATCATCTATAGATTCATTATATGATGGATAATCCTCATATTCTTCTGTACTTTTTAGGTATTCTTCAGATTCAGATTCAACGTTGTGGCCAAATCGCCATCAAATTGAAATTGGCTAGTATTGCATTCAGAAGAATACATTTGTTGTTGATGCGTTTCTATTACATTAAAAACCACATAATAGACCCATATAACTGGTTTGTTGTACATACATTGTTGGCTCAATGCTAACATAAACTTTAGCATGAAAATTACCAAATGTTGTTGCTAAATAATACAACACTTCCAGGCTCGAATCATTGAAAATTTCAGAAGATTGAGAAAATCCCTAGAAGGTATAATTACAACTCCAACTTCAATTGAATAAAATTATTTTTCAATTTGAAGGTGTTTATAGATTAAATCAATAAACTCTTCATGTGAATTTTTTTTCAAGAATAACAACGGTAGTACTTCTAGTGGAAGCATCGTAAGAATTAAGAAATAGTTCCATTTTGATATGAAACATTACCATCCCAATATAGTTGAACAAAAATGGGAAAAACATTGTTAAAAAGTGAAATGAAAAAAATAATACTTGAACCGAATCGTGTAAACCTTTCGTATGGTTTCAATAAATAGACAGAAACTTTCAAAATTTATGACAAAATACCTTCGCCCTTACTAAGGGCAACATCTCATTTTTTGATTATAAATATCAATATCTAATTCAAACTTCAACACTATAAAGTTTCAAATATGTCAAGTAAAAGAAACACACCATTTTCTGTCTTAAAACCACCTCCATTAGATGTACAAGAAGCCCCTTCATCTCTACCCCAACTTGAAAACCTTCCAATACCGTTTGAAAACCTGCAACATGCAAACCGCCAGCTCTTCCCCAAACCCACCGCTCTTCCCCACCCCCTCAAAATCCCCCAAGTATAGAGGAATGTGACAAAGATGGTAATGATGTGTTTTAGACTCAGCAGCATTTGATAATTTATTTCCACCAAGGCACCAACTGAATACCCAGTTGAAAACGACGAAAGAACAACCTGACGATGAGTATGTGTCAAATGATCCACGAGAAGTCGCTAATGACGTTGATGAAGAAACATTAAGTCGATGGAGAGGAACCACGATCCATGGGAAGACGAAGGTAATACAAACTCCGATGTTTCGTTCGATTCAATATTTAATGATTAGTTTTTCTCTATTTACTTTTATCATTTAAGTTGTTTGTTTAATTAGTTTATCAATTATGTCTATATATGTAATTTGTAACTTTTTAATTTTATATCATTAAGTTAAAATCTTTATGACGATAGTCAGTAGTCAGCTTTATAAATATATATTTAGAAGAATAAAAAACAATTTAATTATATTTTAATTTTATAACAAACTTTGTTAATAAAATTATTTATTTATTTTTTAAACTACTTTGAACTGAAACGTGTACGTGGATGGAATAATATATATAATATTTTGAACTCAAACGTGTAGGTGCAATAATATATATAAGACTTTAAACTCAAAGGTGTAGGTGGAACAATATATATAAAAATTTGAAATAAAACGTGCAGGTAGGTAAATATATATTATGAATTTGAAAAAAAAAAACGTGTGGAATAAAATACAAAAATTTGAAATAAAACGTGTAGGTAAAATAATATATATTATGAATTTAAAAAAAACGTGTGGAATAATATTGTTAAGATTTTTGTTGTCCAGTAGCTAGATATCGCCACTACCGGTGGCCATATCTCATATTTTTCAGATTCTTGTACGGGTGTACTGTTGAGTTGTACCTTTGTACATAAATCGCCCTTGTGAATGGCGAATATCTGACGCAAGCTGTACCCGATTGGCCAGACATCGCCAATGGGAAGGGCGATGTCTCCATAAATTATTTTTTTTTGATTTCTTGGTGATGAGGTGGTATCTGAGATAGCTGATATGGCATGACCGAATATGTCGCCGCTCATAAGGGCTGT